>WOFQ01000008.1:600000-963706 GCA_012184525.1 Xenoacremonium recifei | reverse complement strand
GGGGGGGGGACTCACCAACAAGATCGACGATGCCTTCGGCGACACCCAGGGCACAAGCAGCTTCAACACTGCCGCTCAGTTCAACAATCTTAGTGCGCAGCTTGCGGGGAGACACGCCGCCCGCAGCCTCCTCTCCTAGTTCAAGTTTCGCAAAGTAGTCTTCAGCCAAGGAAACGAAGCTGGTTCCAATGGTGAGTCCGACGAGGTCCTGTGCAGTCTTGTATTTGCCCTTCTCGGGAACCTGGACCTGAAGCCGGCAGCCGCCGAAGCCCAAGTCAAGGATTTTCTCGCATCCGCCGACCTTGTCCTCGCCATCTGAGGCGACTATGGAGTTACGACGAGTGCGGTTGTAGGACCGCACGGCCGCATCATGCTCCTGGACCTGATCCCAACCCGTAATGCCAATATCAACACGGCCCTCGCCCACAAAGGTAGGAATATCGGCGGCGGGGAGGAAAATGAGGGCGATTGGGAGGTTCTTAACGAGCGCAATGTCGAGACGGTTTTCCCGACGGAATTGGATGTCGGCACCCTCGAGCAAGTTGAGCGTAGCAGCATTCAGGCGACCCTCTAGTAGCATAAAGTGTTAGCAATAGAATCTTGGCGTAACACAACCAAGTCGGACTCACTTTTCGGGACAGCGAAGAGGAGGCGGCCCTCGAGGCTGCGGGACGGCATCGTTAGTGACTCAGCTTTAGACGTCGCAAAGACTTTTGAGGGCGGGGGAGTGCCATGATCCGAGGGTGATGAGACCCGGGGAGCATACCTGTTAACGAGATCCATGGTCTATTAGCGCGTGATGTGTCGTCTCGTATCGTTTCTGTCGTGCAATGAAGCGCTGCGAGTCGGGTTCTCGTTTTCTTGTCTGATTCTCGTGGAAGACGTAGAGTTGTGTTGACTCCGACTGCGGGGCAGAAGTTGACGGCTGCAATGGCGGGGCATTTCCTGCGGCACTTCAACGGACCTGTGCCCGAATTACGGACGCGCCATTACGGAGAGGACCCAGTGGCAGAGAGACCTGACGGGACCCTGAGTCCATCCAGGTACAGCACGGGCAGAGCCTAGCAGCGCGTATGGTTCCGGGGCATGATATCGATGAGCAATTGAAGACCGTCCCCGGAACGTTCGACTGGTGAGTACGGCCGTCTGTGACGGGCGCCGCGGGGAACGCTCCGTAGGTGCAATCGCAAGTATTGGACGTCCTTGGCTTCCATCCCGATGCATGCACATGCACAAGGCGAGCAGACTCAGCTCCTGCTTACTGCCCTCGTTGGTGATGGGACAAGCCCTCGTCTCGGCAGTCCAATGGCGATGAAGCCTCTCTCGCCCGATGGCCGCCACAGCGACCGGGATGCGTCCATCAACTCGAATCTGCGTCTGCAGCCCGTTTGTTTGCTGCTTCTTCGGCTATCGCGAAAGGAGAGACGCCAGAATTGCCGTCTTCGTGCGCCTATGTGCCACTCCAGAGTTCCACTAACAAGTTTGTTTGTGCGATGAGGCGTAAAGCCCGACGCCAAGAGAGGTCAGGCGCAGGAGGAGAGCGTCCAAGACACTTCCAATCAGCGGGCCAGCACGATTGGGTTCGCCAGCAGTGCCAGCCCATTGGATCTCCCTCCCAGCCCTCCAACACCGGCCACGGCGAGGTGCATTCCAGAGCAGCCCGGGCACTGGGACTGGGCCACTCAAGTCTGTGCCAGAGAACATCGCGTTCCTGGGCGCTGGGGCCATTCATTCAGGTAGGCTGTCGAAGCGTCTCCGAGGAGTTGCGGCCACACGGTCGATGTCTGTGCTCCGTTGTCGAACGGAGTAGGATGATGCAAATTGATGCTGTGGAGGGCAAATGTGCAACAAACACGCCCGCTGGACGAAATGATGGTCGGGAAAGCTGCAGCTCGCCGGTGACGGACGCGTCTTCAGTCTTCAGCCCTCAGCCCAACCGCACCTGGAACTTGGAAGGACTACCCACCCATAGGTTGCCTCTGGCTGGGCAAGCTGGCACCTCAGGTTCCAGGTTGCTTCCCTCCACTGGGCCTCAAACTGCAGGTGGCTGTCTCCCAATTGCCTCGTCTTGAACCAATTCCAGTCTCAACGCCGAGTCGTGGTTGCGATTGCCGACAAACAACCTCTGAACGGACGACTTACACAGAACCAACGGCATCAATGTCACAGCGATATAGCGTGTAAAGACGGCAGTTCGCAAGCACCGCCTATCGAGGCCCAAGCACCTACCTCCAGCTGCCATGTACCGTGACGATCAGAGCTGAGAAACCGCCCGAGTCCCCTGTAGCTTGGCCTTTCTTAGCGCTCCCGCCGCCGCTTCTCCCCTTCGAGTTTGGGGCTTGGGGGCCAGCCTGTTTCTGTCTCCACTTGCCGCCATCCTCGCCCTCCCTGTCCCCTACGCTCGGCTCTCTCCTTCTCCTCTTTATCAATCTTCCCTCCTGCCACCTCCTCCGCCGTTCCGATCTCAACTTCCCTCGACTTACGCGACGACGGTCAATTCGTCCTCTGTGAGCGAGTACAAGTTGCTGCCTCCGTCCCTGTCGACTTGGCCTGACCACCGCTCTCGGGGTTTGTCAGATCATATTTGTTGCGGTCTCGGCTCGGCTCTTTTCTCTCAGCCGCTCGACGTCTCATCTCCGCCTCTTGCTCTCCTCCTACTGCCCCAGATACTAGACCCGCACATCCAGCCATGATGAACTCCGCGTATCGTCCGTCCGATATGACACACCAGGTGCCTCTTCCACCGGCCACTGGGCTGGGCTATTCCATGCCTCCGATGCATCACCAGTACCAGCACCCGCACCAGCAACCCCCGCCGCCGCAGCCTCGTCCGATGCAGCATCACCTGCCGCCTCCGCCAGCCTCTCACCACCTCCCACCCCAGCAGTCGCTCCGTCAGCACCGGCCTGACGAAGTTTCTCAAGCGCCGCCCGCGCAGCCGCCAGCTGACCAGCTTGCCCACTCTGGGAAGTATTCCGGCACTTTCTCTCAGGTCGATGAGAAGACCGGCCGCAAGTACAGGTTCGTGCCGACTCGGCAAACCTCCAGTCCCAAATTGTTGTTCGCCCGTTGACTTGCTGCCTCCAGCCTTGATGTAGTTCAACAACCCCGCCGAGCCCGTATGTGCGGTTTCGGTGACAAGGTGCGTCCACCAGTCCCGGCGATCTTCAGTCTTGCCTTGTCCCTGCCGCTAAAACAAAGTCCTCTCAGGATCGACGACCGATTACTCCTCCACCTTGTGTCCGCCTTATTATCACCGATATTGCTACCGGCAAGGAGATCGACTGCAAGTCCGTATCAAACTGCCCAGACCCGTCAATTTTCCTTGTTCATGTAACTAATCTATAACATCTTAGTGACGTCGAGCATAGCATGTTTGTTCTTAATGTCGATCTGTGGAATGAAGACGGGACTCGAGAGGTCAACCTAGTCCGATCATCCACCGGTACGCCGTCGATCTCGTCAACAACACCATTCTCGTACTCGTCACTCAACGGAAGCGATTCGAACGCTGCCATGTACCAGCGAGAACCCACCTATAATCAGTCCCAAAGTATCTCTTATGGACAGGACTACCCCATGCAGCAAGGCTACGGCCAAGGTACGTTACCATCTGCTGTTGCAACATGATGAATTCGACACTTACGCCGTCATAGCTACATCTTCCTATGCTCCCAATGGCACATACGGGCCACCACAGCAATACTTCCCCCAGCATGGGAACTACCGCGAATCAGGGATGTCACCCTTACCGTCGCAGAACAGTGTGGCACCATACCAAAACGTACCTCAGCCCAATCATACAGAAGACCCCAACGTAGTAAAAAGGATGGCACTGATTGGCGACCAGCCGCAAGGAATGTTTACCAGAAATCTTATCGGGAGTTTGGCGGCGAGCGCCTTCCGCCTCAGCGATACCAATGACCAGATCGGTGTCTGGTTCGTGCTGCAAGACCTTAGCGTCCGCACTGAAGGCCCCTTCCGGTATGTCTGGACCAGTTACCAGATTCATCCAGCTTACACATAAGGACTAACGTAAAACTAGGTTGAGATTCTCTTTCGTCAACGTCGGACCACCTGGCCCGGATGGCAAGCCCAAAGTCAACAAAGGCCGCACCCCCATTCTCGCGTCTTGTTTTAGCGAGGTCTTCAATGTGTACTCAGCTAAAAAGTTTCCGGGTGTCTGCGAAAGCACACCGTTGAGCAAGACATTCGCGGCTCAGGGAATCAAGATCCCTATCCGAAAGGACGCCAACATCCGAGGTGGTGAAGGTGACGAAGAGTATGACTAAAGACATTACGCTTGTCACTCTGGTGAGTCCAGTGAATGTTGATGCTATCCGCTCTCCATGCTCACTACGAATCCTGGGAACAGCTATCCAACGGCATGGAGTAGAGAAAGCCATGTGGGTTGCCAGCGATAGGGTAGCGTTTTTTCAGAAGTCTCCCAGGTTTTCCCACGTATGTTTACCATGTTTTGAAGGAGATGGAAATGGTGTTGGTTTCCTTTTGTCTTTTTGCTGGGTTTATGCCCCGGCCTGCAAGGGGAGCTGCACCAGCAAGCCTCTCAGTGGCTGACACATGATGCTCCTTGAGGAGCATGGCCGATGGCGGAGACGGCAGTGTTTCGCCCGCCCCTCTTCGCGACCCTGCTTAGAGAGGGGCGCAGGCCCTGGGACAGAATGCGGGGTGCAGCTCAAGGGAATGGGAATCAGCTAATAGCAGGGATTTTGGGGACCTGATGGGGGCCTTGTAGGCTGTTCCTAGACAGTCCAGACAGGTTCAGAATACCCAACAGCGTGTTGGCGGGGCCCGAGGCACAACTCCTGGGAAGATAGTCTTGCGTCACGCTGGACGATGCCCGGAGTCCCTGGGCCAGGGGACAGGGTCTACATTTGTCACACAGAGCAATGCAGAAGAGGAGGATTTATTAGGTACCTTGCAGAAGACCAGGCGGCTTATAGTTCGCGTTGTCTTATCAGGGAGATGTTTTGTATCATTCAGGTTACCTCGTGTCAACTGAGCGACCTCGAGCCAAAGCATTGAATACTAGTTTGTGGAATACCTTGACGAGTTGCTGTGAGTGCTGTGCGACGTTCAAGCTACAATCAAGTCTCCTCAGCTGCGGAACGGGCAGTGGACAAGAGAGTGTTCACCTGGGAATGTCGAATCTGTCAAAACTCGGGGTAGCTTGTCAAGCGTAGGCCGGACCCGAACTACCCATTCGCAGGCTACCGATGGGTTTCGGCAAAGCCCGTCGCCGGGGCTGACACGGTAGAAGCCTAATAGAAGCACATGAGCGTACGGGGGAAATTAGAATTGGCCATGTGCAGGCGAAAAGACGAGCTGAGGATCAGTTGACAGTTGACAAAGTGAGTCGCGTCTCCACACAAGCTTCGACTAGCAGACGAACCCTCACAGCCTAGCAGACCTAAACCGATGACATGGGGCCGGACCAGGGGCCGGAAGAGACTAGAGCGGCTAGAAGAGTCACTGGATAGCGCCGAGAAGCGCGCTGTGGATGGATGTTCGCCAGGGACGTGACCAGCCAGGCCAGGGACCTTGTTGCGGGCCAACGTCATCGATGGTGCAATCGGGGATGCGCTCGCAACAACGTGGTTCTATTTTGACGAGCAAGTCGGCATGCGAGAAGACGGCAGTAAGGTGTGATTCTCCCGGAGATGCAAAGAAATCCCTGAAATGTGCTCATACATGGAGAGACCAGGAATGGAAGAACAAGTCCGATTCAGAGGGACAATGCGGCGTTCAGCACAGTCACCTCAGGCGAGACGGGCTGTATCACCACCTCAGAAAGTCAAGCGGTGTGGCGGGACCTTCGTTACACCGCGGCTTCGGACAAGGCGAGACCGAGCCAAGAGCTCCGTGTTGTTTTGCGCCGTACCTTACGCCAGCCATGATGTAAGGTAGGACTGGCAAGTTGAGGCTCAAAACGTTTCCGGTGGAGGAGAGTGGAGGCTCGACTCCATGGCATCAAACCGCAACAGGGCCGATCAGATGACCGCGCAGAGAAAAAAAAAAATCTGCGAAGAGGCTAGACACACGGGCAACGGGAGAGGGGTTGAGGGGCACCGGCAGAGCAGAGGAGAAAAGTCCCGCGGCAGAATCTGGGGGACCACGAGGACAAACCATGATGGGGCAATGCAATTACGTTTTCGTTAGTCACTGGCTCCAGCCCCGAGGCACCGCTTGGGCGAGCCAGCAGCGGGCTGCAGGGATCGAGGTCCGCTGGAATGGGGCGCCCGGGCGCGGACGCTCTAGGCCATGGAAGCCCTGGACTGTAAGGGATCCAATTGCTTCTCAGCGACGCGGGGCTTGCCTTCCAGCGCCCAGCCAAGCCTTCGAAGGGTGATCATGGGGACAATTCATGGGGCAGGCACGGCCGCCAGTCCTAGAACGACGAGACCAGAACGGGACTTCCACGTCCATCCGCACCTCAGGCAGGGCAGTCACGACCTGGGGCAAGAGTCAGTCAGGGCAGTCAATCCGAAGCTTGGCGCCGTGTTAAATATTGGGTTGTGTCGCCGGCGGATTGTCCTCTCCCTCCCTCCATCATCTCGCATCCATTGTCTCTCTTGCGCTCAAGCACACGAAAGCCCTTCATTTCAGCGTCTGTCTCTCAGCAACACTCTGCCTTCCCACTCTCCCACCACAACTCCCAGCCACCACAGTCAAAATGCTCTCTTCCCACGGCCGAGGCGGTGCCGGCAACATGGCCGACTCTGAGCACACGGCAAAGACCAAGGCCTCGGATCTCAAGACGCCCACCCTCAAGACCCCCGTGGTCACCACTGGCCGGGGCGGCACTGGCAACATGGCCAAGAACAACGACCCCTACGAGACTCGATTGCGCCAGGACGTTGAGGCGTAAGTTCTCTACTTGTCGCACTATGCTCCTTTCCATCCTGCTGACTTGCTTCCTCCTCCAGTCCCCTTCGACGCGCCAGCTCTGGAGCCCAGCACGCCGGTCGTGGCGGCGCTGGAAACGTCTTCAAGGACGACCCGGTTGCCCGCGAAATGTTGACTCGCAAGCACAGCCACGAGCATGCCGTTGACGACTCTCCTGCTGCCCCAGAGTCCTTTGCTGTCAAGGGCAGGAACTGGCTGTTCGGCAAGAAGGCTTAGGGAGACGAGCATAGTCTTTTTTTTTCTTCTGCTCTTCAACCCTCTCCTTTCATAAAAAGCATCACATCAAGCCTGCAAGGACAATCGGGTCCGTCATTTGGGGGGTCGTCTATTTCTTGAATTTCTTCTGTTTGGGTGGTGTTCTCTTTGGCGCCTGTTGGCGAAATGGTAGTCCGGCTAAATATGGATGGGCCACGACTGGGAAAAGTGTTTATAATAAGATACCACCACGCCGTTGGCATTGGATTGTATATCATGACGACGACGTTTAAGTCTTTGTGTTCGAATGTTTCTCTTTTTCATCATATATATGAGTTGGGTATTTATCGTACATATTTTACCATTTCATGCAACTCATCTATTCTCCCTGAGCCTTTCTCGTCGCCCCTTTTCTGACCAACCTCGGTGAACCATTTTTCGTCGCCGTGACTGCAGCATAAATTCCCACACGATGGTCTGTCTTCCAGTTTTATCATTGAGTGGTATCTTAATCTCAGATGCAAATATCCCTGAAATGTCGATTCTTAATTCCCGTTTCAAGAGTTTGGTTTCCTCCCTCTTCAGCTCTTCGTCAAACGATGCACCTCCTCGAAGAAATGCTTAAGGTTATCAGGGTTAACACCAGGGGTAATACCTGTATATTCTTATTAGTATTTCACTCTGTCGGCCACTTTTCATAGTTTCTTTACGTACCGTGACCGAGGTTGGCTATCCACCCTTTGTTGTTAACCCAGAAGCCGTCAACCATCTCCTGCACAGCTGCCGTGATGGCAGCTTTGGTGCCGTACAGGCAGCCAGGGTCGGCATTGCCTTGGAAGACAATGTTACGGTCTCCTCGAATCTTAACAGCCTCCTTGGCATCGTGAAGCCAGTCCATACCGACAACGTTGTAACCCAAGTTGCAAGCCGAATCCAGAGCATACCAGGCTCCCTTAGGGAACACCGTCATGGGAACGCGCTCAAGTCCCATACTCTTCAGCTTCTCGGGAAGCTTCTGAGAAATTTGGGCCAGGTAGGGCTCTGAGAACTGACGGAACGACGAAGGACCGAGTTCTCCAGCCCAAGAGTCAAAGACCATGACTAACTAAACCCTCTGTTGTTAGCAAGCCTTGACAACCCACCCCCCGACAAACAGCGTCACGCACCTGTGCACCCGCCTTGACCTGCAACGCAAGGTGATCAACGCAAATGTCGGCAATCTTCTCCAGAAGCTTCTTGGACTCCTCGGGGTACTTGTAAATCCACGTCTTGACCTGCGCAAACAGCTTCGTGCCTCCGCCCTCAACCATGTAGCAGAACAGCGTCCATGGAGCACCACAGAAGCCAATCAGGGGTACCTGGCCAGCGAGCCGCTTCCGGGTCAGCGTAACAGCCTTGTATACGTAGTCGAGCTCGGCCGCGACGTCGACGCTTCGGCCCAGAACTTTCTCGTACTGGCCGTCGGTGGGAGTCTTCAGCGGGTTCGGGAAGTGAGGGCCCTTCTTCTCGACCATCTCGACATCCATTCCCATGGCCTGTGGGATCACGAGAATGTCGGAGAAGATGATGGCGGCGTCGATGAGCCCGGCGTAGCGCTGCACGGGCTGGAGCGTGATGGTCGTTGCGACCTCGGGATCTCGGCAGCATTCGAAGAAGTCTCGCGAGCCCTTGGCCTCATGGTACTCGGGGAGGTATCGACCGGCTTCAATTTCATTAGCATCACGGCGAAGAGTAGAAGAGTGTAGATCCTACCTTGCCGCATCACCCACATGGGCGGACGCTCAACTTCCTGGCCTATTCATGACGCCCGAGTCTCAGTCAAAATCGCTCCAAAAGGCCATTGGCGAGGCGTTTACCCACCCCATGCTGCCCGGAGCAGGAGATCGTTCTTCAATGGTTCGAATTGGTGTTCCATGTTGTCTCGGCGGTTCAGTTTGCGAGTGGTGAAGTATTTCGAATCCAAACCCCGCCATATGTCGAGGTACTTTGGCTGTGCTCTGTTGGAGGGGCTACGGAAGCTTCCGCCCGTATGGGTTAGCGCCAAGTGCTTGCCAGTGCTGGTAATCCCAATTCGGTAAGTTGCTGCGGCCGGATCATCTCGGGCCGGGAAATACGTCGCGAGAGCTTCATCATGACAGGTGCCTCATTAATTGCCAGCAAATCCACGACAACCAGCTATCCAAAACACCAAGCCCAGCCCGAGATACCCCACGACACGATTGTTGATACCAAGCGCAAATTTTGACCCAAATACCAGTTCTTTCTTTCGCTTCACAATACGGAAAAGATGTCGACCGAACGAGAGTTCCAAATCCACCCGATCGTCCAGGAGTCGGTCATCCACAACACCAAGGTCCGCTCCAGCTTGAATATCACTGGCAAAGGCACAGTCGCTAACCCTCCCTTAGACGCTTACCAACCTCCACAGCCTCGCGGCCTCTCTCTTCGGTGTCACCGCGGGCATCCTCGGCCTCGAATCGTACAGCGGCTTCCTCGTCTACTTCGTCTTCTCCCTCATCACGACGTTCCTTTTCTACACCTTCAAGGTCGCTCCCGAGTCACTGTCCGAAGGCCGAACCATACTAGATACCGGCCGTTACTACCGCGGAGCGTTTGACTTCTGGATTGGCAGTATGTTCGGAGGTCTGTCCGGCTTTGTGTTGACTTGGACGCTGTTCTATGGGTTGGTGCGAGCGTAGTTTCTGGAGGATCTGTGCATTGGATGGCGTCCTGGAGTTTGCGAAAATACTGAGGTGGATATGTTTCTAGCTCAAAGAACAAATACACAATTCTTCGATTTCCACTATGAACGGTTCAATGGTTCACTACATAATCGTGACGCTGCAAGTAAGAAGGAGAAGATAGAACAAACAAAATGAGAAACGCTCAATCAACGATCTCAACAACCCTTCCCACAAACCCCTCTAGACCAGACTTATCTGGGCTCATGCCTTCTAAAAGAACAACCCGCGATCCCAGTTCAATCCACTCCCGGTTTTGTAAAAGCTCCAACGACACCTCAAAACGCCTTCTATCTTGGTCTAGGTTGTCGCCAGTTCGCAATTCCTCGTCCTCGTTTAAATTGAATATGCCATCGTCATCATCGGTCGACAAAGAATTGGATTCTTGGTCGGGAAGCCGAGGCGAAACGCGCGCTACCTTGGCAACAGTTCTAATGCTGGCAATGTGGACGTTGACATATGAGCCGACCATCAATGACGCAGCATCTGAATCTTCAAATACTGCAGTGAAGCCGCTGGCCGCTTGGAGCTTCAGGCCAGTGTCTTCCATATGCTTGGATGGGATAGCTAAGATCATGCCTCGACGGATTCGCGGCTTACTAGATGATGGTCTATGATCGATGGCGTCGCCGTCGGCTTGTGGGTGTAATGGATGAACAATGAGCCCGATAGATCCAGCCTGTCCAGCCTCGAGTGCGCGGACGGGGAGTCGCAAATTCCGTATACTGACAACCGTCGCATCATGCCATTCCCCTTCAATTGCCGAGGCTGAGACTGCGTTTTTGAAAGCTATTCGAGCAAGCTCGGCGGAGGATGGATGAGACACGGAGAGCCCATAGCTTCCGGGAGACGGTCGATCAAGAGGTGTTGAGCCATGGGCATCATCATCCTCTGCTGGGAAAGGGCCGATGACGATGCGATCGCCTATAGAGAGGCGTCCGAATCGGAGATGTCCAGACACAATCACACCTTGGTCGGCATTGCTCATGGGCGTCCCACCTGGCAAGCTTCCATACGACGCCTGCAAACTGAAAGTATCGTCGATATGGAATAGGCACTTCGGTTGCTCTGGGTTCAACACGCTGCCAACGAAATCTCGAGCTGTTGGAGCTGCGGGTAGAGGCAGGTTTTTTAAAAGAGCGTGCATCAACCCGATCCCGGATCCTTTGACGGCGCTTGTCAGGACGATAGGAACGACCTGTGTGAAGTCTGCGTCCTCGGATTGAAGTCCTGACAATGTGCTTAAGATTTTGTCGTCATCTGATTTTGGAATTTGCTGTAGCTCAGGATGTTGCTTTTGATCCGGCTGAAGAATCTTCGGGCATCGACCCGCGTCTTTTATTGCTGTTAAGACTTTGCTCACAGTCCGACGCAGGCTGTCTTTCGAAGCGAGATCGAGCTTCGTTATTACAACTGCCAAAGGCATCTTCAGCTTGAGCGATAGGGCCAGATGCGGTGTATCGAGATCGACGCCGGCAGCAGCTATTCCTAAATCATCTTGCGCCGAGGGGGGTACATCGAATTTATTCGTCCCTGCTTCTGCGTCGTCTGCGGCGATGCATAGAATATTCCAATGCGGCTCCCAGCTCATCAATCCTCGGAGAACAATCCGTCGATATCGTGGATGACCAGCAGAGTCGGAGACGAACACCAGGCGCCCATTCTCTGAGCAGTTGTGGATATCGAGCCACGACTCAATGTTGCCATTTGAATAATTCAAAATATCGTTGTCCTTATATCCAATGAGCTCTTGAGCAAGAGAGCTGGTGACTCCAGACGCGACCTCATGGCGATGCCTCAACAAACTAAGTCGGCTTTTCCCACGCCCATTGTCCAATGTTCCTGTCGACAGTGTTCCCAAGAGACTGGATTTTCCTGACGTAGTTGGACCAGTGAACGTGACTCTTAACTGCGGTGTCGTAGAACTACCGCGGCTCGGCGGAGTTGCAGGCCCTGACTCATCAAGGCCGTTCTTAGATGCAGGACGAGAGGGCGTCTCTTCTTCGTTATTGACGTTGAGGTTAGGTAACACGAACGCTTCGGCAACCCACAGCTTTCCGTTCTTTGTGACCTTTGCCGGAGTTTGAACACAGTTGTCGACCAGCTCAATCGATTCTATCCACTCACAATCTCCAACGATGACCATCCGGAGAACTTCGACTGTGCATCCAAGACTTGCCGCCATGACCCTGAGTGTGGCAATGCTCTCATCCATCTCATCTTTTGTAAGTCCGATGAGCGCACCATCGTCGGCAACACCGATCTCGTACAGGGCACCCTGGGACTCCTCGAGACCTGGGACAAGCCTCTCCAATTTGACAGGAGCGGCTAGGTCAACATTGTCATCGGACAATTTCGGTATGAACAAGTCTTTGGAGCTAGATGAATGGTACGGGCAGGACTGCTGAAGCCTCCAAAGAAGTTGAGTGGTCAAATGCTGCAGCCTCTCCTGGCGAGTCTGACTCGATGCAGCCTGTGCTGCATTTGGGTCCTTTGGGCGACCCAGCTTGAGCGCCGAAGGATTCGTCGCAGTACTCATCGACTTGAAGACGCGTCTCTGTCTCAGTAGAAGATGAAGCTTGTACTCGGTTGGGCCATCTTGGGGTTCAGGTTGCAATCTCGTGACATTGTACTCAGATAGCAAACTAGATTTCACTTCGGCGGCCTTAGGGGTAGCCGGTCCTCGGTGATCCTCGGTGCCGTCTTTGCCCAGATCATCCGGCCGATGCCACGGAGATGAGACACGAGGAGGGTCGGGTTCGTAGGTGAAGATTGAAGCCATGATTGCTTGACTGTTTCTACCTTAACAAAGCCACAGTCTGAAGAGATAGTGTTGTGAATTGAAGTTGGAGATCGGTTAGGATATAATTCGTATTAACGGGCGCCGCTGCGATAATAAAGAGACGTCAAGGAGATTCGGGTGATTTGAAGAATGTAACGGGTGTATTCGGATTATCATCTTGAAGGGATTCCTAGGTATGAGGAGTTGAATGAGAAAGATGCGGATATCGCCAGGTTTCTTCACGAGAAGCGCTCGCGAAAGGACGAAAAGGTGGCACGGCCGAACTTATGAGAGCGCGTGCATGACGACGGGGAAGAGGTGCAATGTGAAAGTAGAGCTGAAGAGAGATCGCCAGGAATGAAGGAGAAGGGGGAAGCAGTGACAGGCAAAGAGTCAAAATTGAAGTCAAGGTAAGGCGAAGACCGTTCGACCAGGGATGGAGTGACGCATCGGCGAGCGTCCAATCATGACGTCCATGGGTCTCGCGTTTGCTGGAAGTCGTGAACGAATGGCCTCCTGCCGCTTAGAGGCATCCCGAAGTACCGAAGTACCTCCTGGAGCGCTCTTGCCTGCCAGGTGGGCGTACAGTACAGCCTTCTCTATGCCCCGCGCCATACACTGTACTCCGTACTGCTTTAGCGCACCTGAGGGGCTTCTCAGCGGCCCCGCCCCCCGATGACGCCTGAAGTCCCCTATTGAAGATCACTCAACCCCGAACAGTCCAAGTATCAGGCTGAGTCTCACCACTCTCCCATGCCCAGACGGAGTGGTCGCGATACGTACGCTGTGGCTTGTATGACGGGAAGTCGCGGGCGAATCCACGTCTCCGGTCTACCTCTTTAGAGCTTGGCTGTGAATCCGAGGTGTTGAGCGAGGTGCGTACAGAAACGCCACCAGCTGACGATGCATCTTGGAGGCGAAGGGGCTGAGCCACTCCCGCCAGAAGCAGAGTCAGCAAATAATCAGCCCCTTTCCAGCTGCCCAAATCCATCCACACACCTCTTTAGTGCGTGCCTCTCGCAGCCCAGTGAAGCATTTCAATCTGGGCTTTCCTATCTCGGTGCCTGAACTGTTCTATTATTACCGTATCATTCGCAGCAAAGACCCCTGCTTCAGGTTCCCTGCCTGATCCATTAGTTGGTGGGTGCCCGCTGAAGTCCCCCGCCGCCAATGTCTCTTAGTGCTGTGCTTAAAGCGCTGCCCATCAGGTATCCACCCCGCTTAGGCACTGCACTTCAAAAGGCTCCCAACCACAAACCACCACCGCCATTCCTCTTCATACATCCATCAACCGCCTTCAGACTCACAAGCGACCTTTTTGGCGGCTCTTCTTGCTTTTCTCATTGTATTTCTCTATTCCCATCGGTCTTTAGCGTCGCAATCATGAAGAAGTTTGGGTTTGGCAGCAAGAAGGGCGACGACGACGACGCAAACCGCAACGCTCTCTTCAGCCGCAAGAAGTCCCCTGCGTCCTCCGAGAACCCGTACGCCGCCCAGAAGAGCGATCCTTACGCCGACGATGCCAAGTATGCGAATATGACGCCTTACCAACAGGCTCGTGTCGGGCTCAACAACGGACCTCGACCAGGTGGCCCTGGAGGTCCGCCTCAAGGCGGAAACTATGGTGCTCCTCCTCCAGGTCCGAACGCCGGTGGTTACAACGCCCCTCCCCCTCCCAGTGGCTATGGTGCCGATAAATACGGATCCGGCGGCGGCTACGGTGCCAACCGATACGACACGAACGCCGGTCAGAACCGTTATAATGCCCCGCCTCCCGCAGGAGCTCGAGGTCCCGGAGGCTACGGCGGGCTGGGACGAACCGACGAGCCCGATCAGAATCGAGATGCGCTCTTCTCTGGAGCTCAGCAGCGTGTCACTCAGCAGCAGCAGCCAGCAAACCCGCAACCCACCAGCTATGGCCAGTCTTCAGGGGGTGGTGGCGACACCGGCGGCTCGTACGGCGGCTATGGAGAGGAGCGACAGCTGACCCAAGAGGAGCAGGAGGAGGCCGAATACCAACAAATCCTAGCTGAGAAGAGAAAGGTCCAGCAAGAGAGTGCGTCTTCCGTATCTCGCTCTGTGCAGATGGCCAGACAAGCCAACGAGGTTGGACGTGCAACTCTCGCCCGACTTGGCGCCCAGGGGGAGCGACTGTATAATACGGAGAAGAACCTCGACCTCGCTGCCAACCAAAATAAGATTGCGCAAGACAGGGCGGCCGAGCTGAAGACTCTCAACCGAAGCATGTTTGCAGTTCATGTTGGCAACCCTTTCACATCGAAGCAACGCCAACTCAAGGCGGATGAGGAAGTTATGGCTCGCCATCGGTCTGAGCGTGAGCAACGAGAGGCCACTCGACGCGAGGGCTACAATGCCACACAACGCATGGAGACTGCTTTCCGAGATGTGAACACCTCTGGCATGCGACAGCAGACTCGCAAGAAGGATTATGGAAAGTTCAACCTCGAAGACGAAGAGGGTGCCGACGAACTGGAAGACCAAATCGACGACGGTCTGAACGAGCTCGAAGGACAAGTCTCCATGATGAACATGGTGGGCAGGGCCATTGGCAAGGAAGTGGACGCTCAGAACAAGCAGATCGATCGGATTATGATCAAGGTACGCCCTTTATCGGGATTTCTTTGACTTGAATTTGAAGCTAACGAGAGTACAGAGCGATACAGTTGATGACGCCACAAGGATGAACCGTGAACGTTTGGCACGCATCAAGTAAAGGTGGTTGCAGTGTGGCAACCAAATCTCTCTGGGTCCAAGCCTCGAAGACAAACTTTGGATATTGCTTGGGGATATTACCAATGCAACCTGGCTACCTTACCTGTGCTGTCTTAAAAGTCCTCTAGTTTATAAACCTCGTACGCAGGGACCTCATAGGGATGGGCTCTGACATAGGGATGTCAGCAATATGTTAGAGCATCGGTGGGGTAATACGAACTTCTTGAGGGCTGCGACGGCAGCCTTGGCAATGTCTCGACTCTGGCAAAGAATCTCAACCCGATATTCAGTCACCCGCTCCAGCTTCCCGGGAGCCCCTGTGTGAGGATTCGCGCCAGCCTCGGCAACAGGGAGGAACTGGCCTTGTCCGATCAACTCGAAGGCTACCTGAATGTATTTGCCTTCCTCGTATTGTCCAGCACCTGCCTCGAAGATAGCTTTCTTGGTTTCGTCAATATGTGACGCTGGACACGATCTAGTCAGCAGAGGGGAAATCGGGTTATACAGCGGGAAGAACAAAGAAACTGGATAGAACAGACCTGGACAAGTATAAATTAATTTGAACTGCTCCATTGTCTTGCTATCGTGGTTTTCTTGGGCTGTGGTGGATATCAATCGCGCCTGTAAATGTAATGGAAGTCCTCGCCGAGCCTTTTGTACTTGTAGAAAGGTTGTCACGGTGTGTGAAGAGGGGAAGATGGGCGTTTGATCAGGTGTATGGCGGACGGAGCACATGCGAGGGATGGCAGCCAAGCCCGCGAATTGTGGCTTGCAGATCCAGGCTCGGGACCCCAAACATCGCATGACCATAGTGATTAATTATCTGGAGCGGCTCATAAACCTAGAGATTGCGAAAATCCGATGAACAACTTCATGATGTTTGACGGAGCGCGGCCAGGTTTGATATCGCGAACTGGTATAGGTTAGCACGGTGCCAATCTCAATACCACGTCGATGTCCGCACTGGCTGGACATGGAATTTTTTCTCTACCTTACAACACATACTTGGCTACCTTGCCGCATTAACGACTTCACAACCCGTTCTAATAAACTGAGATGGCGACAGAAAATGATACGGCCCGTCCTGCGAAGCGACGGAAAACAAAAACCGACCCAAATGCGCTCTCAATAGGCGGAAAAGCTATATCTCTTGAAGGATATCTCACTGCGCCTACAGCCAAACCTGCGAAAAAAGTTGAGACTCAGCCAGTTGCAGTACCTTCACCAACGCCAACCTCCCAACCGGTAAAAGCCTCAGATAAAACACCGAGGCACACAAAACCTTCTTCAAAACCAAACCGAGGACCCCGAAGTCGTGATAACGACAAGTTCCGGGGCAAAGAGGACCAAGGCTTGCTGCAAACTCGAAAGCAGCTTCCGATTTGGCAACATCGCGATGAGATCCGCAAGGCTGTCAGCAAATCCGACAGCAACGTGCTCGTCCTTGTCGGTGAAACTGGTTCTGGTAAAAGTACCCAGGTCCCTCAGTTTTTGTTCCAGGAACCCTGGTGCAGACGGCAGAAAGTCAAGGTCCCCGGCTCAGAAGATGAGGTCTCAGTGGGAGGTATGATTGCCATCACTCAGCCTCGACGAGTTGCAGCAACCACCCTGGCCCATCGTGTATCTCAGGAAGCTGGCACACCGCTGGGAAAAGGTCGACAGGATGGCTTGGTGGGTTACTCAGTTCGATTCGACCATGTCGTTCCAAAGGGGACGAGGATTAAGTTCCTGACGGAGGGAATGCTACTTCAAGAACTACTGCGGGACCCAAATCTTCGGAACTACAGCGCTGTGGTTGTGGATGAAATTCACGAGAGAAGCTTGGACGTTGATTTACTAGTCGGATTCTTGAAGCAGATTCTATCCAGCGACAAGTCGGGCCGAGGAGGTATTCCGCTCAGGGTGGTCATCATGTCTGCAACGGCCGATGTAGAAGTTATCCAAGACTTCTTCAAAGACATCAAACCAGACAGTAGTGATGAGAGCGCTGTTCAGGTCCTGCGCATCAAGGGTCGCCAATTTCCGGTCGAGCTTCACCACGAGCCAAAACCTGTCGCCGATCTCCAGGATGCCCTGCTTAAGACAGTGTTCAAGATTCACCTCCAAGAACAGCTTCCGGGTGATATCCTTGCTTTCTTGACAGGTCAGGAGGAAATCGAGAGCGCACAGCGACTTATTGAAGAGTACGCGGAAACCCTTGCTTCGAACGTGCCGAAGGTCAAAGTCTTCCCGTTGTATGGCCAATTATCAATGGACGCTCAGCGTGAAGCCTTTCAGCCTGTCAAGGCTGCTTTCACTAGGAAGATCGTCCTTGCTACGAATATTGCCGAAACCTCGGTCACTGTGCCAGGTGTGCGATATGTGGTAGACTGCGGCAAGGCCAAGGTGAAGCAGTATCGAGCAAGACTTGGCATGGAGTCGCTTCTCGCTAAGGCGATTTCGAGGTCTTCTGCTGTGCAACGGACGGGTCGAGCTGGACGAGAAGGTCCTGGCAAGTGTTTCAGGCTGTATACCGAAGAAGCGTTCAAAGGCATGCAGGACTCGGATCTTCCAGAGATCTTGCGGAATGATGTCCTTGGCGCTGTGTTGACTATGAAAGCACGAGGAATCCAAGATGTCCTTGCGTTTCCTCTCATGGACCCTCCGGAGACAGAGTCCATCGAGAAAGCACTCATCCATCTGCATTTCCTTGGAGCACTGAAGGACGATGGCTCGATTACTACTAGGGGCGAGAGGATGGCCAGATTTCCTATCTCTGCTTCCTTGGGTACTGTGCTTCTAGCTGCAGCAAGTCCTGAATTCGACTGCGTTCTTGAAGCTATCGACATCATATCATGCATTACTTCCGGAGACGACATCTTTTTATCGGTTCAATCCGAGGAGGGCCAGGAAGAAATAGAGCTATCAAGGAAAGAGCTCCAAAGGCGAGAGGGAGACATTATCACATATCTCACTACTATGCAACAGTACACTGCCGAGAACGCAGACCGTGTGAACTGGTGCAAGCAGAAGAAGATCAACATGCGCAACATGAGGCAGGCGCTCAATATCCGGAGACAGCTTCGCGGCATGTGCGTCAAGGAAAAGCTACTGTCCGAGAACCCGCCAGCAGATCCTCAGCCCTTCGTCCCTGTTTCGCCAGAGAGAGCCGAAGTCATCTTGAAGTGCTTCCTCCGTGGCTTTGCATTGAAGACGGCAATGTTGGCCCCTGACGCGAGCTTCGTGACGGTCCAGGGGAAACATGTCGTGGCGATTCATCCGTCGAGTGTTTTGCATGGGCAGAAGAAGGAGGCAATCATGTTCCTGGAACATGTCTACACCAACAAGAACTATGCGAAGAAGGTCAGCGCAATCCAAGCAACGTGGATTGCTGAGGCACTGGAAGGAAGAACATGATATCCCTGATTTTGACCGGTAGGAATCTAGAGGCCTGTATAGATGATATAGATAGTACAATGGTGTTTTACATATGATACATGCATGCTTATACGTCTTATGAAATAGGTTCTCCTCCCTTGTTTCTATTCTGGATGGCCTGCATCAGCTCGTATAGTTGATGTATTTGTTCATCTGGGTTATCATAGTATTAGTACCTTCTCGAGTCTGGTGATGGAACATAGCCTACCGCTCATCTTCGAAAGTTTTGTCTCATCAATTTTCTCACCAACCCATGAATCACCCTCGATTTTCTGGGCATACAACTGCCATTCTGTGAGGAAGCCAATCTGCAACGACGCATTAGTAATGATCGGGCTCCAGAACCAGGTCTCCTACCAAATGCGCTGGATTGTCGACTGTCCGATGAGCTCTGAACTCGGCCTTGATGTATTCATCGCCAAGGAGCCTCATTTCTGCGGGGAGATACTTGCGATGAGCGCGGAGGAGGCGTCGGTAGAGTGGGATGGGAGGGAGCAGAGCCATTGGAGTCGGCCTGAGGGCGCTGCCTCGAGTGGCTGCGGCAGCCAGCCTTTGGACGGTTGGGCGCATGTCTATCGCTTTCTATAGCATATAGAACGGGTATAAATGTTTAGGAATGATTGAATGGTCAGTCAATTCTATAGTAGGAGCATTCTGGAAGTCATGAAAGTCGTTGACACTTCATGTCCGGTTCCTGAGCCGGCGAAGATTTCGGCCCCACTTCTCGGTTTCTCAGTCGTCCTATCAAAGCACATGTCTGCAAGAGTCCTTCCAGCCTTGTCAACTTCAAGTCTCCAACTGATTCCAGGTCTTCATTAGAATTGAGAATCAAGATGGCCTTCTCCTTTGGCTTCTCCGGCGACGACATAGAGCAGACGGAAGACGTCGTCTCCGTACCAAAACCAGCTCCTGCCCCAGCACCGAGTGCATTTCCCGTCCCTGGGAAGCCTCAGCTCCCTGCTATCCGCCATGAACTCTCAGACTTCCTCGCACAACTGCCCTCAAAGCTGGCTTTTAACTTTCTGAAAGTGACGCTCGATGATGGGTCCCTGATCCAGCTTCCAAGACGAGAGCTTTGGGACGTGCGTGTGCAGCTGATGGCAGAAGAGGACGACGAGAGCAAAGTGTCTGAAGGACTGGGTTCTCATGATGTCAAGACGGGCGTCTACGAGGGAGGCTTTAAGAGCTGGGAGAGCAGTGTCGATCTTGTGAAAGTCCTTGCGGCTGGGAACTGCATATCTGAGTTATCGAGGGCACCCATGCGGATCATTGAGGTGAGTGAGCTAAAGACATTTTTACTGTAGCGATGGGCACAACTAACTCTCTCCGTAGTTGGGCTGCGGCACTGCATTGCCTTCTCTGGCCCTATTTCAATGGGCTATGAGCATCGAATCAGACAGAAAACCCGTGTCTTTGATCCTGGCCGATTACAATCCCTCAGTCCTCCAACTCGTCACTCTCCCAAACTTCATCCTTTCCTGGGCTCTCAACCATCGAGAGCACCCTGCTCTCACCGAGGCCTTCTCAATCGAGGGCGAAGTCGAACTCGGCCCCGAAGTTCTATCAGCGTTCCAGTCTTACCTCACCGAGTCAAGAATTTCTCTCTCATTCCTTTCAGGGGCCTGGTCGCCAGAGTTCATCGATCTTCTCTACAGTGTTCCTCAACCTGGGGAACGCACCAACACCATTTTGATGGGATCCGAGACCATCTACTCCCCCTTCGCGCTGCAGGCGTTCACAGAGACTACCTTTTCTATATTGGAACGAGAACGAGGCACGGAGGGCAGTGAAGCGAGTGCCCTGGTCGCTGCAAAGAGGCTTTACTTCGGTGTCGGAGGGTCGCTGGACGACTTTGTAGAACAAGCTCAGGGGAAAGGCGCCATTGTGAGTGCGTTGAGAGAGGAGACGGAGGGAGTCAGGCGTGGTGTTGTCCAATGTGTCCTGCAGAGTACCTAATAGAGAACTTTGTCTTCGTCAATCTCACTTTGAGCGATTTCGATGTATTCAGGTGATTCATGTAGACCGGAAGAGAATGGTTTGGGTATATTTTTCCGCAACGCCTGAGATGCAACCTAATTCCTGGAGGTCTTTCCACCGCCTCCTTGCTTGCGCAATGCACCTTTTTCAAAACTCCAGCCGTCCCTATGGCCTCCCCTTATTTGACCTTCTTGAACTTCTCTGTACAGACAGGGCAGAACCAGGTCCCGTTAGGCTCGCTCTTCAGCCCGACGCAAGACCAATGAAACCACTCGTATGGGCAGTTATCATTGTCGCAAGCAACCATATCACCGTAGCTAACGTTATGGCATATGCAATATTTCTTGTCGTCGCCGCCCTCTTCTTCATCGTCATCGGCATCTCCTAGGATGTCGTCTCCATCAGCGTCCTTTCCTTCTGCCGCAGGTGTTCCTCTCGATCGGACATCTGCGCCATCGTCTTCGTCGCCGCTGACGCTCTCTGCATCCGAGAGTTCACTATCCGCAGTCGGGGCGGGCGAGTTCCGGCTCGGCGCCTTCTTAACGCGCGAGAGCGACGACTTGCTCACCAACTTCTTCTTGCTGATCGCGGTCGGAGTCCCCTTACGACTACCGGCTGCGGTCGTTGATTTGACGGAGCTGGCTCTTGGGCCAGCACTACCGGCCCTGGCGACACCCGCACTTGCGTTGGCCACGGCGTTCTTTGGAGTGCCAGGTCCCAAGGATGAGTGTCTGGCAAGGCCACTCGATGTTACCGGCGCATTACCAAGCACCGAGCTTGTTCGTGGGCCACGCTTCGTCGCCGGGCCGGCCGAACTCTCGCGCTGTCGGTTGAGTATCATACTGGCAGCGGGTGTAGCTGGGGCCGATGAGGCATGTTGCTGCTGTGCTTGGGCGTGTCGGATGTTGGGATGATTCGGCAGGCGCACCAATGTCGGGTTGGAGGAGGTTGAGGTGTGTACGGGATTCTGGGGCGTCGCAGGCGGGCCACTCGCCGTGATGCTCGCGGCCGTGCTGAGGGTGCGCATCGAAGGCGCAGAGTGGTTTGCGGCGCTGGGTCGGAGCAACGACGGGACTTCGTCGGGGTCGGTGAAGCCGGGCTCGGCGCGGTCGAAGAGCTGCTTCATCTGCATATCCAGGCTTCGCAGGTGCTTGTCCGTGATCAGCTGCAGCTTTTGTTGCAGAGTAAGCTTCTCCTTGGAGAGCTGGTCGCATCGCATGTAGTTGTCGCGGACCTGGGCGCGCAGAACTTCTTCCTTTGGGTTCGGCTCATGGCTGCCGTTCGTCTTGATCCATTTCTGGATCTTGCCGTCCCGGTCCTCGATCAAGCGGATGCATTCGGCCTGCTGGCGGTCTTTGTCGGAAATCTCCTCCTGGATGAAGCGGATCTCCTCGGGCAGGTTCTGGACGCGGTTGATCCAGTCGTCGAGGATCAACCCTGGGTCGAGCGGCTCGGCTTGAGGCATCCTCTTGACGAAATCGATGGAGAGGTCGTCTCTAGGCATGGTTGTTAACGATGCGACAGCCCCGCCACGAGATGTGAAGATATGAGATGACGTCGCCCGGTCTCACGCCTCATGGGAGCGAATGGATCGAGACGAGGGCTTGTGACAAAACTATGGTGCGGAAGAGACAAGCGCAAAAGAGGCCACGGGCAGCGAACAGACAAATCAACGCGTTTGGTGGTTGGCCAAGCGAGGCAAAGGCGGGGAGGCAAAGCGAAAGTGGCCCCAGGCCTTTGAAAGACAGGGGGAAGGGCGGGAGGCTCTTGGTTGTCACGAGCAACGGCGGCGCGATGACAGGGGATGGCAGGGAGGGCTAAGGCAAGGCAGGCAGGCCGAACAGGACCCGCGGGATGGATGAATGAGTGAGTGACTGACTCGGCGGTGGCTCACCTCGAAATCACTGGATCCTTTCTCTCAGCCGGGGGGGCGGCAACAGCGGATGAATCACGCACGGCGGAAAAGAGGAGATGCGGCCGAATCGCAGTCAACCCCCGGCGCAAATGCGGCGATGCAGTCGTCGGGGCGGGCAGGCCAGAGCTGGGCTGGGCGCTGTGCTGGGCGGAGGCGGATGTGTAGAGGGGAGAGTTGTGGCCGAGGAGTTGAGTGACGATGCGACCCCGGAAGACGGAAGACGGCGAGCCGCCTCCAGTCCTCAGCCTTGTCCGTTTTGCATACGGATGCCTGACTCGGCCAGTCCAATCCAGTGCTTGCGGGCGCTGTCCCGACTCTGTACCACGTAAATTTTCTGACCCTCCAGCGGACGGAGCACCTAAAAGTCGAGGAGCGTTCGCTGAAGTGTGACGCTGCGCTAGCCTAGAACAGGCTTGGGGGTTGTGGTTGCACGCAAGGATCTTGCAGAAGTACTGTCGAAGTCTCGGGTCCCCAGTTTCACCACTGCCAGAGCCGGAGGCCCCTGCCATAAATACCGTCGAGGTACTTGTCCTCGGACGCCACGCCCCCACATCACCGTCAACTGCATCTCGAATCTTCAATTCCGCGTCTTCACTCATCCGTGTGGCTTCAACACATTACCAAGCACAGACTTCTCTCTTATCCAGCAACTCTACCACCGCCCGAGTTCGGAAGAATCCGACACAAAGCATCTCTCTCATCGAGCTGGCTGCAAGATCACTCACCTTTTCCGCATTTCTAGCAGCACGCGTCCCCTACGATCACACTTCGTTCGCTTCAACATTCACTCATCCTTGAGGCTTGTGGTGTGCCGGTCATCACACGCGCCACCATGGATATAGACTCATATCGGTATCGCACACCGAAACCAAATTATCTCCCTCATATAAGCTCTGCAGACCCGAGCGACTCCGTCGTTGAGGAGTACAACGTCCCGCTGGGAGCCGCCAGCGAGCTCGACAATGCCAAGTTCT
This sequence comes from Xenoacremonium recifei, assembly GCA_012184525.1. Classification (NCBI taxonomy): domain Eukaryota; kingdom Fungi; phylum Ascomycota; class Sordariomycetes; order Hypocreales; family Nectriaceae; genus Xenoacremonium; species Xenoacremonium recifei. The sequence continues at coordinate 940,045 of WOFQ01000008.1, read as the reverse complement.
ACAATAAGTGTCGCCGCATGGCCGAGGAGTCAGGCATCACGAGACCGAAAGGTTACACCGTCTCCTTTCACTGCAATCCAGACATCGAGAAGCATCATTTTGGGGTTACGCACCCGATGAAACCGTGGCGTCTCACACTCTCCAAGAGCCTTATCTACTCGTATGGCATGAGCTTTGCCATGGACAATTACATAGCGAGAGCGGCGACATATGAGGAACTGGCCGACTTCCACGCCTCCGACTATCTCGACTTCTTGGGCACTGTCATGCCGGAACCTGTGCCGAGGGATCTGGAGAATCAGAACCCCGACCTCAGATTCAACCTGGGTGGTTCCGATTGCCCCCTCTTTGACGGCCTGTACGACTACTGCTCTCTTTCTGCCGGCGGCTCTCTTGATGCTGCGAGAAAAATATGTCACAAGCAATCAGATATCGCAATTTCTTGGGGCGGCGGTCTGCATCACGCCAAGCGATCGGAGGCTTCCGGGTTCTGCTACATCAACGACATCGTTCTCGCAATTCTACAGCTACTGCGTTACTATCCCCGGGTCCTGTACATCGACATTGATGTACACCATGGGGATGGCGTGGAGGAGGCTTTCTTCTCAACTGACAGAGTCATGACTGTATCGTTCCATAAATACGACCCCAATAATTTCTTCCCCGGCACCGGTGCTCTCGACGACAATGGGCCCAAGAGCGAGCACAATCCTGGCGCTCACCACGCTTTCAACGTCCCGCTCAACGATGGCATCACCGATGAACAGTATGGCAACCTTTTCGACACGGTAATTGGGAAGATTGTGGAGAAATTCAGACCAAGCGCGATTGCTCTACAGTGCGGTGCTGATTCCCTGGCCGGCGATCGACTTGGAAGGTTCAATCTGCAAGTCCAGGGCCATGGACACTGCGTCGAGTTCTGCAAACGCCTCAAAATCCCCATGATCCTTTTCGGCGGCGGCGGCTATACGCCTAGAAACGTAGCCCGCGCCTGGACCTATGAGACGAGCATTGCCATCAACTGCCAAAACAAGATCAGCCCTGTTCTCCCTGAACACGCTCCGTGGCGGCCGCAGTTCCGACAAGACACACTCTTTCCCACTCTGGAACAGATTCTTGGCGATCCGCGACCGAATAAAAATACCCCGAAACGCTTACAAGACATTGTTCAGCACATCAGCGAGCAACTTCGCTTTGTCGACGCAGCCCCGAGTGTGCAGATGCAAGTCATTCCGCCTGATCTCGGCGCGCTGAGGGACGACGTTGAAGAAAGGATAAAAGAAAGAAACGAAGAAAGGAACAACGACTTACGCAAGTCCCGAGAATCCGGCGTTGGAACCGCTATGGAGTTTTAAGCACGCATCAGTATGCCAGATTTTGTATCAAGGGTACCCATACCTTTAGCATGAGATTGTGATTACGCGAAGGGCTGATGAGACTGTTGAATTGCAGCCATCAGTTGATGAACTAATAAAGGAAGCATTGTAATATACCCGGTGTCTAAACCTCACGGTATCTCCCTCTTTCAGGCTATCTAGGTACTTAAAAAGTATCTTCTGTGACGTCGTGATGTCCTGCTCTTTCCCGCTTCACTTTCGTCCCCCGTGGATCTTTCCTTAAATGAAGGCTTCGGATTTTCTCGGTCTCTAAGGCCCGAGCTGATATTGAGTATCTGATTCAATCTATTCTTTGAAGAACCAACTCGATCTATCCAACAGGCAGAAACAACAAAAACAGCCCTACCGCACTTTGGCGACCTACTTGTCCACAGACTCCTCGCATGCTATACAACGTGAACTATCAGAAAACCGACGGTCCCGTTCCTCTCCTAATTCGGCCTGAAGGACTCATATATCGAGGTTCTTTCTTGTTCCTTTCTCCGAATCTTCTTCAGCTGTAAAGCAACATATGTAACCAGACTTGAGCCAATCACAGCTCCGATCAACAGAAGCATCAGATCGACGGGCACGGGATTCCCGTCGAACGTTTCATGGAATAGCACATCTAGCCCCGACTGCGAGAAGTTGAAGAGCCCCGAGAGGCAGATGATGAGGCCGTACACGGTACCAAATGTGCGGAAGCCGAACACCTTGGCGCTGTAATCTGACACGGCGGTATAGTAGAATGGCCGATACAGGACAAACAGCATGACATTAGCATATGCCGCCCATTCATATGGCAGCACTCCAAGGACGCCGATAAGGGTAGCAGTCGACACCAGGATAGCGAGGATAAGGACAGTACTAATGTAGTCGAGGGCGACGCCAATGAAGGGGATCGAGACCAGACCACCAAGAGGGAGCGCAACATCAAAGAAGGTGTTGATCTCAACGGCCTTCTCGTGGTCATGGAAGATGGCCTCGTACTGTGGACGGATCGTGGCGACAAAGTAGTTGATGCGTGTCATCTGAATAACGGTGAAGAGGCAGATAAGAATCCACCAGGGAGAGGTGACCTGCTCAATGACCGTCTTATCATGAAGGACTCCCCAGACACCTGACGCAACATGCTTGCGCTCCTGTGCCTGGACCTGCTCATCGCCCTTTGTCGACCCCAGCAAAGACTCAATATCAGAGAGGATGACCTCTCGTCGATGACGCTCCTCTCGACGTTCCTCTCGCAGCAAGGCCGTCTGCTCGTTCGGTGGTTCATCCTCAGAAGACTGCGAGCTGCCGCCCATGGCCTGGTTTACGGCATCAACCTCCTCGGCCTCGTTCATCAGCTCACCAACCGTCTTGTACGATTGCGATGGCATGAGAGTCAGCTGGAAGAAGAAAATCACGGCCGGCACGATGAGATATATGAAGAAGAACTTGTGCAGCGTGAAAGCTCCATCGGTAGCGTTGAACAAGACTCGATACACGAGGAAGAGCGCGCTCGAAGCGTCGAATGCGCCGGTCAGCAATGCGAGGATGAGGCCAGAGCGCTTTGGGAAGGCATTGGAGAGTTGGAACGAGGAGATGAAGGTCGGAGGGCCGCCCAGCGCAAGACAGAGGTAGCCGGGCAAATAGGCGTCGAAGGGCAGCGTCTTCGCATTGGCCATCAGCAAGGCTCCGATGGACAGGAAGATGCTCCCAATGACACCGCAGACCCGCGGCCCGAAGTTGTCGAGAAGAGCGCCGACGGGCAGAGCTGCAACATTGGTCCCGACGGCGGCGACGGTGAACATCAGGTTGAGCCGGATCTCGACGCAGGTATCGTGCGGCATGTCGCTCTCGGAGCAGACCTCGGAATAGGCGCCATCGAGCTTCAGCACGGGCTTCAGCGCCGCGTATCCAAAGACCACGCCCGCGGAGAACAGGCAGAAGATGACGGCTGCGGCGATCTGGCCTAGACGGATACCCATATCAGCATGAAGCTCTCACGGCGAGACGACCGGACCTTCAACAACTCACAGATGCGCTTCCATTGCGGCACCTCAAAGGCCCCGACTGTCTCAGCAGGCGGCGGCGGCGGCTCCTCGGTGCGGTGCATCATCGTCTCCCATTCCTGTGGCAGCGGGTTGAAGCTCAGCTTGCGCACGCGCAGACTGGCATCGCTGCCGCGCCGGTCGCCCGCATGATGAGCGTGGCCGGGCGGCAGCGTCAGCGTCTCAAAGCTGGTGACGCGGGTCAGCGACATGGTCGAGGAAGCCTTGAGAGGAGGTGGCGGAGAGGAGGAGAGTTCTTTCGTCCCGACACGGCCTTATCCCGTACTGGTCCCAGCCCAGCTGGAATCAAACAGGTCTTCGCCAGAAGAGAGAAAGAAGAGAGGTGGCGGGGTTGCGGCGGCTGACTCGATGACGAGGGCAGTGACCAAAGTATGTCTGTAGCTGCTCGACACTCGACGACAACTTCGCCACCAGGAAGCACAATTGTGTCAGGAGAACTCGCGCGCACACAGCTGTCTCGAAGCCTTCAATGCCAGAAGAAACAAGAAACGAAGAGAAAGCTCCCCCAACCCCGCGAGCAAGGTAGAAACGGGCGGCGGCGGCGGCGGCGGCGGCGGCTACGGGGCCCGGCAATCGACGTTCTCAGATAATGTACGGAGTAGCATAGCAGCTGGCTAGCCTAGTGTCAACCTTAGCTCCGCGACCCGTTCGGTTCGTTGATAAGAACCGCAGATGCAACCCATCGCCAATCGCACTACCAATTGCTATCGAGTAAACCCTGGTCCAGCTGCCATAGATAGCACGCTGATACGGGCGGCCCAACAGGTTTGCCTTTGCCGCTGAAGATCTGAGCGCCCGCCCGCAATCTCTTGTCTCTGGATCTTGATCGCCTCCGCGTTTGCTTGCTCGCGCTCCGCCTCGGCTCTGCAGCCCATCTGACCTCTTGCATCACAGGCGGGGTCTTCACTTGACTGCGCCTATTGGTCTTTCTCCGGCGCACGCGCATTCGTGCAATGTAACCCCCGAGGACGCGCCTGGGCTCGAGCCACTAATCATGGCGGCCGTGGCCTCGATCCTTCGCTGCGGAGTTTTTTTGATCAAAGATAGATTGCTTGGCCTACTAGGGAACAGGACCGTGATCCTTCTGCTCTCCCCGCAATCCCGGGCTCGACCGGGCCCCACATCTCCGTGCGCCCGGCTCCGAACTCTCCGTCCTCCGGCAACCTGCATGAACCTTCTCCCAACGACATCCGACTGTATGCTCGCACTGTCACGCGCCGCTCAGAAGTGTAGTTTATTTTTATAGTTAGAGTCAATTGCAAGAGTAAACACTAGGACAAAAACATTACGGCGAGCTTGGGGTGTCGGGCCCAAGCCTTCGTCAGGTATGATGAACCGACAGAGAACTCGCACCGCCTCTCCTCGGAACGCCGCCACGGGCCCCGATGCATCGCTGCAACGAGATTCCCGCCGCTGCCAAAATGAAGAAACCGACACACGTAACTAGATTCGACCGACAAAGGGAACACACAAAAAGAAACTTGGTACAACGCGATAGCACTTAAATGACCCCAAATCTTCTCTCCCCGAGGCCCTCGTGCCTCTCCCCGGCATCCGCAATCACCCTCTCCGCGTCGTCATTGATGAGAAGAACCAGTCCAGCTCGACAAGAGTGTGTCGCCTCCAGCCACAGTTCATTTAGAGGTCGGGGCCGTTTTGTAGTTTTTTGCTCCCGACTGGTTTGTCATGTCTGTGGTCCGCGTGCTGTGTCGAGGGTCCAAATCTTTGTCGCCCAGAATATCCACAAGAATCCAAAAATGCGATATCCAAGATTTAGTTAATTCCTGGAACTGGTTTAGCTGCTGCCGCTGAAGTATCGAACCACGGCGCTGCCGCCCGACGGCATTCCGGTCTGTCACGAGTTTGTTAGTGAAATTATCCTTTAGATAGGTCATGTTTGCAGGACTACTCACAGTGCAACCGGTGTCGGATCCTGACGACCAGACACCGTCAATGTACGAGCACTCGGTGGACACATCGCCAGTGATCTCGACGCTGAAATCCAGGGTCGCATCACTGGTGGGAAGGTTCTGGAACAGGGAGATGTAGGTGGTGCCGTCGCTGGCCTTGCCGACACCGAGAATGATGGGTGCCCAGTTACCAGCTCCAGTGGAGTCAACAGAGCTGGTCCAGACGCAGGCCTCGCTTTCCGTGTAGCCCTTCTTGTTAACATAGTACTGAGCAGAGGTGCCGGAACCATTCCAGATGTAGTAGTCCTCCTGATCGGGGTTGCAGACGGAGACGGTACCACCAGCCTCAGCAAGCGCGGGGACAACCATGCTCTCGGTTCCGGGGTAGTCAGTTCGGCAGGTAGCAACAACTTCATCCAGATCGTTCTGGATAGTGACACCGCCCACACCAGCCTCACAAAGGACGTTGGATGCGGAACGGGTCAGCTCCAGGTAACCGTCGCTGTTGCAGTAGAGACCACCAATAGACTGCGAGGTCGAGCCCTGAGCAGTCGGCCACTGCGTCTTCTGGTAGCCGGGAGGGCAGGCATAGGAGCACATGCACTCCTCGGAGCAAGTCTGTCCAGCAATTCCAGTCACGATGTCGCTGATGCTCGTAGCATCCGTGGAGTAGCCGGGGACGAACTGGAGACCAGACCAGCCGCCGAAGTTAAGCCAATCCAGGGCAACAGCGCCGTAGTCGGAGGGGAACTCGCTGCACTTGATCTTGCCGCTGGGGAACTCGCTGGTGAGGCCAGTGCCGGAGCTGGACGAGCTGGACGAGCTATCGTCAGTAGACTCAGCCTCGACAGCGGCGGAGGTGGTGGCAGCAGCGGGCGTCGATGTGGTCGGGATCGGCGTGCTGGAGGTGGTCGGGGTGGAAGTGGTCGTCGGCGTCGTCGAGGTCGAAGTCGTCGAGGTAGTCGTGGGGGTCGGCGTGGGCGTGGTGCTCGTCGACGTCTCAGATTCGATGAACTGAGCGCCCAGGGTGGCCGAGTTGACAGCAGAGCTGGTGGTGGCGGGCTTGGGAGGGGTATAGGTGGGCTTGGTCTCGCCAACAACGACGAGGTTGCCGCCCTTGATGCCCGCCTTGGCCTTCTTGCTGTCGATGATCTTGCCGCCGAGCTGGTAGACAGTCTCGGTAGCGGCGACAACGTACTCGGTCACGACATCGGGCTCGCGCTTGACAACCTTGGAACCGGCGTGTCGTCGCTCATGCAGATGAGCGTGGTGCTGATGAGCGGCGGCGCCCGCGGCCAGAGACGCGGCCAGCGTGTAAGTGATGAGGTTCTTCATCGTGTACCAGCTTCTAAATGATTGTCGGGTAATCTAGTTATAGTATCTGTGAGCGCAAATGAGTTAGCATTGACTCTCTTCACTCGTGATGAGTTTCTCGTGATGAGCCCTCCTCCTCCCTTCAATACTGCTTCGAGGTCGTCGGCGATGGTCGCAATTGCTCTAGAGTTGTCGCGGTTGGTCGAGATTGTGAGAGCAAGGACAGGGCCTTGATATCCTCTTGAATCTCTTGATATCGTTCTCTTCGTTCTCTCCCAGCTTCATTCCTCCAAGTGGTGGTCGATATTAACCCGTCGTTTCAAGTTTCCCTCTCTCGCTCGCCGACCCCGGTAGTAATCCTTTCCTCCCTCCCTCTATTCTCTTGATTGATGGACTGACCTTTTTCGTCTTTAAAAGGGAGTGTAAATCGATTCGTCCCCCGAAGTAGAGCGAGCGACAGCGTGTAAGCGAACGTGGTGATGCGACGAACCGAAAGAATGAAGGAGCGTGGTAGAGAGCAAGAAGACTCTCTGTTGGTACGGAAGCAACACACGATGAAAGCAAAGGAGACGCCTGGAGCGGCGGGGACGAAACGAAAGGGGAGCCAGCCAGCGTCTTGAGTGGGCTTGGTGGTGAGAGAGAGGACGAGCGCGAGGAACCGGGGACAAGGGCCAGGGAACAAGGGCGTCTCCGATGGCAAGGGGGTGTGGCCTCGAGTGGAGCGAAGGGCACGAGCGATGCCAGGGAGCGGCAGGGGTGTCGAACGTCGACGCCAGGGCTAATCCGCCCGTTCCACCAAGACGAGGCCCTCAGCCTGCGCGGCGACGGCAAGACGGCGCTCTGTGGGAAATTAGCTGTCGTCAGGAGGCCCTCGCAGCTGTCGAGATGCGGCGGCGGACGGGGAGAATCGTCGGCGCCAGTGGGTTTTGGTGACGCGCGCCGCCACGGCCAAGCACGCCCAGGCAGGCTGGGTTGTCGATGTTCCCTCCCAGCAGCAGAAGAAAAAATATGTCTGAGCAGTGATGGCCCTTTGCTGCTGTGTGCTCGCATCCCAGCCACCCTGTGCCCGAGCTCAGACTGAGACAGCGCCATGGTTCGTCGCATTTGTTGACGTTGTGCCATGCCTCGATAGCGTCTGCACAAGCGCCGACACCAAGCCAGTGGCCTGCATTCCTCCCCGTGTTCATGTTGATGGTCGTTTCGACATCTCTAGTGGCCGGTGACCTCGAAATCAGCATCTCAGCCTGTCCGTGAGGAAAGGCCTTGCATCATCGCTGCGGTGTGGGGGAACGGTTCTGCGTCCGGTGCTTCATGCTGGGTCATCGACACGCGCCTATTCGCCTGTCCTGTCCTGTGTCAGCCGCTGTGCAGACCGCAAGATGCCCTCCCAAGAAATGCGATCGACGGTTTTTCAGGCGTCTTCGCCACTCCGGGGCACGGCTTTCAGGTTTCTGCTGCTGCTGCGCCTGCCCCGTCCGTCGTTGGTGAGACGCCTGCATGGATCATCACGAGGGATCATCGAAGGGCCCTCATGCAGTGCATTGGGATGAACATAAACACACGACGAGCCCGCACAAGATCGACAGGAGTCGTCAGGTCCCAGGAACTGTTCATCCGAGTCGGTCAGTCGGTCAGTCAATCACTCAACCGGTGCCTCGTCACGTATCAGGCCCTTCACCCATCAAGGTCTGAGGCGTGGAGCGGCCTGGACCCTTTCTCTTCATCTGGCAGGACACTACTCGGGCACCGCGCCCACCTGAAGCCATCGCCTTGGCGCCAGAGGGCCAGAAGAGGGCGCTGTCAGATTGCCAGGAGCGGTAGGTGACGATGACTGACTGGCTGACTGCGTGTCTGACGGGGGCGGTGATGCACTATTATCGGCCAGCCTGCTTCAGGCTTGTGCATCGTCGAAGAGTCGAAGAAAGGGTCAAGAACGAGAGCTCCCCACTGATCCAGGAACGGGCATGTAATGGCGCCCCATTTCGGTCATGCGAGCCAGGATTAACCCTGTTTGTCGCCTCTCATTGGCCATATTCTTGGATCTGTACCTGAAGCTAAAACTCAAAAGGCATGGTCCTCAATGCGCTACCCTAGACTTCCCTAGACCTCCCTGGACCTGTAAATTAGGGGGTGCCACTCGTCCAACCAACCACCACACCGACCGTTGCCCACCGCCAGCTGGACCAGGCTGGACCAAGCGGGATCTGCTCTATTAAATTGGCCTGGGCTGTCCGATTCATTGCTGCGAATTACCGCTATCTCGATTCAATATGCGCCGCAATATCAGGCGAGCGTCCCCCAGGCTCGTGAGTGCCGTGGCGCCGCATCATCTCTCCCCACTAGCAATTTACATTGCCTCTCCAGAACGACTCCAGAAGCCGCGTACTTGTATAATCATTTCGATTCTTGCGTATGTCCCGAGTTGACGGAATACTTGCTTCTATGACACAAGAGCAAGAGCCCGAATTCCTCCAGCTATCTGCTTCTCTACCCTCAAATGCCGAATCTGCCGTGAGCCCCGCGTCCAGCATTCCCATCCGCCAAGCGCGTTCATAAAATGCATTGCATACCTAGCCTTGCACATGCCAGCCAGGGCCTGTTGGTCAGCCTGCACAAAAGAGACCTGCGAGGCTGGGCCATGCCGAGTTTCCCGGCTTTCTCGTATCGGCGACTGCGACAGTGCTATTGTGTCTACGTCGTGTCGTCAACAAGCAGTTGTTCTCGTTGGCACGGAGAAACGTATAGCATTCCTCAGCTCCAATAATGATCATCTGTGCTCCCAGATATCTTTTTCGCTTCTTTTCCTCTCTTTTCGCTTCCTTCGACACGTTAGAGACCTCCATCGGGAGCCCTCTGAAAAGAACCCCTCTTCCAAAGCCCAGCAGGCGTCCAAATTGCTTCCCCACCAGATCAACCTCGTCCGCTCCCCTTTTCCTCTGCCCCAGAATCAATCCCGATTCTGGCCTCATCATCCTTGTTGAAGCGCGAAAGCACCGGACTCCATCTCCGGGCTTCTTTGGACTCTCTGTTCTAGCCCGCGTCAGCACCTAATTTCGGTGACCTGGCTGCTCTCTGTAAGTGGAGAGTTGACGTTGACGGACTACGTATGTTGTGACTTGCATCATCTTCATCAATGGATCGTTCACATATCTTGAATTGCCATCGTCATCTCTATGTCCCGTAATTCTACAGAGTAATTGTATTATGGAGTACGGAGAAGACGGAGTATGGAGCACCTCATTAATAAATGGTTGAGGCGGATGACGGGGAACACTTGCTCTAGCAACTCTCCCTTGTTTAACGCAATTCGAAACTGTCCTCGGATGACGCCAACTCAACATCGCCTATACGTACCTCCGGAGTACGTACGCGAGAGATTAATGTTTACATTGAGATGAAAATAAGTTTAATTTTCAGTGTAAAATAACTTGATGTTTCGTTACCCATTTATTTCTGGGGAGGTGGGTAAGGCTTCGCCTCCTGCCCATCATCACCTCCCCTTTTCAACGTCTCGTCTTTATTCGTAAGGTCTTGTCGCTGTCTGTGCTTCACCCCGGTTACTCTTTCTACGTTTCCTGCCGATTCGGTATTTATCAACCCCAATAATTTCGTGGTTGTGTGAACTCACTTACCATTTGATGGCCATGGCGCCCCCCTCAACCATGTTTCACAACCCGAAGATTGCTTGGTATAGTAATTACACTGTTTTTCCACCTGGTCCCAGAGTAAATGCAACCAAAGCGACGTAATGAATCACTCGGTCCCATTTCGCATGTCTGAACCAGATTCTCTTGCTTGCCTCCCTTTGCATCCGTGCTTGCGGACGGTTCTTAGATAAATGTATTCTACAGATTACCATCGTAATTAAACGACTATTTATCGACGGATTGAAACCCGGCCTCTTGCCTCGTATTCTCGGCGAAGACGAGAAGACTCAGGAATATTGCCGTCTTAGATGCGACCTCGTGTCAAGAGTCAAGGTGTTAACGTTCCCATGCACATATCATGCTACACCTTTTGCTTAACTTTGCCTCATGCTATATGGTGGATGTGCATTAGGATTTTCTAGCCGTAAGGTCTCTCGGCTTGGGGCAAGGATATTGTCGTCGAGTGTTTGTCGTGATACAGTTCAGGGGCCTCAGCACAGTTTACCTGCCAATGCTAACTGATCAACACGAGCATCTTGCCTCTTCAGGGGGTGCCCATGGCAATAAATATGAGGGGGGAATTTCTTTCAGCTGCATTATATTGAATAGTTTCGAGTATTTTGCGTTGATAATAAGCTTTTTATCTAAATCGAAGCTCTCGGTAAACCTCCTAATGACTACCAGTATCTTGCGTCTGTCTCGTTGTTTGACTTCGCCGTTGAGTATCCTCTCTGTATCATTTGTAGTTTTATTTCTACTTTCGTATGAGATCATGGTCGTTCTTTTCTCTGTGTACGATCACTCGATCTTGACATTGAGACGGTGAGCTATTCAAGGTATGTATTCTATGTGCCCAAAAAAAAACCCCCGTCTTCACATTTATCTTTAACTCGGTCAAGGTGGATAGACTCGCGAGAAATCTAGGTGATGTCCAATTTATACCACTTTGCGGCCTCGACTATAGTGTTTGGTTTTCACATTGTGGCTCTTGACTATATCCTACAGGGGGAACATCCGCACTTGGAGCATCTATTATTGCGGACGCCTCATGCAACTATGTGGCTCTCTGCGAGGGAATATTTTCAAGACAAAACTACATATTGTACATGTTTTCTCGTTGTCTTGTCGGTTTGGGCTGTTCTCTGTGAGGGAAAGTCCGCCAGATGTTAATGTTGATGTTAACATTGAGGCGCACTGGAAATTGGGGGTAATACATAGCGGACGATGATTGTCCAATTTACAACGATCGCAGCAACACCTTCCACCCTGATATAACGAACAATTTCAACAAAACGTCAAGAATGAAGAGTCAGGCAAAAGAATTTTGGACCTATATTCAAATGCGCAGCACGTCAAGAACCGTGACCTAGAGCTTCGCACCGAAACGAACTCAAGCTGCTACCCTATAGCGAACATCTCCCAGCAAGAGATTCAAGTTTTTGACTGTTTTCGTACCATCCTCAAAATATCCACGGCGATCAAATAAATCAATTCGATGAGTAGTACTAGTATGAATCTGAGCAAGAAAAGGGGCCCGGAATCAGCACATCGAAAAAATGTCATGGAGCGTCGCCCGCCCGTTCAACCAGAACCACAGACAAAACATCACGACAGCGTGAGCAGATTGAAGCGCCCTCACAAAACTCACGGCAGAAACTCTCAATCGCACACCTAGGCACGTAAGCTTAGCCAAAGGAAAGAAAATTGTCACGCTGCAAGCGACTCATCCGGACGCCACAGGGAGCATAGCCTTAAAGGAACGCATTGCATTGCAACAACGATACTCCTTGTCTGAACTAGGAGAGGCAAGAAGTAGCATACTTTCCTAGATTCGCAGTGGAGATTTGAAAAGCTCCATGAAGAAATTTTACATATCAAAGCCTCATTAAAACATACGCGGTAAACAGCATACTACAGAAGGGTGCAATCGTCAAGTGTCACCAGAGTAACAACAAATATCAACTCATCTCACAACAGGAGGCCCTAAGTAGGGCTTTGATGTTCCGCAACAACATATGACTCAGGTCAGACATAAGAATAAAGTTTCGTGAGACTCAGAAGTCTAGCCTCCTCACGATAGCTTCTCAAATGTACGACGTGAATGTCAATATCCTGGAAGTGGCTTAATTAAGCGGCGTTTACCAGAGCATTTACGGAAGGGGGGGCCGTTTGGTTTGAGGCTGGTCTGTCCCAGCGGGATTAATGGACGGTCTAGACCAGTTCGGAATACGTACGGTAGATTGATGCTGTGGCGGAAAGAAACACGGCGCCACGAGTAATGAGGGCGGATGTCTCAGATTTCGAATCGTCATTGGCCGAAGTCACTTTGTACGGGATGAAAATATTTGCATTCCGGCCTGAGAATCCGTAGACAAGAAACGTGATAGGTTAGTTGTCCTCGGCCGACATTGGGCGCTTAGCGGACGCCTGACGCAGAGCTTGGACCTGAGCAGTAGTGAGTTGACAGCGGGTTGAAATGAGGATGAGCAGTTTCACTCAGGTGTGTGGTGGTATCAAGTTCTCAACCGGGGATGTGGTTGAAGCGGCCCACCGGAGATCGACGTCGATTAACGACTAGGTTCTAAGCTGTATGTAAGTCCGGGTACGATTTGATGAAGCGAGGCAAAAAAGCAAGGCAGAAGCAACGGGTTATGGCGGTTCAACGGTGACTTCCGCAGCGCTCTAGGGGAAAACTGACGAAGGGAGCCTCATCGACGACTCGAGCGTCCAGTTCAAAGCTGAACAACCCCAGCCACAAATCCCAATCGGGACTGACTAATGTCCCTTTCAGCTGAGACGAGCAACTAGCGCCCCCAGGTTGGCTGAATCTGGGCTGTGAAGACCGAGGACAGCTTCACAGAGGCTGATTGGTTGACGGAGGCAGGGCCGTTTGTTGTCAGCCCGGCCGATGCTCCGTATTTATCACCACAGACGCAAGAGCCTATGGAAGCGGTTGACTTCATCAGACGGTTGAATCCTCGTGTGAAGGCAGCAGCACCTTCAGGCGGCCAATGGCAAGCATCAGACGGCCAATAGAGGTTGCAATCGATCTTCTCACTTCTGTAGAGACGATATTTCGCAGCAAGGGTTGTGGGGCTTGAGGTGCGATGAGATCATGGTCGTGATAACGTCACTTGATGTTCGACTCGCCGGGTCGCTGGGCCAGGGCCATCTCGATCTGATGCTCATCAGTGCCTCCCCAGTCGCCCATCCACGATGGGCCTGTCTGCCTTTGGGTGTAGCCAAAGTCGCCTCTTCGGTAGAGTGTTGGGATGACGATACCTTGCTTGACCCGACGACAACGATGATGACGGCCTCAACCCTCCTCGAAGGGCTTGAGGCACTGAGGCTTGGATGAGGAGCCCGGGCCACTTATGCTTACCCTCCATGCCCTCGTCCTGATTCCCTGTTTCTTGCTTGTCCACCTGAGCTAAGTTGAGTAGTAAAGCCACCAAAAGCAGCCCTAGCTCATTCAACCCCGAGGCGCATGCAACGCCAGCAGTGTGGCTGGTTGCCCCTCGTCGATGGTGGGTAGATCTGCCAGATAAGGGATGCCACGGGAGGCAGTGGCGTCGAGGCTATTGGGTTTATTGGACGCAAGAAACTTGCCTTCCTGTCTCTCGCGCGTTCTGGAGAAGGATTGAGGACGGCCTACTAACTCGATGCGAGAACCCGCCACTAAGCATGGGCCTCGACATGTGGTGAACGAACGCGTCTGGACGTGATCCTCAGTGTAGGGAGCCTCATAAGAGCACTGAGGCACGAGACACCAAAGTACCGGGATCCCAGAACTGCCGTCGCTTCCGTGGCTGGATCCGGCTCATGGAGGACTGTCCTAAATGTGGCGTAATGCTCGTTTGGCGCCTTGGGTCCTGGTACAAACGAAATGCCCCGAAGCTCGGGGAAGCGATGGCTCTGAAAGGGGGCAGAGACACGATGATCGCCAGCAGGGAGGGCTGACACGATGCACACATCAACGAGAAGAGGAAGCCAGCAAACAGAATGAATGTCGCAACCCCGATTTTGGACGGTAAAACCACTGTTTCTGAATGATGCCGTGGAGAACGAGTAGAGTGCTGGACAAGCAACAAGAGTCAACGCAAAAGCAAGAGCAATCCAGAGCAGGAGCATGAGCCACACCGGGTCCCAATCTGGCTGTGGTGCGCGGCCTGGAAACTTGGCACTATGGCACACGCCTCAGCGGAGTGACGCCCGGACCCCACCCACAAGGGATTGGACCAACGGCAAGTTTGCACCGCCACGCTCGCCAGGAATAAGTGATATGAGGGGCGGGCGGGCTTGAGTTGACCCAGTTCAGCTGCGCCAGTGCTCCTGTGGACAGGGCGTGCTTTATTAATGATCGGTTGAACGGACCATTGAGATGTCGAGAGGCTGTATTGCCCAGGTCGTGTGGCTGTTTTGTTATTTCGGGTTTCCCTCTCTCTTCTCTCCTCCTGAAAATACCCAGACTCTCCCCCTAATAAGCGCAGGAAGGACCGGGAAAGGAGTAGTTTGTGCCAAGGGAGGTGTCCACGAGCAAGTATACAGACGCCTCGTCACCCCTCCCTAGCCACACTGTCTGTCAGTGACATACTCCCGGCCAGCCGTCCGTCGAAGCCCTCCGGCCTGGGACTGTTCCGTGGGTCTCCCATACTTGGCTAGCCGGTACCTGCAGCGTCGGCTGTGCTGGGTTCTGACGGAGCCCGCAGGCCTGGACAGAAAAGAAGCCACACAGTATGAGGAGGGCCACTGGTGGGCTTCCTCCCCGACCTTCAGGCCCTGTGGACGGCGGATCAGCCTCAGATCCCAACTCCTTGTGCACTGTGTGACTGCTCGGAGGTTTCCAAGTTGCTCCCTCTTCCCGCTGACGTCCCCCCCCGAAGCGGCACCCCCCCCGGTTTTTCTCTCACCTGAAGCCAAGCCCGCCGCCATACATGAAAGGCACCTACCGGGCTACCTCAGGTGCCTGCCTTGCCTGTCTGTATTCAGATCAGAGCGCCCCAGTCCGGCCGTCGACAACTAAAACTAACTGGCTCACGCTCTCCCATCTGCCGCCTCGCCTCATCCTCATCGGCCACACGTTCGCCGGCCAGCATTTCATCAATCGACATCTCTCCTGCGCCGTTATCGCCGTCGCGTGCCTCCGCCAGAAACCGCCCCCTTGATCGAGAATCGACTCGCGATCGCATCCGGTTGAACGCTGTGCATTCCATCTGCCAACCTATTTGCCCACTGGCTTGTTTCCCTGCTGCGCGGCCCGCCTCCCGTGCCCGCTGGGGAAAAAATATCCAGCTCTCGCCACGTTCTCCAGCCACACATCGAAACCACGCCTCGAGATGTGTCGTTGACCCAACCGCCATCCGTCGATAATCTCCAGGCCGTCTGTACGCATTCGAATATCCCGTTATATCAATTCCACCGTCCTGAGCTGCGCGTATGGCCTCAGAAACTGCCTCCTTTGCGACCGACGCCCCGCCCACGACACGCCCAGCGCCAACCCCTCCCGCCGCCCTCATCCCTTCCGACGTTGAAGCTGTCAGGCTTCTGAAGCGGCCTCGCTCGTCGTCGCCGGCCTCTCCGCGCTCGCTCACGGCGCCAGGGTCGAACCTCGTCTCCATCGGCTCACCGACCAAGGCCGCCCGTCTAGCCCTTGCGACCCAGGGCTCACCGGCGCCCTTGACCGCGGCGGCGGCCATCGAGGACGAGCGCCGGCGACGCGAGGAGGAGGAGAGGAACCGTCCACCACCCGAGACGAGCGATAATCCTGGCCATAGGGCTCTCGCCGCTCTCATGTCGGGAGCTACCCAGGCCATGAGCCGCCCATCTGACGCTCCGCAGCCGGCGCCGACTGCTTCCATGGAGCCTTCGTCCAAGGAGCCCAACGCGGCCGTCCTCGAGCCGGAAACTATTGCCCATGTCGTGGAGCACGAAGAAGCGAGCCCGCAAAGTACTAGCAGTCTCGTGGGCGCGCCTGTCACCGAAAGCCCGACGCCAATGGATGTTGATCCAAAAGGCGAACTGGCTGGGTCGCATCAGGTTGTTGGGCAGGAGGAGCGGCCCCAGCCAGGATCTTTGTCATATCCCGGGTCGCTTCAGTCAACCGGCGCATTACCAGAGACGCCCGCCCGAGGGATGAGTTTCCCAATGCCCTCACAAGGTCAGACATCTCCCATCTCATCTGGCGCCAAAAAGCACAAGTGCCCGTATTGCAGCACGGAATTCACGCGCCATCATAACCTCAAGAGTCACCTCCTGACACACAGTCAAGAAAAACCATACGTTTGCACGGAGTGTCAGATGCGATTCCGCCGTCTCCACGACTTGAAGCGTCACGGGAAGCTGCATACGGGCGAGAAGCCCCACGTTTGTCCCAAGTGTGAGCGCAAGTTTGCTCGCGGCGATGCTCTTGCGCGCCACAGCAAAGGTGCCGGCGGATGCGCGGGGCGACGATCGAGCATGGGAAGCTTTGCTGATGGCGACGACCTGGACGGGAGCATGGCTGAAGCAGATGACTCTGCTATGTCGGGGCTCGCTTACGACAATGTCGAGGATGATGAGCTGCGGCGCCAGAGCCTGCCCAGCATCAACGCGCAACATATTCCGGGAGCGCAAGGGGAGGGTTACGGGAACCACGCTCGCACGTACCCTCCAGGTGCGGCGCGCGGGAGCACAGGCGGTCTCTTTCCGCCGAACGTGAGCCAGAGCCAAGCGAGCTCCAACGCTTCTGCTAGTGTCCCGAACAGCCTCGCTAGTAACAACACTGCTACTACGAGCATTTCTTCCCTGCCTGTAGCAGGAGGTACCGCGGGCTTGTATTCGCAAACAGGCATGACGGAAAGCCCGAAGCCCCTGAGTCCTGGGGTGCCAGGCCATGACGGAGCCAACATTACACGACAACGCTCTCCGAGCTTGACTCAACAGCTCCAACAACAGCAATTTGGTCGACGGCAGTCGGAGCTGCAATCGCCGCATAGCGGACAGCCGCGACCAAAACTTCCTGGCCTTTCGCACCCAGGCTTTGCGGGCAACAACACGACGGGTTTCACCCATGCTCGCACCGGCAGCGGAACACAGACGAGTGGCGACAGCGGTAACATGTTTGCACAGAGCGACCCGAGTGTTTGGGCCTACATTCAGACGCTTGAGGAGAAGGTCAAGATGTTGACTGAGAAGGTTACGGCGCTCGACCGAGAGGTCGGAATGCTGAAGCAGCAGAACGATAACCCCGAGGCGGTTGCAGCAGTCAAGGCAACCTGAGGGCCTCTGCCCGCTGCACTTTTTGCCTTATTATACGCACACTGAGATGTCCTTTTTTTGTTCCTGAGTCGTATGGGTCTGGTACGGAGCTCAATAGGTGGCGTTCTGGGATTCAGGGTTGGGCAGTGGACGGTAGGGACCTCCACTATAAAAAGATGGCGATAGGATGCTCATGATCGAACCTCGAATTTTCCCGTGTATCATACAATTTTGTGCGGCTTGCGGTTTGCGCGTTGCGAATCTTCCTCGGTTTCCTTTGTCTTTCTGATCCAGAGGGTGGCCTCATGGCATACATAAGGTACTGTATGGGACAGGACAGGCGGTACAGGAACGGGTACGACAGACACTTGCTTTGTAGTGAATGACTATTTACGGAATGTGAATCCGATTTGCTTCATGGATCATTGTACAATCACATCTTGCGATAGTCCGTGGCCGAACGAGTTGGAGGATTCCAAGGCGATCCGAATACGTGCCGAGGTGCGGATTGAAGAGGCCCAGCATGGGTAACTCAGCTGGGATCAAGCCTCAATCATCAGCCTCTGGTGACTTCACGTGTCAGACCCGGTCGCGACGTCATCGCACTCGCCAGGTCTTCGAAGGGCCGGCCAAGAATGGCGCATGCAACCCCCTATCACATGCACCTGGATCGAGCGTTTCGTTCCGGGCTCGTTATAAACACAATCTGATTTGCACCCGCCATATCTGGGACCCTCAGGTCCAGCCGCGTCTCTCCTTCGTTTTCCCAACTTTTTGTCTGACGTGGCTGTGCATCGACGTAATCCTGACGGTTCCGGCGCAGCAGCAACCCACCTAGCCGGTAGCTCAAGCTTTGGCTTTTGACGGGAGGAGCTGGCTCCCAAGTAAACCTCCTATCCCCCGCCTGTCTCAGGTATCTTGCCTTTCAAGGTACTTGCTCGCAAGGCACCATGGCCAGCGCCGAGGTCGAACCCTTCCGTCCCGTGTCCAACGGTGAGTGTGAACCTTGATCCTAGCTTGCCGCGCGCCTGAACTGTCGCGGCACTCGAGATGGCGGGGACCCCGGAGCCGAGTCTGGTGGGCTGCGATCGAGAGCTTTCTCGCCAAGATGCGGCAACGGCTGCTCGAAGCTCAGCCCGCGCGACGAGGACGACACCATCTCGAGCAACGGCAGGAAGCGCGAGTCGGGAATGGAAGACGAGCGGCAGTGTTGACAACAGACCAGAACCGCAGCCGGTTGAGCCGAATGCCAAAGTGACGATTGCGCCCCGTTCCGAGAACAAGCAGCAAATGGAGCCCCAGCTGTCAGACACGATGAGCGAAGATGTAGACTCGAATCTCGTACGTTTTGGAAGCTTGCTGAGAACCGCGGAAGAATGGTTGAATAACCGCCAAGATACAGGAGTTCACAGAAAGCCGGTCGCAAGAGCAACAGCCACCCGCAGCCAACGACGAGTCGACCGATTCGACGACACCAAAACCATCCAATGGCGCCCCGAAGTCATACGCTGCTGTGGTTGCCGAGAACCACGACAACGAACAGAATGGAACGAGCAGGCCCAAGGTCGACGGCGTGGACTCGATTGAGAAGCTGTCATATCCGCCGCTTCCTACTATGGACGAGATTCGGAATACCGAACAACAGGCCTATACCGCTGGAGGCATCCGGTTCGCACCTCTCCGAGTGCCAATGACCCGGCGCCTGCAGACAGCTGCGGTTCTGTTCCACTGCATGTCCATCGGACTGTCGTTTTCTATTTTCTGGCTCATCTGCGCCAATCCATTGACATGGCCGATTCTTGTTCCATATCTCATTCATCTGCTCATGTCCTCGGCTGCGACTAATGGGACGTTCTCCTACCGTTCCGAGCGCATGCGCAGTCTGCGTTTGTGGAAACTCTTTGCCGGATATTTCCCTGCTAAGCTTCACAAGACCCATGATCTGGATCCCAAGAGAAAGTACATCTTGGGCTACCATCCCCATGGAATCATCTCTCATGGCGCTTGGGTGGCCTTTGCGACGAATGCCCTGGGTTTCAAGGAAATGTTCCCGGGTATCACGAATGCATTGTTGACCTTGGACTCTAACTTCCGACTGCCGTTCTATCGCGACTGGATCTTGGCCATGGGCCTCCAATCCGTCTCAAAAGAGTCTATTTGGAATATCCTGACCAAGGGAGGTCCCAATGGCGAAGGCCAAGGCCGTGCCGTGACCATTGTTGTCGGAGGAGCCCGCGAGTCTCTCGAAGCTCAACCAGGCACCCTTCGGCTGATCCTCAAGGGCCGCAAGGGCTTCGTCAAGATGGCGCTCCGAACAGGAGCTGATCTCGTACCGGTCATTGGATTCGGCGAAAACGACTTATACGACCAGCTGAGCCCGAAGACGCATCCCATGGTCCACAAGATACAGATGTTCCTCCTCAAGGTGTTCAAGTTCACGCTACCCGCGCTTCATGGACGAGGAGTGCTCAACTACGACGTCGGACTGATGCCCTATCGACGGCCCGTTAATATCGTGGTCGGGAAGCCAATTGAAGTTAATATGGCACATGGCGCACAGCCTGCACAAGAAGACATCGACCGACTTCATGAACTATACGTGGAGGAGGTAGAACGGCTCTGGAACACATACAAAGATCATTTCGCTGTTGGACGCAAGTCCGAAATGCAAATTATTGCTTAGGAAATACCCAAGCTGCATCGGGAACTGGTTCGGGAGGATATATATTGCATGGTACATGGTCCCTACGAGGTTAAAATCAAGATCGAGCATGAGCTGGAATCGCGACGTGGAAACGACGCCTCATGATTGTATAAATATTGCGAAGGTGTAATTATGGAAAACCCGACATTTGAACTTTACTTTATTTCAATTGAATTAAATTTGAGGGTTGATTTGAACTCATAAGACTCGGGGGTGGTAATGCAATCACATGACTTCGCGCCTACAGCGCAAGGGCGCATTCGCGTCATCGCGTTACTGACCTCATTGCTCTCAAATTGGAGTTGAATTTTCGAAGATACCACAATCTCTCACCAACAACGTCGCCCAGAATTCTATTCCCGCCAATTCGCACAATAATACGGCGAAGATGACTCGTTCATCCCCACGCAAGAGGCAAGCCGTCAACTACAACGAGGACCAACACGACGACTCGGACAAGAAGCCCGCCAAGCACGGTGCCATCGGCAAGGCTCTCGCAAAGGCTAGAGAGGTCGCCGCAAAGCTGCCGAAGAAGCGCAAGGCGGAAACTGAGCCTGAGCCAGAAGAGAAGGTTCCAGCTCCAGCTGCTCCAGCGGCAAAGCCTGCCAAGAAGCGCAAGACAAAGAGCAAGGAGGAGGACAGCATGCCGCTCGCTGAGCGAAC
Organism: Xenoacremonium recifei; assembly: GCA_012184525.1. Taxonomy (NCBI): domain Eukaryota; kingdom Fungi; phylum Ascomycota; class Sordariomycetes; order Hypocreales; family Nectriaceae; genus Xenoacremonium; species Xenoacremonium recifei. The sequence goes on along the minus strand of WOFQ01000008.1, from coordinate 919,141 downwards.
GGCCGTGGCTTCGTTGAAGAAGGCCATGTACATTGGCGCTCATGTCAGCGCCGCTGGAGGTACGTAGAAATTGTTTTGGATCGAGAGAGAACTCCAAGGAACTAACGCTTTGATCTCAGGCGTACAGAACAGCGTCACCAACGCCGTACAAATCGGCGCCAACTCCTTCGCCCTGTTCCTCAAGTCCCAGCGCAAATGGACCAACCCGCCGCTCGACCCCACGGCCAAGACGCAATTCATCAGCCTCTGCAAGGATCACAGCTACAGCGCTGGCGAGCACGCCCTCCCGCATGGCTCATATCTCGTCAACCTGGCGCAGGCGGACGCCGAGAAGGCGACGCAAGCGTACACCAGCTTCCTCGATGACCTCACGCGATGCGAGCAGCTTGGAATCAAGCTTTACAACTTCCACCCTGGGTCGACGGGCGGCGATACCAAGGCCGCGGCGATTGGGCGTATCGCAGCGCAGTTGAATAAGTCGCACAAGGCTACCAAGACGGTTATCACGGTCCTCGAGAACATGGCGGGTAGCGGGAACGTGGTTGGGTCAACATGGGAAGATTTGAGAGACATCATTGCCTTGGTCGAGGACAAGTCTCGGGTGGGCGTCTGTATCGATACATGCCACGCCTTTGCGGCTGGATACGATCTGCGGACACCGGAAGCCTTCAAGAAGACGGTCGAAGAGTTCAACGACATCGTTGGCGAGAAGTACCTGAAGGCTTTCCATCGTGAGTTTCCAGCGAGATCCAATATCATTCTTCACAGAAACACGACTAACTAGCACCCAGTCAACGACAGCAAAGCCCCCTTCTCCTCCAACCGCGACCTCCACGCCAACATCGGCACCGGCTTCCTCGGCCTGCGCGCCTTCCACAGCATCATGAACCACACCGCCTTCCAAGGCCTACCCATGGTCCTCGAGACGCCCATCGACCGCAAGGGCGCCGACGGCAAGACGGTCGAGGATAAGCAGGTGTGGGCCGACGAGATCAAGCTCCTGGAGAGTCTGATTGGCATGGATGCCGAAGGAGAAGAGTTCCAGAAGTTGGAAGCTGAGCTGCGGGCGAAGGGCGGGGAGGAGCGGAAGAAGATCCAGGACCAGGTCGATCGCAAGGCTGTGAAGGATGCGAAGAAGGGCGCGAAGGGGAAGAGGAAGGGGAAGAAGGTAGAGTCTGATGATGAGAGCGACTGATGATTGACTGGCACGACGAGGAATTGTACACAAGTTTAAAGATGGATAATTACTTATAAATGACAATGTACGCTGTATATCCTGTAGCGAGGATAAGAGTGGATGGTATCGAGCAGCTGTGTAACAACAAAGAAAGAAACCCATAGCGCTTTCCAAACTCAACCATCTCCAACAACGCCTTCTTCTCCTCCCACCACCCGTGACCAAGAAGTCTGCAACCTCAACGCCAATCCACACAAATTTTCAAAACGCGTTGCCTCACCGTCGACTCTTCGCATACGCCTCCAACTTGCCCATCAACGACTTCAGCCCAACGCCCCTCTCGCAATTGGCCTCCAACCACGCCTCCATGCGCGTCCGCACGCTGTGCATCGACTTCAGCACCGGCATCCTGCCGCCCTCCTCGACGGCCACGCACGACCCGGGGTTCAGCAGCGTCTCGAAGCAGTCGCCCCAGAGGTCTGTCTGCCAGTAGCGCTTGAGGCTCTCGCGGATGCGGTACCGCCGGCCCGCGCGGCCCAGCCCGCCCTGGTCGCAGCGCACCGTCTCGAGGTAGCGCCCGAAGAGCAGGCAGTGCACGATGCCGGCCAGCCCGTGGTAGTCGATTTGCCAGGTCCATGGCCGGCCCTCGCGCATCTCGGCGCAGTCCTGCGCGCTGGTCTTCCAGTCGGCGATGAACTCGACGTCGGGGGCGAAGGCGCGCATGTCGATGCCGCGTCCGAAGTCGATCAGCACGATGCCGCGCGAGGCCCAGCCGCCGCTGCCATCTGCGCGCCACTGGCTGGCAAGTGGCTCGTCGGCGACCGTGGCGTCAAGTCGGAGCAGGCAGTTGTCGGCCTTGAGGTCGCCGTGGAGGACATTCTTGGAGTGCAGCGCCTCGACGGTGCGCAGAAGCTCGATGGTGAAGAACATGGCGAGTTGCTCGTCCATAACGGCAGATGGCTCGGCGCGGAAGAAGTTGACTACATCGAGAAGAGTGCCGTGCGGGTGATACGGCAGGAAGAGGAACGCTTCATCTTGATACAGGTGCATCTCATGAGCGTATGAGATGGAGGAAGAAACGCGATGCTGCGGTCCAAGTCGCGTATGAGCTACGCGCATCATATGGAACTCCCACGGACTGGGAGGGTTCTCCATCTTGAGCGCCTCCAACTCGCTGCGGTGGTTGACGGCAAAAGCGCCCTTGCCCATGGCTGGCACCGCGTTCTCGTCTGTCTCCTCAGCCCCAGAGCACGAGTTCTCCACGAGATAGACCGGAGCAAAGGCACCTGCACCGAGCTCCTTTTTCACAGTGTATGATGCCCGGCTGTCTGGGAATTCAATCATCACAGGCGTCAGCACAGGTCCAGTCTTGTCGGCACCGGGCTTGTTCAACTTGGCCAGGGACTTGGCGAATTTGCGAATCTCGCCGCCGCCGCCGTACTTCTCGTGGCGGTGATCATGAAAGCCAGCGTATGCGGTGAGCGGCGGCTGCATCTTCGAAAGGATCTCTGCCCGCACCGCCTCGTCTACAGGATTGCACTGCAAATCCTTGATGATTGGGCCCTTAGGAGGCAGTGACTTTGAGGGGATCGCTTTGCCCAGGGGACCTGTCGACTTGGGAGCCAGAGGAGCAGTTATCTTTGTCGCAGGTCTGGACTCATTGACGATCTCACAAAGGGGGCTGCTCAGGGGCTCCAGGTCGGAGCTTTCGACAACGGGCGTCGAAGCGTCGTCTCGCTTGGAGGGCGTCTTGTAGTGGTCTTCCGGGTCGACATCCAGAGACACCTCGGTCCTCTCTGTGATGGGTGTCATGAAAGGAAGACGATTGTTGGCCACTTCGGCCGGATCCCTATACGGCCTTGTTGGTGGCTCGTAGTCCTCTGGAGGGATGGGAATGAAAGAAGTGCGAGTCCTTGGAGGGAAGTTCTCTGTGACAGGGGTTTCGACCTGTTCTTCCTCTTGATCTTCTTCTTCATCTTCCTCTGGATGCTGATCCTCATATGATCCTGTCGACTCGTGTTCGGGCGCAGAAGTATCGATCAAGTCAGAGACTTGGGTATCGTTGGGCTCATCATGGTCTTCCTCCTCATCCCCGTTGACGTTGGGAATGTGCCTTCGGGTTGAGAACTCGGACCATTCGCTGACACTCTTCACATCCGAGGTCTCATCAGCATCATCAACGTCCTCTTCCTCATCGTCCTCGTCCTCGTCCTCGTCATCACCAACCTCACTACCATCCACCTGCCGAGTTGTTCCAGTGCTCTCGGCGTCCGTGGTGTAGTTGTCATCCGTAGTGTAATCACCTTCGTCGGCACTCTCGTCCTCCTCCTGAGCAGGCTTGAGCGGAGCGTTGAAGATTTCGTAAATGTCATCTGTGGCGGCCTTGGTGTGGATGGTCATGGTTGGTTCCGATGTGTTCTTCTTGCGGAGCTTTGGCCTGGAGGGGGAATCCAGCTTTGCCTTGACTGTAGAGGTGTCAGACATATTGACCGAGCACCATAGGTACTGGGGTTTGGACTTACTGATTTGGGTCTCGTTGACCTCTATCACTTTCTTCTTCTTGCCTCGAGGCACACGGGGCTGCTCAACGACAGCACCGTTTTCATCGTACATCACGGCGTCTTGGTGAATGACGAGTTTCTCCCCAACGGCATCCCGATGGATAGCTAGCTTTTCGCCAACAGGATCCTTGTGGATGGCCAGCTTAGAGGGAGCGGGATCCTGATGGATCATCAGTTTCTCGCCGAAGCCCTTGCTGAAATCATCAACATCGATCAAAGGACCATCCACGTGGCTCTCCTCGATGGTCTCATCCTCCCAGCTGCAGTCAAGCCACCCTCGATTCGCGGCCATGATTTCTTCAAAGCTGAGCTCGGTGCCCTGCTCCTCAGGGGTCAAGTAGATGGCTGCTAGGTCAACAAAGACACGCTCCTTCTTGCCCGTATGGGGATGCACGGAGACTTGATGTTTGGACGGAACAACAACGATGTTCTGTATTTTTGAAAGCGACTAGAATACATAATACCAGATAACCACACATTAGTCCTAGGCACATCAACAACTGGGTTATCAGGGGAAGCAAAGATCAACTTACCGGATCTCGAAACACCGTCATCTTGGCCGCAGCCGCACCCGGCTTCTTTCCCCCAGCCTTGAGCGTCTCCCCCGCCCAGGGCTTCGCCTCCATGGTGTTTTCCTTCTTCCGGTCTGCGAGCGAGCCGATAGTGTCCCATCCCTTGGACCCTGCCCCCCGAGACGCCATCGCCGACGGCTGCGAATCTGTATCGGAGAAAATGGCAAGCTTCGATTTGTTTGGACGGGAAGAGCCGCCAGAAGTAGGTCGTGGCGCCTGGGGGTCAGCAGGCCGGGATGCAGCACCGAAAGGATCAACCTTGGCTGCAAGAGCAGGTCGGACAGTCGGCAGAGCCGGCGATGATGGCGCATCCAAGGCTTCGGGCTGTTGGGCGACGCGCTCCTCAAACTCCTTGAACTTGCGCATCAGCCGTGGCACAGGCCGAGCCTCACGTTCAATGCCCAGCTTGTAGACCTCTTCAGCTTGTGCCCATCGCCCAGCGCCCTCCAGCCAAGCAGCATACTCTTCGTAGAAGAGGGCGAGTCCTTCACCAATGCCATGGCGGGACAGGAACATGTACGTCTCCCGCGGCGTGTCTGAGAAGAAATGGATATAATGAACCCAGAGCTTCAGGTATCTGGGGTCGTTTTTATATTGTGCTGAGCCAATGAAGGCCTTTGTTGCGCGCTCCAGCAGTGTGTGAAGTTGTGACTGGGGTGTTGCTTGGGCAGATGGGTATGCGTCGAGCGTCCATCGCACGTATCGGTCGAAGACATCGAGAGGGTCGTCCGACTCGGCGATGTTCTCGACCTCGGCCTCGTACTCTGCGCGGATGCAATCATTGACGTTTCTGGTGTCGGAAGGCGTGGGCGTCGCCAGCTTGTGCAAGGGAGTGGGAGAGTAGAGCTGTGCAAGCTTCTTCGCTGAACGGCCTCCGGGAAGCGACTGAATGTTCTCCTTTTGCCCCTCAATGAGGTCGAAGTTGATCAGGTCCTCTGAGGCTGCCATGGTTGGTTAGTATTCTCGTCGGCCGAGACGCCTCGACTTTAGGTGGTAGTTGTCGAGAGACGTCGATATCTGATGTGTTGTTTTCAGGGTGGGTTAGCAGACGTGAAGACGTGAACCCTTGGGACGTGTTGATGTTGTCATTCAATTAAATTCGGAGCGTTGCTGTGGAAACCGCCACATATGGTGGCTGAAGCTCCACCATTGAGCTTAGAATGTGGCTTACGACCTGGAGAGGACCGCCCGAGAACAGGGATTTTGACTTCACCGGGGATTTTCTTGCTTTTGCCAGTAAACTCAGTCAACTTCTTTCCATTGATGAGAACCTATTTCGAACTTTTTTTTTACGTCTTATTATTTTTCATTTTTTTGCCTCCTGGCATACCATCCGTTCACCGTGATCCATCGCATATAAATCACAGATAGAGGCATCATCACTCATACCCTCATGCTATCCTCATGAAGAATCAAGGCCCTTTTTACAGGTTGACAGAGGTGCGGAAGTTGGCACCGGGGTAGATGGCGAGCTCGCCGAGCTCCTCCTCAATTCGGAGGATCTGGTTAAGCTTGGCCAGACGCTCAGATCGGGCGGGAGCACCAGTCTTGATCTCACCAGCTCGGAGACCGACAGCAATGTCAGCAATGGTGACATCCTCAGTCTCACCGGATCGGTGAGAGACCATGAGACCCCAGCCGTCGGCGTAGGAGTCCTTGGCAGCCTGGATGGACTCGGTAAGGGTACCGATCTGGTTGACCTTGAGGAGAAGGGCGTTGCAAGCCTTGAGCTCAATGGCCTTCTTGATTCGGAGAGGGTTGGTGACAGTCAGGTCATCACCGACAATCTGGATGTCCTGGGTCTTGTAGAAGTAGCTCCAAGCCTCCCAGTCGTCCTCGGCGAAGGGGTCCTCGATGGAGACAATGGGATACTTCTTGCAGAGGTCAGAGTACATGGCAGCAAGCTCCTCGTAGGTGATCCACTTGGTAGGGTCGCTGTCGGGGTTCTTGAAGTCAAGATCGTACTTCTTGGCATCCTCCTTGTAGAACTCGCTGGAGGCGACGTCCATGGCAATCTTGATCTTGCCAGTGTAGCCGACCTGCTCGATGGCATCGGTGATGAGGTCCAGAGCCTCGACGGCGGTCTGGATATCGGGAGCAACACCACCCTCGTCACCGACGTTGCCAGCGGACTGGCCGTATCGCTTCTTGGCGAGACCCTTAAGGGCCTGGTAGACCTCAGCACCCTGGCGGAGAGCCTCGGAGAAGGTAGGAGCATCACTGTGTCGAGTTAGTGACTTGCTGCAGCCCGGGTTTGGCCGGCATTTGACTTACGTGGGGACGATCATGAACTCCTGGAAGGCGAGACGGCCACCGGCGTGGGAACTGCCAAGGTTAGTTGGGTTTGCCTCGGGAAAACGGAAGAGGCTCGAGGAGCTTACCCGCCGTTGAGGACGTTCATGAAGGGAACGGGAAGGACGTAAGGCTTCTTGGTGCCGGCAAGGTCAGAAATGTGAGCGTACAGAGGAACGCCCTATCGTATGTGTTAGCAAATCTCACACAATAACGAGCTTCTTGGTCCGAGTATTCACCTTCTCAGCAGCACCAGCCTTGGCAACGGCCAGGGAGACACCGAGGATGGCGTTGGCACCGAGCTTGGTCTTGTTGGGAGTGCCATCGAGCTCGTTGAGGAAGGCATCGACGGCGGACTGGTCCTTGACATCGAGAGCCTTCTCGATCAGAGCAGGGCCAATGACGCTGTTGACGTTCTCAACAGCCTTGGTGACACCCTTGCCACCCCACTTGGACTTGTCGCCATCTCGGAGCTCGCAAGCCTCGTGCTGACCTGGAAGATCGGTTATTACGCTGCGCCGGCATGAGCACCCGGAGGGGTCGGGACGAACCGGTAGAGGCTCCGGACGGAACAATGGCTCGGTGCAGACCGGTCTCGGTGGTGACATCAACCTCGACGGTGGGGTTACCGCGGGAGTCGTACACGGAGCGCGCCTTGACCTTGGTGATGGCCATTTTGGAAGGTGGTGGTATGATGGAGCGTTGATAAGAGGTTCCTTGCGAGGATGATCTGACGAGTTAGTCGAGCTGTCTGGTGCACGACGGAGGCAGAAGATTTGTGGTTCGAGGAAGAGGAGGGGAGAAAAAAAGAGAGAGGGAGGAGGGAGGGAAACAGGAGATCAGTGAAGATATTTCTCGACCAAGCTCCAAACGCTCTAAAAAGGCCCGAAGCGAATCGATTGGCGTGGAATGGAGGAGGGTGGATGGAATATCGCGCAAACAATTTGGTGGTGGTTTTCCATCCAATTGCTCACTGACAAGACAGTGACAGAAAGCTCTATTTTGGTGGGGTAAAGCAATGAGGTGAGGAGCAAGATAATGGAGGGGGGGCGCTGTGAAGGAGGGGTTGAACGGTGAACGAACTGCTGCTAAGCCAGCTCTAGGCCCAGCTAACGAGGGGGGGGCAGAAAGCTCTAATGAGGGGCAGCGAGGACGAGGGGATGGAGAACAACAACAACACCAGTAGCAGCAGCAACGGCAGAGTTGTGTGTAGAGAGGACGGTACATACCGTGAGTAAAGGCAACGAGACGAATGGCGCTCAGCGTCTGGTCTCGAGGCAGATTGAAGGCGGGAGGATGTGAAGGAGGAAGGTTGAGAATGAAGAAGGAGGAGGAGGAGGAAAGGTCTGAGTTGAGCTGGAGGGGAGGCGCGGGTTGAAGTAATAGGTCGCTCGCTGAGGTGGACGGTGGACGGGCCAGTCAACGCAAGAACGGTCGACCACGGGCAGAATCAGTGCATCGCATTATTGGACGAGCGAGCATTACGACGTGCATTTACCTTAGCAGACAGCAAAGCTCCTCAGAGGGCAGAGATCGCGGGCCTCTGACTGGCTGGTGGGGCAGCTCGTGGCGGCGGCGCTGAGGCGCTCATGGAGGGGTGAATTCACAAACACAAATGGACATGATCTCACTCCAGCAGCGCCCAGGCGTTAGGGGGGTACGCATGCGCGCCGTGCACCGTGAGGCGACCGCCAAGGTACCCCGCTAATCATCCCACTTCCATCGTTCCTGGACCCCCGTACAGAGTATTCCAGGGCTGGCTGGCTCACCGTGCCGTCGACCAACATCCTGGTCCACGCAAAAACTCTCGTTACCCGTCTCGTTACCTGACGACTCCGGGGCCCGGCCTCAAGACACAGTCGACCACTAAGTGCTAGTGCTCTCTATCTGAGGCCCCCTTACATCGGGCTCTTTTTTGACTTGATCTGGCCTTATTCCGGCGACGCCTTTCTGGTCCGAGATTGGGCGTGGTCTGTTTGCTGGCGGCTCTCTCTGCCTTCGACCATCCTCCGTCTTGACCGACACGTAGATTTTCGGCCTCGATGAACACGTAGGCCCTCCCGCTCCCGCCCGCTCCCGTAACGCGGCGATGCGCCATGCACGCTTCATCTGCGCTTCCTGCTGCAGGGCGTCTCTTCCGGTTGGACAATTGGCGGCTGGCCCGTTAGATCGCGAGTGGGAGTGGGAGAATGCTCCGCCTCCACGGACGGCTGCATGGCCAGACGCACCGGCCACGGCCCTCATCCAACCATCAGCACGTTTGACGACGTCGTCCCAACAGTCGGTCAACAAGAAGTCAGCCGATGATAACGTCCCGAACGCCGCCTCCGGGCCACAGCAATCTCTAACGTAACTTTACCGTTGCGGCAACGGTCCGACTTCTGCGCCCAAAAGCCACCGCCTCTCTTCGGCTGCCTGCCATTCGGTCTTCACCGGCGAGATATCGACACGCATTGCATGGGTGTCCACAAAGGTCAATTGATTCGAACCAAAAGTATCGTTACCGACATGTCATATCTGCTTGCCACCTCCGAGTGTTCCTTTGATTTAGATTCATGATGCTGCTCCCCAAACGCCGTATCAATCCCAAGAAAAATCTATCGCTGCCATGCCCCAGATAGTCACCTGTTTTGTCCCTGTCCATGCCACTTAGAAGCGTTCCTTCATCCGCGCCGCAACCGTCCGAAGGTTGCCATACACCTTTCCAGGAGGCTTTCCAAGAATCAAGCTGACAACAGACTCGCGAGCAAGATGGATATTCTTGAATCCCCCCAAAATGTGAATCTTTGAGTCGGCAAGGACAATTCGCGTCCTGCTGGCGTTTTCGATGGCAAACTTGGTCTTTCCGTCCTTGCCGGCGATTCGGCCGATCGCGCGTGCTTGACTGTCGCCGTGCATTGTCCTCACATCCTTGATTTCGAAAGTCTCGATGTACAGGTCGTCGAGTCGCAGCAGCGCGATGGCGTCGTCTACATCGAAGCCCAGGGTGAACGCCTTAACAAAGTCCTCGCCCTTTTGCAACGCTCCGGAGTCAACAGTGTGCTTCGATGTTCGTAGTTCAACGGTCTTTCGCTTGATGTTCATCCTGCACTGGAGCTTCAAGTGTTCGACTAGAGGTGGGTAGATGGTGGCCCATGACTGTTTTAGGGGCGTCATTCGGTGAGGCGGGATGGGGATTTTGCGAGTTTCGACTCGAGTGATCGGGTCCTAGGCCAAATTAGAAGCTGTTCAGTACATGTAACATATTTTCCATCATACAATATCTTTTGAAGGCGCAAAACGAGGTCGTCCCTCTTCGTCAATCGCCATATCTTCGTCGCCAGCCGCCTCGACAGGTACAACTGCGTTCGCATCGGCGGGGAGAGAGTCGGGAGCATCTAGGAGGAACTCATCATCGTTCTCTGTGCAGAGGTCAGCATTTGTTGCATCTCTGGGCAACTAAAAGGTTTTACCAGGTCCTGGGAGCGGAACTTCAGTCGCAAGCGGGGTATCCGAGGCCTTTAACAAGGCCGTAGGAGCAGGCATTTTGGCGATATGAAAGGGAGGCCGCGAAAGGTCGTTTCGGTGAGTCGGGCCAAGAATAGGCTTGTATTTCGTATTTCGGGGAGGATCGCCAAATTGTCGGTTTTCGTTCTGCCGACTGGTGTTGAAAGTCTTGCGTGGGGTCTTGGAGGCGACTTTCTGCACACCGACCGAAATTTTGTGATGGCTTATCGCGGCCTATCGATTGGCCCGGTTTCCCAGACGGCAAAGGCGCGTCATGGAGTGACTTTTCCACATGCGACGGGCCTGGACCAACTTCTTGCTCCAGCCTCCAACCCCCAGTCGAGGATTTCGCCTTTGAATTTTCTCTCCCCCCAGCAATCCTCGATCTTTGAGGATCTTGCCCAGTCATTCTACTGGTGTCCTATTGTTCTTTAGACAGGCACCATGTACTGGGAATGATGGCCAAGGGCATCCCCTCGTTTTTGATCGGGCGCCGCATCGGGATCTCCATTACCAATGCCGACTCCTTGACGGCTTTCCGAGTCGCTGCATCAACAGCCAGGAGATGGCCAGACCTCTCAGCGTCGTCTGGGCTGACGACAGCTACAACTGTCCGTCTCTTTCATAATATTACTCGACAAACGCCCACGACCCGAGCAACGAGCATTTCGAGTACGACCGGCCTGCGGAATACGACCTCTCGCTTCTGGACCGCTGACAGGAGTCCAGCACCATGGCGCATCAACTCGCCCTCGCCATCTCCCACGATACTCCAGTCTGCAAGGGCCTTTCAGAGAAGGTTTTATAGTGACAACGGGAAAGAACCCAGATGTTCGTGTGGAAAGGAGCTAGAGCCGTCATCGAAACCGGCTCGGCCTCCCCAAGATGCTCCCAAGTCAAGCAACCAGCCTTCGAAGGAGGCCCCTGAGCCTGTCAAACCTGCAACTTCCGATCCAGATGCCGAGTCAATTGCAACTTCAATGTCGAAATACCTGCATCTTCCGCATCTACCGAAGATGCCCCACAGGCCCACGAAGGAAGAGCTCCTCGCAGCCGCAAACGGGTTCGGGGATAGGCTCAAGGTGCGGCTCAAATGGATGTCGATCAGGAGCATGCGACCGTGGAATGCTGATGAATGGGGAGCATTCGTGTCATGGTTCATGCTGGGCCATCTGGTCTGGATCTTGGTCGGAACTACGACCTTTTTCTCTCTCGTCATTTTCTCCATCAACACCGTCTTTGCCCAAGGTTAGTACCAGGAGCTCTACGAGGTAACCCCGTTTCTTCAAACGTACATTGTACTAAGACACATCCAGAAACCTTGGCTCAGTGGGTTGGTGACTATCTGACCCAGTCTGCCGGCGTCACAGTTGTCTTCGAGTCTGCAATTGTCCCTAAGTGGCGGGATGGTGTGATTTCGTTCCGCAATGTTTTTGTATCTCGCCGTCCTGGACAGGGCCAATCCTCCGTCAGCAAAGGATCTTTTGATGCCGCTGCGGTCGAGGCAGCGGGACGACAGGCGAAGTCTGATGATCCTGATGCTGTAGAGGACGATGGGAACTACACACAGTTTGACGTAACGATAGCAACCGTTAACGTCACCTTGTCTTTCCTCAAATGGTGGAATGGAAAGGGACTTCTCAAGGATGTTGAGATCAAGGGTGTTCGAGGTGTTGTTGATCGCACTTCAGTTGTATGGCCCGAAGAAGAGGTCGATCCCTTATCATATCGGCACCAACACCAACCCGGCGACTTTGAGATCGAGGTATTCAAGATGGAGGACCTTCTTTTGACTGTTCACCAGCCTGGTGGCTTTCGGCCATTCTCAGTGAGCATTTACTCCTGCGAGTTGCCCCAATTCCGCAAGCAGTGGCTCTTTTACGACTTTCTGTCGGCGAACCATATGTCGGGGTCTTTCGATGGTTCGTTATTCACCATCCACCCTCGACAAGTTCATGGCGTGGTTCCAGACCCGGATCAGGGAACAACGCTTGGTTTTGGGGACCCCAAAGCCTGGAAGAAATTCAGTCGACTTCGAATCGACGGCCTGAAGATTGACCATCTCAACCGTGGCGTGGAAGGGCCTTTTGGATGGATATATGAGGGCAATGTCGACATCGTCGCGGATGTCATGTTTCCTGCGGACACTGACGAGAGCATCACGAAAGTCATGGCGGACTTTTATGACCAACTGGAAGAGGTTGTTATCTCCAACCGACACCGGTTCTTGCGAAACGTCCGAGAACAGGGCCCTGCACTGCTCACGTCTGGCCACCTCACTGAGGCATCTGGGCAGCCCTTGGAGGAAGAGGTGGTAAAAGTTCCTGTCACTAACAAATCGGCTGATGAAGACCGTCGGTACCTGATCATGGATCTTCGAATCCACATGAACGATGTCAAGGCCGCTGTGCCGCTCTTCACCAAACACATGTCGTACGTCAACCAAGCCCTGGTCCGACCCATCGTGGCATACATCAATGCCAAGAAGACATATATCCCAATCGGCTGTCGCATCGTCAAGCGCGCCGGCGATTTCGACGGCAGCTGGTCCATCTTCGACTGCGGTCTCATGAACGACATGTCCGCGGAGACGTACGAGGCCTTCGCCAAGGACGTCGAGGACCAACAAAGCCGCGTTAGACGTTTCAAGAAGGTCGGCTTCTGGACTCTATCGTTAGCCGTACATGCCCTTTTCATGGGTATGGCGGGCAACGTCGTGTGAAAACACCACACGATACACATTACTCTACTCATCTTGCTTAAGGCTCTTGCGTCAGGGGCTATGTATATGAGACGCTGTATATCTATTTTCTCGCGGGATGAGAATGGGAGCACATGTAAAAGGGTATTACGGCGTCGGAATCCGTGGGGAACAGAGGTTCTCTTCGCGGTCGGAGTTTCATGGGTTACTTTAAAGGGCATGACAGGACGTCCTCCTCGCTCTCTTGCCAGAGGCTGTGCTAATTGATTAGATACCCCTATTTTCTTTGGCATGTTCCGATGAGGACTGTATGTGTATGACGGGACTTGGCCAAAAGTTTTGTAGCGGTTTAGAAAAGAAACAATGATTATGCATTCTTTTGACTTCCTATAAGCGATAAGACGACAACCACACCATATGTCCTATATAATGCCTCGCACATCAACCAAATTATACTCTCATACGTCTGAGGTTTCTCGAGTCTTAAAAAAAATAAATCTTGACGCTCCGGATGCATGCATAGCCCTGACTCTAGAGAGAAAACGGCAGATGAGATGCAGTCTAATGGATATCAAATGCAGCGACGTCCCTCAAAATGCGCTTTTGTTCCCAGCCTTTAACCCAACATCTTCTGGCCTCAACTCACATCAACGCGGTGACCCCAGCCATCTAGCCTAGGACCGGCTTGTCATCGGAGCGATGCGGTGGTAGAACATGACTCTTGTTCCAGACTTTGCTTCGCATCTTTTTCCAGGATGGTATTCCAAGCTCTCCGGGAGCAAGGGCAGCGCGCCCACGTCTTTCTCTACATACATCTGCTGCAGTAGTAGAAGGCCATATCTCGTACAATGAATTTATCGTTGTCTCGTTCACATGAAGTCATCACTTTTATAATGTTAGCACCACGTCAAAGGTCACGCTGTTTGGGAACAATAGTCAACTCACTCTCCGAAATCGTCCTGGTCATAGGATCCAACATCCTCGGTCATGTTTCGGGTACCAGTGACAAGAGAAGTCTTCGTCTTGGCGGCCTTGGTCTTCTTGCCACCCTTCTGGGCAGCCTTCTCCTCCTGCATCTTCTCGTTGCCAAGTGCCGTCAGGGAGCTGGCAAGCTTCTTGATCTGGTCGCTGGGCATCTCCCGCGCGAGGGACTTGGAGAAGTCTTGAAGGAACATGCTGTAATGGGGCTTCTTGGCATGGGCGACGAGGATGGGGGCGAGGATAGTGCGCAGGTTGTCGAACTGAGCCTTCGTCGTGGGGTTGAAGAGAGGCAGCTTGGAGATGTCGACGGTGTTGTGAGGGTCCTTGCTATCGACAGCGACGGCGGCAGGACGGGCCTTGGATCGTCCAGCGCTGACGCCAATATCGCCAAACATGTCGGCGGCGTGGTCGAGATCAGCCTCAACCTGGGCACGCCGCAGGCGCTCACGACGCTCAGCTTCCGTCTCCAGCTCCTCGGCCGACACATCCACCTGGGCCTTCTTAAGGGCACGCTCGGTCTGGTGTTCGGCAACTCGTTGAGCCTTGGGCTTCTTCGCAGCAGCGGCGGCGGCAGCAGCCTTGGCCTTGGCCTCGGCGGCCTTCTTCTCCTTCTCGCGCTCGGCCTCGGAGTCTTCCTCGGCGTCCCAGGAGTCTAGGACCTGTCGTGAAGCGATGTCAGCCTTTGCGGAATCACGCTGTCAGATAGACACAAAACTTACATCGTCTTCTTCCTCATCGTCGAACTTTCGTCGGGCAGCAGCGCCAGCAGCGGCGGGGGAGGTGGGAGGGGTGCTGTCGTCGCTATCCTCCTCGTCTGCATCAACCAAGTCAGCAAAGCAAGGGCAAACGCGGAGAGACGAGTATTTTGATATTATTGTCGCTTACATCTCACGCAAGAGACCAAATCAAACCTCTCGGATCGCGTCGAGGACGGTTGGCGTCATTCCGCGAGAGTGTCCGCGCACAATAGTATCGTCGACATCGTCGCGATCGAGGGGTAATTTTGGCGATAATGACTTACCCCACTGTTTCCGGGCAGGCATGATGTCAGTCGGTCGCAAAGACGGCGGTTCTAAAGCGAATATCGGAGGTCTGGGACAGCAGTCTAGCTGGTCAAGAAGTCTTGCGCCGGTGGGCAGGAAAGATGGCCTGAGGGATGAGTCTTGAAGGTGTATGTATCGGGGAAACGGGGTGGGAAGGGAGACAGGTTTTCGTCAGGCACAAAGAAGCCCCCGCCAGCGCCAGCGCAAGGCATCGGGACGCGCTGCGGGCGGGAACTCTCAGCCACTAAAGAAAAAATTATAGACGGGCCAACTTTTTTTTTGTGGCCGGGCTTTTGCTTTTGCCATCCATCCCCGCAACGCCAGCGACATGTAAGAGTGGCTGTCACTTATATCGCGCCTCTTGGATGTGTGCCAGTCGCACCTTGACTGACTGACTGGCCATACCAGGGCGACAATATTTCCTTGTTGAAATCCTGCAGGCTCTGGCATCAAACATGCTCACTCTGAATAGGCATTCAATAATTCATTGTGAAGTTGTATCGCTGAGGCAGCCACCCGATTCTCCCCAGAATACAAGGATGCGGCAGCCCGTCAGACGATGGATCCCAGTTCAGCTCGACGTCACTCATGCTAGTGTGTGCTGGACTGCAACCGCCCGCTCTGATTTGCAGTCATCCTGGGGCAGCTGGGCATTGGAGACCAGGGAAGCCTTGTTCACATGCCTTTCCCTGCATCAACAATAAAGAAGCAAAGATACCAAACCATCTTGCATGGAGATGTGTGACTCGCTGCAAACCTTGTGTCAGTTCGAAAACAATGGTTCGTGTCATGCAGCACGGAACTTGGCGAGTGCACTGAAAGTAATTTTCGCGATTCAGTAACGGCTGTCTCGGCCCGTTGAAGTCCTGGTGCCTTGTGTTGTGATAGATGAGTCACGGGAAATTAAGCGTGTAAAATTGGAACTTCAAACCTCAATACTTGCTGTCATGAGCAAGGATAGACACGAGGCAAAAATGTAACAAGGAAACAGAAGAGCAAGAAAGAAGAAGGTGAAAAAAAAGAGAAAAAAATCTTCTTTCCACGTGGCCCTGCCCAACTTCATGATCGCCGTCCCGCGGAAATCTCAGGTATCCAACCTTCGAAGACCAGGCGGCGATGCCAGGAATGTGTGGTTCTGGACACCAGCAAACGAGAATCATCAGGAAAGTCACATCTCGTCTGTGAGTCCGTATCCGGTAGCAAGCGGAAACACAGTGCATCTACTGTCTAGCATCGCCCTTTGGTCGCCGTTTACTAATGGCCTCTTGGCCAGCGCTCCCGATTCCTCCCGATGTAACTCGCTCACGTGGCCGCCCTTGCGCCGCATCTTCGCCGCATCGCCAGCAAACGGCCACCGAGACGCGAGTGCGTCAAGTCGCCGAGCTCACCGCGGAGAAGGCCAATCTTTTCCTTGTCAAGCCGGTCTGTCTTCGTATGTCCCCTATCAACCACTGAACAGTCAGCTTAGCATCGCGTATTTTGCTCAATCTCGCTCCTAAGGAGTCAGGGCGTACAGTGTGACCTCAGCATTCCGCAACAACACGAATAGTGTACCCCGAGAGATAGTATAAAAGAGGCTTTGAGGCCGTAAGGCACAGACGCCATCATGCCCTTGTTCCGTACTCAAGTCGAACAGTCATCCTTGACACCCCTAATAAAATATCTTCCCTACCTTTGGTAGACTTCACATTATTGACACCATCCCCCATGCTGTCAACACAAGTCCACTCTCACACATGCGCCTCAAGACAGGCAGCCCAGCTTGGTAAAGCTGCAGCAACTGGCTTTGTTCGGTCCATATCTGCCTCCTCCTCGTCCTTCTCTCCCCTTACCTACTCGGCCGGTCTCCGACTCAGCAATACCGCTGCGCAACATCAGTACCAGGGAACTCGATCCTTCTCGACGACACCGGCTGCCCAGCTCCGTGACTTTTTCCCAGCAAAAGACACTCCACACATCCTGAAAACTCCTCCAGCATGGCCTCATCACGGATACACCATGGAGGAGATGTCCGCCGTGGTGCCGGCGCATCGACCCCCTCGCAACTTCAGTGATTGGGCTGCCTGGAAGATTGTGCGGTTTGCCCGCTACTGGATGGACAAAGCCACTGGAATGGACCGTGCACAACAGGTCGACAAGAAGAATCCCACCGTGTCGGTTGAGGCGTCAAAACCACTGACCGAGGCCCAATGGGTTTGTGGCCCCCTTCCAACATTGCTGAGACTTTGCTAATACTGTACTCAAAAATAGCTGATTCGGTTTGTTTTCCTCGAGAGCGTCGCTGGAGTACCTGGAATGGTGGGTGGTATGCTCCGCCACCTTGACAGTCTCCGACGCATGAAGCGAGACAACGGTTGGATTGAAACGCTGCTCGAAGAAAGCTACAACGAAAGAATGCATCTCCTGACATTCATGAAAATGTGCGAGCCCGGATGGTTCATGAAGATGATGATCATTGGCGCCCAGGGCGTCTTCTTCAATGGTCTCTTCGTCTCCTACCTCGTCTCCCCAAAGATCGTCCACCGATTTGTGGGATACCTCGAAGAGGAGGCGGTTCACACCTACACACGATGTATCAAGGAGATCGAGGAGGGCCATTTGCCCAAATGGACCGACCCCAACTTCAGCATTCCAGACATTGCTGTAACGGTAAGTCACCTCTACGAATTCGAAGGGCGAAAATAGCGCGGCTGATGATCTATCAATAGTACTGGAACATGCCTGAGCAACATCGCACCATGAAGGACCTCATCCTCTATATCCGCGCCGACGAAGCTGTCCACCGAGGCGTCAACCACACACTCGGCAATCTAAACCAGAAAGAGGATCCAAACCCCTTTGTCAGCTCTTTCAAGGATCGAGAAGTGCCAAAACCGGCCCTGAAGACGGCTGGATACGAACGAGCAGAAGTCATCTAAGAGGTTGCGGTCATTCAACAGTATCACTGCATCACGAACTGTACCAACATCAAAAAGTTTCTTATTTCTAGAGGGTGGCATCTCGGTGTTTGGCAGGGAAAAAGAGTGCCTATACAACGATAAAGGAGAGGCTCATAGAGGGACCTTTGGTTGATGCAAACTTCCCATCTCATCACATGTATACATAGTACCTGTATTTACTAGATCCTGGAGTTTTGGTTACCTTACTTTGATTGATTATTCAATTTTCATCGCGAACGCGATTATAGGAATGCAATTCCAATGACATCTTCGAAAGTGGAGCAACGCACAGGATCAGCGATCTGGTGATGCTCTCGAAGTCTTCTAGAACATCTCGGAGGCGACACCAAAAGAGGCTGAGCCGGCAAGGTTGAATGGCGTACGGGCGTAGCATCGAACTATCGAACCAGGAGAATTGCCGGATCTACAAGTACATACGTAGGTACCTTGGGTACTGAGCAATCCGTATGTAGTCAGACGGGAGACGCGGGTTATGCAGGCTCAGCCCCAGCCCTGATGTGACGAAGCTCCTGCTTGGCATCGCAGAGCCGCCAGAACTGCACTTTGATTCACATCATTCAGTGGTGAAAGAGCGGTGGGCTACGAAGTCGGTGAACAAGGCCTTTTTCTCCGCCTCAAGAAACAAGTAAGATTTCCAAATGCAGCAACTTGTTCGACGGGCTCTGGAACTCTGGCTGTCCGTGCCTTTCAAACGCTGGCTTCGCTCCCTGATGCCACTGTAGGGATTTTGGCGCGGTGGGGTCACACATCTCTCGCGGCGACTCGAGACTTAATAAGCCCCTTTGAATCCTTCTATCGATCTATTTTGGAAGTTAAGCTTCTTTCTGGTGCCGCGTATCCGTAGCCCTACTGGAGCTGAATGCTGATGTCATTGTGGCCGGAGAGTGGGAATCGCTCCCATGCGAGCTGGCTGGTCGGTCGAGGCCCAGCGCCGAAGGAGACGAGAACACAGGATCCTCGCGAGTTTCAGAACCTGTCGTTGTCCCAGAGTTTCAACGACTGGTGGACACCGAGGACGGGGATGTTGGAAGGGGGGAATGCGGGCCGCGTGTAAGGCTGGGAGGCTGAGCATCGTCAGGGCTCGTCATCCATGCGACAGCGTGGTTCCGAGTCCTGACACTACTCTAGACCGAGTAGGGCGTTGGTACAGAGGCGGGGCGGAGCGTCGGTGCATGTGCAGCCTTGCCTGTTATCGCGTAGTACGCGCTGGAATACGATGTTGGAACAGGTCGTCCGTCGGTGATGCACAGATTGTGGCCGGCTGGAGATTGGACGTCTGCATCGTGTCGGACGAGGGAGAAATGTGGATGGGGAAAGGTGCCGAGCAAGGCCGCGAGGCATCGACTTGGCGCGATGATGCCTGGACAAGGCAGCAAGAAAGCG
Source organism: Xenoacremonium recifei (assembly GCA_012184525.1). NCBI lineage: Eukaryota > Fungi > Ascomycota > Sordariomycetes > Hypocreales > Nectriaceae > Xenoacremonium > Xenoacremonium recifei. The sequence continues at coordinate 899,985 of WOFQ01000008.1, read as the reverse complement.
ATAGTGACTCCTTCCTTGTGATATTTGGGTGCCTTAGGCTATTGGAGTTGTGCGTAATGCCTCTGAGAACTCCCTTCAGGCACTCACTTTTCCATAGTCCCCCACAGCCCTTGCAAAGGTACCGGCGCAGATCTCCAAGATGTGACAGCGAGAAGAACGGACGGTCTTAATTTCGTTTTGCTGTATTTGTATTTCCTAGGGCGGGCTGGGCCCAGACCGTCGCCTGTCAAGCGCCACCGAAACGGTACCTCTAAACGCTACGTGGGCGGCCGCCCATGCCAAAAGCGGCAGCGACTCTTTGACCCCTCTGCGTGTTCAGTATCGTCTGGTAATGGTCAAGGTTCAGACAGAGGTCTGTCACTGGGATCGGCTACCGCCGCTTTCATCTTAGTAATTCTTAGGGATCACATCACCAATATTCCGTTTTAGAAGAAAAGAGCCCAGGAATAGGAAACTAGGGCTTTGGGGTCCAGGGCTGCACGCTGTGCATGCAAAAGCGAACACAGCGTCTTTGATCCTGCGCCGCGGGTACTAGGATGATAATTGGTGGTTCCTCACCTCGGCCGATACCCGGGCGCGTCTGTGTGGCCACTCCGTCTAATACTGTAGGCGCATGTACTGTATAATGCTGACTGCGTTTGCTAATACGGCGCGCCTGTGACAATGACCATGAATCAATATTACTTCATGTCATTCACTGTCATTCACAGACAAAATTAGTTCTCTGTACTGGCACAGTTGGGAATCCGTAGTAGTGGGGTCTTTGATAGTCTTTCAACGTCGTTTCCATGCCTCAAGGATGGAATCCCAAGAGGGCAGACGGACAAGGTGCAATTCATTGGCCTGCGTTGGCTGAGGTTCCTCTGCTCCCTCCACACCTCATTAACAGTGCCTGCCTGTTGAAGAGCGAGATGGAGCTGCCGCCCTCTCCTTCCTGCCGGCCTCAGATGCAAGTGCCGACAATTTAGTCATGTCCTTCCTTCCCAAGATTTATCGCCGAGTTTCATCTTCTCAACCTTACTCAACACCACAGACTCGCCGTCATCCCACAACGACTGGATAATTTTAGGTGTCATCCCTCCTCCCTTGTTGGGCGCCTTCGCAGGGAAGCTTTACTAGAGAGGATTGCTTGCCAGCCCTCCCTCGCACCACTTGTCTTGTCTCGCTGCTTGCCTGCCATATTAGCCCCATCCCTCTCGACGTGTCTCTCCCGCTGCCGCTGCTTGCACAGCCTCGTCGAACGCGCCGACGCTTTTCGCCCACTCGACCCCCCGTTTCTCTCCGCTCTGGGTAGACCAGACTACTACGTCCCGTCACTGCGACCTCCACCTCGACTGCCCACCACCACCCACCGCCCGTGGCCATAACCTCGCCCAGCCGCCCGCCAGCGCACTCCTCCTGCGCTCCAGCTCCAGTCCTGCACTCCAGTCCTGCATCCCAGGATCCCGACTCCCAACGCTTCCGATTCCGATCCCCTTTCCCCCCAGATCAGCAGAGCAGAGCCACCCAGCGAGCATCCTTCCCACGCTTCCTCTGTCTGAAACGGCGCTCTTACTGCGCGACTCACACCTCCTCCACGTGTCTGTCGCTGTGATAGGACCGGCCCCCCGCCCATTGCATCAACTTGCGAGAGCACAGCCCCCCGGCATCGCCACGGTGCCTGAAAGGCTGACTTCCGAATCTGCCTCGTGATTCTATACTCGGTACCATCATGGATCAACAAGCTCAACGCGGACGGTCGCCGTCGGGCACTCACCATCAGCCTCATATAAGTCAATCTCACTCCCAGTCGCCCGCCTCGTACCCGCCCAGCGAGCAGTCCATTGGTCTCGGTCTCGGCTTGGATCAGTCCGCACAGCAGTCCTTCTCCGACGCCGCAAACACTGCCTTCGATAGCTTCAGCGCAAACGGCTTCCTCGACTCCCAGCAGGCGCAGGCCCAAACCCAGCAACAGTCATTCCCGACCCTGGGCTCCGTCGCCGCCGCCGACCCCGCCATCTTCGACCCGAACAACAGCTTTGGCCAGCCGGCGCCTCCCACCGGCTCCGACACCACGCTGTCGTTCAGCACCTCGCCGCAGCCGGCGTTCCTGTCGCCCAACCTCAACGAGGGCGGCGACTTCTCTCTCTTCCCTTCTGGCGGCCAAACCGACCAGTACAACGCTCCTCTGTTCGACCAGGGCCTGAACCCCAACGACATCAGCAGCATGGCCTCACCACAAACGCACTCGTCACCGACCCCTCCTCACCTCTTCCAGCCAGACGGCAACCAGCCTGGCTCGGCTCAGCATTCTCCTGCCTTCAACCAACAACACTTCTCCTCCCCGCCGGGCGGTCATTCGAGACATACATCACTGGGGCCCGAGGCTGCGTACCTACAGAGCCAGATGAACGAATGGAGCCAGCCGCAGTTCCAGGGACATCGTCGCACGCCTTCAGAGTACTCAGATGTCTCGTCTGTCGCGCCCTCCCCGAACCTGGTCAATGCCGATTCTTTCGACCCCGATCCCGCACGCCATTCCCCCTTGCAGCAAGCTTCTGATGGTGGTCTATATCAAGAAGTGCTGGGCATAGGGTCCTTCAGCATTTCAGATTCTCAGGCTGGTGGCGTCGGGCAACAGGGACGTAGTCCATCTCACAGTCCCGCTATCAGCCCTCGAATCCTCCCCCAACAGATGCCCGACATGTCGCAACAGCAAGGGTTCGGCCTAGCACCTCAAAATCCTTACGGAGGCACTTATCCAGGTATTCCTTCTTCCATGGAGGCGTTCCCGTCTCTTGCAAGTACTGGTGGTCCGGATATGTCGCAGATGGCGCCTCCTGCCATCAACATTGATTTCGCACCCACCAACTCGAAGCCTGGCGCTTTCGATCAGCAGAAGTCTCAGTTGGATCAAGACTCGTTAACACCTCCAGACAGGGGTATGTACAGTTCATACACAGTTTTCCAGTCCATCACTCTAACTCTTTTTAGGACGCCCGAGATCTCGACCTCGTGCCGTGACGGACCCGTTCAACTCAGGTGGTGGTATGCTGAACCGACCGGGCAACTCAAATAGCTTGTCTCCGTCTTTGGGATCTGATCTTCTGTCGAGATCAGATGCATCTAGGTCACTATCACCCCTGGATCGGCAGGCGACAGCCTCTCCGTCCAGAAGACGACAGTCCACTTCAGCCGTTCCTAATAACGTTATTGCTTTGCGCTTGGCGGACCCTGAGTATCAGAACAGCCAGGAGAGTGGTGCATCAAAGCGCGTACAGAAGCACCCCGCAACTTTCCAGTGCACATTGTGTCCTAAACGGTTCACAAGAGCCTATAACCTACGCTCGCATCTGAGAACTCACACAGACGAGCGGCCGTTTGTATGTACAGTTTGCGGCAAGGCATTTGCTCGACAACATGACCGCAAGCGGCACGAGAGCTTGCACTCAGGAGAGAAGAAGTTTGTTTGCAAAGGCGATCTCAAAGTTGGTGGGCAATGGGGTTGTGGTCGGCGCTTTGCTCGAGCTGATGCTCTTGGTCGACACTTCCGATCCGAAGCCGGGAGAATATGTATCAAGCCGCTGTTGGACGAGGAGATGGTGGAGCGACAGCGCGTCTGGCAAGAACAGCGAATGCAACAAAACATGGCACAGAACATGGCGGCTCCTATGATGGCCATGGATCCCAGTGCTGCTTATCCCATGGACGCCAGTGGCAACTACGTCCTTCCTGCGGCCCTTATTGCCCAGTACCCGGCTCTAGCTCAGATGAACTGGTCTGGCACTGACATGGGCGGGATGGACGATGACTACAGCGGGCGGTCCTCGTTTGATGCCAGTGACATTGACGACCCAGAAGACGGCGGTTATGTCAGTGGCCCGGGGACAGGGTTTGGCGAAGGCGGGATGAACCAGAACTTTGGTGACATGGGATACACGAGTGATTATGGTGGGCAATAAGTCACGATGGGTCAAGTTGTTTCTATTCTTAGTGTGTTTCCCAAACACCCATACTGATTTCGGGCGTATGTTTTTTGTTTTGAGCGGTGTCATCCCCGGGGTTTTGTCCGGTCGTTTGATGTTCGGGATTTAGGACGGCCTCTAGTTTAGCAGTGGCTTTTTGATTACTCTTGTTTTTTTTTTGGAACCCTCAGGATCTGTTTTGGAGACTACCGGGTAAGCGTGGGGATAGACGGGCACTTCGCATAGATACCAAACGACTTTGATTGTTTCTTTTGAAAGCCACATTGTTCATTTATCAGTTGTTGCGTGAAACAAAGGGAGTAATTTGTCATGGGGCGATAGAATGATTTCCTATACCAACATGCCAGAGGTGATCAATTTAGTAAGTATTATTCTAGTCGAGGTTATTAGAATACCATAATCGTCGGACTCCAGGTTACTATTTAGGACAACATTGTAGATATTGAAGTAAATACACAAGCTTCTGTAGTACCCACCCTGACGCGTTTGTTTCATCTCGACGACTCTTGTCAATTAACCTGCAAATCCAGAGTCAGAAGCTTGATCAAGCACTGGATCTTCCTCTTCGAAGACACCTTGGCCTAAGACTGTATCAGCTCTAGCAATTAGGCACCTCATTGTGCCTACGTGCTTGCCTTCAAGGGCTCACGTTACTCAGTCCTGACGCCGTCTTAACAGAGGTGTTATCGAAGCTGCCAACTTCGATCGAGATTCACTGCCCTCTGTGTTACCCAGCCATTGACGAGCAGTGGTGGTACGTGTGCATTCCCGAACACGAGCTGGGGGACTACGAGCGCATAAATGTTCACTGAACTGAACCGCGAAATGACGAGCCAAGGCCGGATCAACCCTCCGAGACGCATTGTGAATCGCGGAGGTGCTGGTTTCGAAGGTGTTTTCGTCGGGTTTCGGGAGTTCAGGGACGGCAAGTCGACGGATGCACCAGAACGTGAGTAAGGAAAAAAGATTGAGCCGGCAAGACTACATCACAGTGTAAAGAGCCAAAGAGAAGTAGAGAGCAGAGAGTTCAAGTAAGTAAACGCGTCGTAACTATAACATAATGAAGGAGTGCTCATTCACAGTCTAAACCCTTCCGAACAGTCCCAAGAAGATCCAGTCCTCCATCCTTTCCGGTGTAACATTGTATACCCGTATATAATATGTAAACCGTCCAGTTTCCGACCCAGGATATCTCCCAAAGATCCAACCCATTTCCCAAAGAACGCCAAGGCCTTCCCGATCACTTGCCTATTCCCCCACGACATACAATCCGAGCTATAGTATGATAATGGTCTTTTCGTCGACTTTCCTCAAACGTGTCCAGCGTCTGAGCTGATCACGAACTTCCTGCATTATCGAGTCCCGTTGAAGTAATTCTTGACGGCCTCATCGACAATCTTGACGCATAGCTCACGGTGTGAATCAGCCATGACTTGCGAGATGAAAGGCATCAGCAGCGAGTTAGATTCAATCAGACCTCCTTCATGGAGCTCCCATTCCTCGACATCCATGGTGCCCTCAGTGCTCGCGCTCGCGGGCGATGTGGGTGCAGCAGGGCGCAGCCGCACGCTGAATTCGCTCCATACGCGGATGCCCACGGGAGCGTCGGCGCGACACCGCACGGTATCGCCCACGCGCTGCAGATTTGTCGGATAAGTCACCTCCTTGGAGAGACCTGGCGCGAGAGCCACCTGCTGCGTGATCTTGTAGCAGAAGGTGTCGTCGTAGGGCGGCGCAAAGTAGCCATCGCCCGCGAAGCTGGAGGCCTGCGCGGGAACCTGCTCGAAGCGGCTCATGAGGCCCAGATGGCGGATCAAGGGCGTGATGCTGCGGATGGCAGCGACGATAACGGTCGGGGGCACATTGCCTGGGATAGGCACCGAGACAGAGACGGGATGTTGAGCCCTCATGGTGATGTCTCGCTGCTTCTCTGCTTGGGTCTCTGTTTCTGCTGAGTCTCGATCTTGATTTGAGATCCTCAATCTCGTGTTCTTTGAGGCGTTCTTATAACCTCTCTGGATTCTTATCAAACTCTCACAGTGAGGTTATTGCAGCGATACTTCTTATCAAAGGCAGGTGTTGGTGTTGGGAGAATTGGTGATTGCGACTGACTTGATGTCTGTTGTCGAGGGGCGATGGTGATTATGATATTAGTAGCCAAGACGATCTTTCAGAGGCGGACATGATGAATTATCAACGTCCGCAAGTCGAGGCATTCAATGGTCATCCGAAGTTGGGACTTTGTTCCCTCCCAATGGTAGCCAATGAAAGGAAGCGCCGTGAAGCCGGATGGAGGAACCGCTGCAGGATGAGCGCAAATCAGCAGGCCGCTGCAAGGTGAGGAATCGCAAGATGCCTCTGTTCCGCAAGGCTGAGAAGGATTCGAGTCGCTGCACCCAGTACTGACCGTGGCAGGGGGGGCCGCTGAGCCAGTATGTGTGTCGTCACGCTGAGAGTCGCAGTCAGCGGAAAAGAGAGATTCCGCGACGGGCTGCTGGCCTAGAAAGCAGCGCGGCCGATGATTGGGGGAAAGTCGGCGTGGCTGGACGTTAAAAATACACCAACAGCAGTAGCTCGCCCAGAGTGTGGCTGAGTCGGCGCCGGGCGATTTCACTCCCAGAGTTGCCCGCCTTTTCTCTTCCTGACAGTTCCTTACCTCATCAGACTACTTTCTTATTGCACCCGTGGAACGCGTACGTTGTGGCCTGTTGCCGCACTGAATACCGTCGCATTCTCGGGAGGCGGTGCAGCACGCGCCGGAGTGGTGATGCTCCGGTCAGCGAGGACTCGGAGCCTTCGGGCGGGGTGGAGAAGGCGGACGCAAAGGGCTCCGGAGATTCCAGATGCCGGCTCAGCTGGGGCTCATTTGAGGTGTCTTTACGGTGGTTTCTGCACGATGATGCTGTGAGGTGGTGGGAAACAGGGCAGAATATAGGGCTGTGCTGCCTGCGTTGCTGACCTGGACCTATAACACGCTGCCCGTCGATACCGGTGACTGAGCCGATATCCGTCCTGCCTCACGAAAGTGCGCTCCTAGATGACCGGAAATTATGGAGATGAAGAAAAGACATAGTAGAAGGAGTTTAAGGGTGAGGCATCCAACACAGATACGGGTCAAATGTCACTGGTACGCGGGATTGTCCTCGGGCGCAAGTCACAGTCGCTGCAACAAGCTGAAGCACCAAGTCGCGTGAGGCTGCAGGGGCCCTGCATAACGCTCAACACTCGGGCTCCTATGAGCGTCGAGATGGGACGAGTGTGAGTGGGAAGTGTGTGTGTGTGCGTGCGCAGGCACTCAGCAGCATGTCGGCACTGGTCTAACCAGTCAAATTCAGCACTGTCGGAGCCTCATCTGACGGAAAAGGGGGCAGCATGAACCGTCCTCGAGTGGTCCGCTGTGCGACTGTTGTAAACCTGTCTTCCGTGCTCCGTTCTCTGAAGGACAGGATCCAAGGCTGTGTCACCACTGACAGGTCACTCACTGTCAACCAGGACCCGAAGATCGTTACTAACGCCCCGTCGCCACGAGGATACCCGCTGTCTGATGACGAAAGAGGACGGCTTCGGGTCTGACCGCTATAATGAGTTGGGCAGGGCGGTGACGGCTGGCGGTAAAGACTCCATCCCGAGGGCATCCCTGTGAAGCATCAACAAGGGACGGACGAGCGGCCGGCGTCTTTGCCCCAGACCCCTCCATATGACGGGCAGAATCTTGAAGCAATCGTGTCTTGCTGGGACCACGGCAGAGAGCTTTGCGGCTTTTTGAGGGCTCGACGTTAAAGCGGTGAGAGCTCACGATGCCTGTTTGGGCGGGTTGCTGGGGAATTGATGCAAAGTCGAGTCCCCTAGTTCCCGATGTCTGCATCTGGCCCGCCACAGGCGCAGACGCAGACGATGCCAAGTGGGATCGCGGCTCCCAGATGCAGCAAACGACGAGACCAGGCCCGCTGCTATTTTGGACCCCGTCCTAGTCATACCGATGGACGCCTGTACCTCTGAGTTGGCGTGTTGATGCCCAGTTGTCCATGTATCGGTACCGCATCTCCATCAAAACTGCTTCACGATGTGACGAGACGGAGCAAGAATCTCGTCCAGGCCAACCCCTCCGGACGGGAGCGCTACTGCTGGGTCGTACCGGCGCCGAGTCGCTCCACAAAGGAGGGAGGGGTCTTGGGCTCTGTGTTCTAGCCTGAAGTTAGAGCGACCAGCATCAATCGCTGGAATGCTCCCGAGAGTCCTTAACAGCGTCAAGGGATTGATGGATCCATCCGTCGTCCGACCCTTCTGGCATTCTTCGAGACGGCGCGGGGTGCTCGGGTATGCCCGTGGATGGTGTCAACCTTGCTGGTCTCAGTGATTGCGCCCAAGTCATCCCAGATATCGTCTCCCTTGACTCAATGTGACGCCCTCGATGACCTCCCTTCGCCTCTTCCCCCTCCATTAACCCTTATCTAAGGAGTCTAGGGGACCAAAGAGCGCACACAGACAGGGGTGGGAGGACTTGAGATACACAAAAAAAAGTGCCCCATGATACCCCTCCTTAGCCGAGCGAGGCACACTGTCTCAGAGCTGAGTTCGAGATTGGCCGCCACGCTGGTCACAGACTCCCAAATCCCAGCTGCCCCCCCGCCACCGCCCTCGCGCCGCGCGTGATATCACCTTGATCGAACGACGATAGACGCGCCAAAGAGCAAGGCTAGGGACCGGGAGGGAAAGTGAGGAAGATCCATGGCGGACGAAGGTATGTGCGTAGGTCGAAAGGGTGTGGCATCCCGGCTCTTGCACCCTCGAGTCCCGATTGTCTCTCACTGAAGGACGAGCTTCGAGCAGTGGGCGTGATCAAATGAAGAGTGGTCTGTCACTTTTCGAGGGGACATCCCAGCTTCTACAAAGAAGCTTCGGTTCCACCCCGAGCAGACGGGACCCTGGTGTGTAAACCTGGCAGATCCCTTGTTGGGTCCTAAGCAAGAAGGGGAGGTTGGGCCATGCATGATGCGGGTGAGTTGATGCTCCAACCAACGACGCCTGTTTGCCGGAGACTCTGCGCCTGGTTGGCTGACTGTGGGCATTCGGGGGTGATGGAGGGTGATGGATGAAGACTCGGAGGGGGGTGGGAGTGGGCATGGCACCTGTCGCTGGGCCAATGACTCTTTCGTTCCCCAAGCCGAAGGCAGGTCCGGAAGCTGCCTTTGATGGGCCTACTGGGACCAGTATCAATGCGAGATGTGCTGCTGCTGCTGCGAGGCACGCATTGAGAAATTAACGATGACTCCGAGCATTGTCGAAGTGACCTGCGGATACATATAAGCCTTGTCTGCGTGGCAAGTACCTACCCTGGGCAACCAACCTGCTGGCTCGACAGGCCCTCTCATTGCTTGCCTCTGCCCCCTTTCTGTCCGTCAATAGGAAGAAGAGGGTGCTCGATCGATTTCGTGATTGCCCCTGTCTGCTTGCTGCTTGGGAGGTGAAAGGGGAAGAAGAGAGATCGATCTGTAGCTGCAGTCGTTGTTGCCGACAGTGCTGTCGCATCCTCAGGACCTTGCGACAAGTGCCGGGACGGAGAGCATAGCGCCTTCCTCACAGAGCCACACCGGAAGCTACAGGCATCTCGCCAAACACCACAGTGCATCCATCCCGTCTCGTCGCAAAACTCCTGCAAGTTACACACTTGCTTGTCATCTTGTAACATACATACAGCAGTACACATATCGCGGCACGCGGCTGGCTGGCTGGCTGGCTGATGCTTGTCGCTGCATCGCTTATTTGCTCCCACCCGGTCGCCTCACTGCATTGCGTCTGCATTGCGCTCGGTGCTTGCAATTGGTGCGACCCTCCCTCCCACATTCGCCTGGCCGACGATCCAAACAGACTGCGCTGCTTCATTGGTCCCGCTCTTATACCGCTTGTCTTGAATAATTTTCGGTCCTGGACGCCTCCTCTGACTCCTCCTCCTTTATAACCCATCACCCGGGGGAACTGGCTTCATCCAGCGTCGTTGAAGAGCGGATGAGCAGTACGATCCCAGTTGTGTCGAATTCCAGGCGCCCGATAAGAACCGAGGCAGGGCAAAAGAAAAAAAAAGAAGGGAGCGACACAGCGCCCTTTGATAGGCCGTCCGGGATATCGCTACTCACCCGGACCGTCTAAGTGTGTCGACGATAATTACTCCCCGACCTCCCTCTTTTCGACTGACCCAACAAGAAGATTTTCCTTTCTTCTTCGTCGAACAGCCGAGTCGCCGGTCGCACTATCACATCTTTTACTACATTCTCGACCGCATCAACGGCCTCGACAACAACTTGTCGAGCCTGCATCTTGCCGCAATCCTCGACTTACACGGGCGTTCCGTCACGAGTCTCAGCACTCTCCGATACTCCTCCTCCCCGACACGCCATTTCCACGCCCAGCACGATCCCCCAACAGCTCCCGCTCGTTCGCCTCTTTCACGCAGCTTCCATGTTTTTGACAGCGCTCGACCTTCGCACGAGCTCCATCTTCCACAATGGCCGCGGCCGAGGTACTGGCGTCCACCGAAAGCTGGATCGGAAGCGAATATGGCTGGCAAACGACCCGGCCTTCGACGACTGGGTGGGATGAGCGCTCGCTGCAAGTGCAGCTGGGCCTGATCGCCCGAATTTGGATTGCCGACCACTGCAGTTATATCCAGGTACGCATTTTCCCCTGTTAGAGGCTTGTCGTTGGCTTCCCGTCCACTGGGCGGTTTTTAACCTTTTCGCCGGGGGTTTTCCTCGAGCGTTCCATGCCTTCCCGCTCCCTCCAGCGCCTGAACGGGTAGCCCCTCGATCAGCGGGCCGACGTAGGAGGAGGGGAAGGCTGGACGCCACCACATTCCCCGACATGGCCCGTCGAACTGTAATTCTCCTGGAATCTAACACCCCTGCTTATCTATAGGATCACCCAACGACACCATCGCGTCGAATAGTGGTTGGAACACCGCTGACGATTCCCGATCTCTCTCCGCAATGGTCGCGTCGCCTCCCGCAGACGTCCGACAAGGTCCCTGATTCCTCCCAAGTCATGGACCGTGACGGTGCTGACGGACGCGCTCGACGACAACCACTTGCCTGGCCTAATGCCTTCCCGCAACCACCATCCTCCGAAGCGCCTCGCGAACGACGCGCCAAAGACGATTTGCTCAGCGACCCCAATTCGGACCTCCTGATTGACTTCAATTCCCAAGACGGATTCTACGAGACTGCGAAGAAGAAGAAGCCTGCACAGAAGCAGAGCCTACCGCCCCCTCCGCCGCCCCCTCCACCACCTCCCCCCCCTGCTGAAGACGGAAACGACGGAGGCAAGGACGAAGGGATGGGTGGCAATTCCGCTGGTGGAAGTGGTGGTGCTGGCGATGGCAACGGCTCTGGAGACCCAGATGATGGCTGGGGAACCTTCACATCCGCCAAGGGGAAGAAGAATGGCAAAAAGGGCTCCGCGGACTCCTCGACCGGGCTCCCAATGATACCCACCAATGATTTTGGAGGAGATGCTTTTCACGAAATCAAGCTTGGTGACGATACAGGAGGGAAACTCGACTTAGATTTCGCATCTCCTCCGGCCCCGAAGAACTCGTTTGGTTCATGGGGCACGAAATGGAATACAGGAGGCAGTGGCTGGGATTGGTCGGGCGCGGGAGCTACGAATGACGCCGTGGCCGCACCTGCTGAAGCGAAGACCGAGGAAAACCCTTGGAGCATAAATCGCGGGAAACCGAAAAAGACAGGCAAGACGTCTCTCTCTTTCGGTTCGTTCGACGAAAGCGAAGAAACCCAAGAACCCAAAGCGACGGAAAAGGATGACCTCTGGGGCTTCGCTTCCAAAAAGGATGGCAAGAAGACTGGGGAGGATCCTCTCGCAGAAAGTAACGACTTGACTGGCAACGATGTCTGGGGCTGGGGTTCCAAGAAGAAGGGCAAAAACGGTGCTATTCCGGAGCCTGCTCCCGACCCCCCAGCTGCTGCTGAAGAAGATTGGTTCAGTTCAACCACGAAAGGAAAGAAGAAGACCAGCATCTTTGGGGATTCTACGGCCGATCCTGAGCCGCCTAAGAAAGAAACTGGCGACATCTGGGACACTTGGGGAATCTCCAAGAAGGACCGATCAAAGAAGAAAAACATCATCGACGAAGCGGGAGCCACTGCGGAGCCTGCTGCATCTGCGCCCCCTGACGACCTTTGGGGAGGCTGGTCTTCCAAGAAGAAGAAGAAGGACGATCTTCTTGGAGAAGGCGTTCATGAAGAGTCTGAAGCGGACAAGAAAGATGACGACGATTTTTGGGGTTCTATTGGGGGAAAGGCCAAAAAGAAGGGTCAAATCATGGATCTCGATTCGTTTGGCGAGTCTGAGGCTCCAGTACCTAAGAAGAAGGACGAAGACATTTGGGGTTACAGCAGCAAGCCACCCAAGAAGAAGACTTCTATTTGGGGCGAGGCCGATCCCGTTCCGCCTGCCCCTGATCCGCCATCAATACTCGAAGAGAAGAATGAAGACGACTTTTGGAGCTCCTTTGGTACGTCAAAGACGAAGAAGAAGGCCTCACCTACCCTGCTCGACGAGCCTCCCAAAGATGACGACGACTTTTGGAGCTTCAGTTCAAGCAAAAAGAAGACGGGCGGCATCCAAGATGTGACGGCAAATCCGGTCATGGAAGCCCCTTCGCCTCCTATGGAGGAGGAGAAACCGGCTTCAGACGGCTGGTCCGCCTGGGGCCTTAGCAAGAAAAAGAAGGTGACGTCCATATTTGGGAGCTATGAAGAGCCCAAGACTGAGGAAGCCCCTAAAGCTTCAGAAGGCGGATGGGGGGACCTCTGGGGTAGGAAGAAGAGCAGTGCTCCCCCAGCAGTCCCAGATCCCGTCCCAGCCGCCGGCGGAGATGAAGACTTTTTCAGTTCATGGGGCCTCGGAAAGAAGAAGAAGGCTTCTGACGATGCTTCGTGGAAGCCAGACGGCATCGAGGAGCCGCGAGATGATATATGGGGCAACGCCGCCAGGGACGGTAAATCGAATGGTCCAGTAGAAGTCCTGGACGTAACGACCGGTGAGACTATCCGACCTGACGACGTGGAGGAGAGTCAGGGCAGTAAGGTTTACAACGACGGAGACAACTGGGATTGGAGCTCGCTATCCAAATCGAAGAAGTCGAAGCATCGGAAGGACACCTTAGCTGATCTGCCTCCCCCGGCGCCAACTCCCCCCTCTTTGGACTATGCTGAGCCAGACGAATACACAGATCAAGAAGCTGAGGAGCGAGCCGCAAAAGAGGCTGCTCGTGAGGCGGAAGAGGCCGAGGCAGCCGCAGAAGAAGCAGAGCTTGCTACATTAACAGCTAAGAAGACGAAGAATCGCAAACTAACCAAGAAGGATACAGACAGGTTCAACCAGCTAACAGCCAGTATTGCAAAGAGAGCCGAAGTTCGTGCCCAGCGAGAAGCGGAAGAGCTTGCTGCCAAAGAGGCTGCTGAAGCCGCAGCCGCCGAAGCCGCTGCTGCAGAAGCTGCTGCCCAGGAAGCTGCCGAGGCAGAAGCCGCTGCTAGAGCAGCTGAGGACGCTGAGGCGGAGGCAGAAGAATCAGAGTTGGCTCTTCTAGCTGCGAAGAAGGCAAAGAAGGGCAAGCTGGGAAAGAAGGATCTCGATCGATTTAATTTACTGACAGCCAATGCCGATAAGAGAGCTGAAGCCCGGGCAGCTCGACAGGCGGAGGAACAAGCTGCTGCTGAAGCTCAGGCTGCGGCCGAAGCTGAGGAACTTGCTGCAAAGGCTGCTGAGGAGTCTGCTGCCGCTGAAGCCGCTGCTGCTTTTGACGCCGAGGCAGCTGCAGAGGAGGAAGAGCTGGCAACTCTGACAGCTAAGAAAGTCAAACGAAATGGCAAATTGCTCAAGAAAGACACCGAACGCTTCAATGTTCTCACCGAAAACGCAGCTCGCCGGGCTGAGGAGAAGGCTGCCAAAGAAGCAGAGGCGCAGGCTGCAGCCGAAGCAGAAGCCCAAGCAACCGCTGAGGCCGAAGCTGCCGCCAGGGAAGCTGAAGAGGTTGCTGCGCGTGAGACTGAAGCAGCCGCAGCTGTCGCAGCTGAGGAGGAAGAACTTGAGACTTTAAATGCCAAGAAACTGAGGCGCGGCAAGCTTTTGAAGAAGGAGGCCGACCGTCTAGCCGTCCTTACAGAAAATGCTCGCCAAAGAGCTCTGGAAAGGGAGGCAAAGGAAGCAGAAGCTCAAGCTGCTGAGGCAGCAGCAGCAAAGGAAGCCGAAGACGCCGCGGCGGCAGATACTGAAGCTGCCGCTCGAGAAGCTGAAGCCGCCGCAGAGGCCATTCTTATCGCCGACGAAGAGAATGAGTTAGCTCTCTTGGAAGCCAAGAAGCTCAAGCGAGGCGGCAAGCTTCTCAAGAAGGATATGGAACGATATACAGTCCTACAAGATAATGCAGCCAAACGAGCAGAGGCACAAGCAGCGAAAGAAGCTGAGCAGGCTGCTCAAGATGCCGAGGCTGAAGCTGCCAAGGCTGCTGAAGAGCTCGCTGCTCGTGAGGCAGAGGAACAAGCTGTCAAAGACGCAGAAGCAGAAGCGGCCGCAAATGCCGCTGCCGAGGCTGAAGCTGAAGCTTCAAAACTTGCTGCTGAAGAAGAGGAGGAACTTGCAGCTCTGACGACCAGAAGGACGAAACGGGGCGGCAAGCTTCTCAAAAAAGATGCAGAGCGCTTTGCTATCCTGAGTGTAAACGTGGCAAGGCGAGCAGAAGAACGGGCATCTCGTGAAGCAGCCGCAAAAGAGGCTGAGGAGCAGGCTATTCGGGAGGCCGAAGAACAAGCTGCGCGCGAAGCTGAAGAAGCTGCTGCGAATGAAGCTCGAGAAGCCGAGCTTGCTGCGATTGCGGCAGAAGAGGAGGAATTGGCCGGCCTAGCTACGAAGAAGGCTAAGAAGGGCAAACTTACCAAGAAGGATACGGAACGGTTCGATTTCCTCACGGAGAGCTTGGCACAGCGGAAGGCCGCACGCGAGGCCGAAGAAGCTGCTCAGGCAGCCGAATCAGAAGCCGTTCCGGACTCTGATGGATCCCCTGCCGATGTCGAGGATGCTGCAGCTCAAGAGGCTGCAAATCAAGCTCGAGATGCCGAGCTGGCAAGGATTGCAGCTGAAGAAGAGGAGCTAGCGGCTCTGAACGAAAAGAAGGAAAAGAGGGGTGGCAAGCTTCTGAAGAAAGATACGGAGCGTTATAATATTCTGACTGAGAATGCTGCCCGACGAGCTGAGCAAGCTGCAATAGAGGCTGAAGAAGCTGCTAAGGTTGCTGAGGAGTCGACACCAGAACCCGACGAGTCTGCCCCGCCCCCTAATAATTCTGAAGAGGAGGCTGCCCGGGAGGCTGCCGAAGCTGAAGCCGCTGCTGCAAAAGCAGCCGCAGATGCTGAGGCAGCTGAGGAGGAGGCAGAACTTGCTCTTCTAGACGCCAAGAAGGTCAAGAAGGGCAAGCTTGGCAAGAAAGATCTTGATCGGTATACCTTATTGCAAGCTAATGCTGCCAAGCGAGCAGAAGACGCTGCGCTGGCAGAAGCTGCAGCAAATGAGGCTGCAGAAGCAGAAGCTGCCGCTGCTGCCGAGGCTGCCACTCAACAAGCAGCAGATGACGAAGCTGCCGCTGCTCGTGAAGCCGCTGAAGCTGAAGCTGCTGCTGAAGATGCTGAAATTGCAGAGCTCGAGGCTAAGAAAGTTCGCAAGGGTAAATTGGGACGCAAGGATACCGAACGACTTGCTTTTCTTGAAGAGAGAGCAGCTGGTCGTGCTGCCCAATCCTCTCAGCAAGCCGAGGCCATCGCTATAGAAGAGGCAGCTGCCCAAGAAGCTGCAGCAGCAGAGGCCGCTGCTGCTGAAGAAGTGGCCGCAGAAGAAGCTGCAAAGGCTGAAGAAGCAGCTGCTCGCGAAGCCGCTGATGCTGAGGCCGCTGCCGAGGACGCCGAGATCGCCGAGCTCGAGGCCAAAAAAGCTCGCAGAGGCAAGCTGATGAAGAAAGATACCGAGCGACTTGCTCTTCTTCATGAGAGAGCGGCTGAGCGTTCTGAACGGGCTGCTAAGGAAGCAGAAGCAGCAGTTGCGGAAGAGGCTGCGGCACAAGAAGCCGCCGCTGCAGAGGCCGCTGCGGCACAAGAAGCAGCTGCAATAGAAGCCGCTGAAGCTGAGGCTACGGCTGCACGCGAAGCTGCAGAGGCTGAGGTTGCTGCTGAAGAGGCTGAAATGGCTGAGCTCGAGGCCAAGAAGGCCAGGAGAGGCAAGCTCATGAAGAAGGATACTGAGAGACTTGCCCTCCTCCAGGACAATGCAGCTAAGCGGGCTGAACAGGCTGCCAAGGAGGCCGAGGAATCTGCTGCTAAGGAAGCAGAAGAGCAGGCCGCCAAAGAAGCTGACGAAGCGGCTGCTCGAGAAGCGGAGGAGGCTGCTGCAAAAGAAGAGGCAGAAGCCGCAGAAGCTGCTGCAGTCGCAGCAGAAGAAGAAGAAATGGCAGCCTTATCAGCTAAGAAAGCTAAGAAGGGCAAGCTCACAAAGAAAGACACGGATCGACTTAATGAGTTAACTTCCAACTCATTACTTCGTGCCGAGAAAGCTGCCCAGGCTGCAGAGGAACAAGCTGCTAAAGAGGCTGAGGAAGCTGCAGCAGCAGCAGCAGCAGATGAGGCAGCCGCCGCTGAAGAGGCCGCAGTAAGAGAGGCCGCCGAAGCTGAGGAGGCCGCCGCAAAGGAAGCTGAAGAGACTGCCGCCATTGCTGCTGAAGAGGAGGAAATGGCAGCCTTATCAGCTAAGAAAGCTAAAAAGGGCAAGCTCACCAAGAAGGATAGTGATCGTCTCAACGAGTTGACCACTAATTCTTTACTCCGTGCTGAGAAAGCCGCTCAAGCTGCGGCTGATGCGCAAGCTGCTGAGGAGGCTGCGAAGGCCGCCGCTGAGGAAGAGGAGGCAGCCGCACGACAAGCTGAACAAGCTGCCTTGATCGCAGAAGAAGAGGAGGAATTAGCAGCATTGGTTGCTAAAAGGGAACGCAAAGGAAAGCTTGGCAGGAAAGACACTGAGAGGTTCACTATTTTGTCTGAAAATGCCCAGGTCAGAGCTGAACAAGCTTCCAAGGACGCCGAGGAGCCCTCTGTTGAAGAAGAGCCACCAATTGAAGAGCCCGTTCCCGAAGATAAAGCTGTTGTTGATGAGGAAGCCGCGGCGAGAGAGGCTGAGGAGGCTGCTATTGTTGCGGCCGAAGAAGCTGAGCTGGAGGCTCTTGTTGCCAAGAGAGAGAGGAAAGGGAAGCTGTCAAAGAAAGACACTGATCGCCTCAATGCTCTGACTGAAAACGCCGCCGCACGCGCCGAGAAGGCTGCCGCTGCTGCTATGCCTGAGGAAGAAGCTGCCCCCGAGGAAGAGCCTCCAGCTGAAGATGTCGCTCCCCCAGATGAACCGGTTATCGACGAAGAAGCTGCTGCAGAGGAGGAAGAATTGGCCGCCTTGGAAGCTAAAAAGGCAAGGAAGGGCAAGCTTGGCCGCAAGGATACCGAAAGATTCGACATTTTGACTGAAAATGCCAATGCGAGAGCTGCCGCCGCCGCCGCCGCTGCAGCAGCAGTAGTTGTCATGGACGATGACGACGATGACGTTTTTGAGGATGCTGTTGAATCAGAACCTGTCCCCGAAGAAGAGGCCCCTGTGGAAGAGCCAGTCGACGAAGAGGCGGCTGCGGAAGCAGAGGAGTTGGCAGCCCTGGAAGCCAAGAAAGTCCGCAAGGGCAAGCTCGGACGGAAGGATACAGAGCGATTCAACCTCCTGACCGAAAACGCCGAAAAGAGAGCAGCAGAGAAGGCTGCTAAAGAGACCGCTGCTGCTGAAGCTGCTGTTGCTGATGAAGAAATTGCACCAATAGAAGAACCACCCGTTGAAGAGCCCCTAGCGGAAGAGGAACCATTCGATGAGGAAGCGGCGCTTGAAGCTGAGGAACTGGCTGCTCTTGCCGCAAAGAAGGCTCGCAAGGGCAAGCTCGGAAAGAAGGATACGGATCGGTTCGACATCTTGACCCAGAACGCCGAGAAAAGAGCTCAGGAAAAGGCAGCAAGAGAGGCTGGTGCTACCGAAGAGGGGGCGGCAGCAGAGGAAGAGGCTCCTATCGAAGAGGATCCACCAGCAGAAGAAGAACCCTTTGATGAAGAGGCTGCTGCTGAGGCAGAGGAGCTGGCAGCCCTGGAAGCCAAGAAAGCTAGGAAGGGCAAACTCGGGAAGAAAGATACAGACCGTTTCAACCTTCTAACTGAGAAGGCTGAGCAACGAGCCCGGGATAAAGCAGCTAAGGAAGAAGCTGCACCAGAATATGACCCTGCTCCTGAAGAAGAGCTTGCTGAAGAGCTCCCTGCCGAAGAACCGCCGGTTGAAGAAGAACCGTTCGATGAAGAGGCTGCCCTGGATGATGAAGAACTAGCTGCTCTAGCAGCTAAGAAAGCCAGAAAGGGCAAGCTGGGACGCAAGGACACGGAGCGTTTCACCTTTCTCACTGAAAAGATCGAACAAAGAGCTCAAGCAAAAGCCGCCAAGGCAGCAGCCGAAGCCACAGAGACTGAGGTCCTGGACGAACAACCTGTTGCCGAGGATCCGCCTGCTGAAGAAGAGGAGCTTCTAATCGACATTGACTCTCCGATTGACGATGCGCCTCCTGCAGAGGAAGAGCCCGTCGATGAAGAAGCTGCTGCTGAAGCAGAAGAGATAGCTGCGCTTGAGGCCAAGAAGGCTCGAAAGGGCAAACTGGGTCGAAAGGATACTGAGAGGCTTGACTTTCTCAACGAGAAGGCTGAGCAACGGGCCCAGGATAAAGCTGCCGCAGAAGCTGCTGAGGCTGCCGCTGCGGAAGAGGCTGCAGCCGCCGAAGAAGCTGCTGCCCAAGAGGCCGCAGAGGCAGAAGAAGCTGCTGCAAAGGAAGCCCAAGAAGCAGAAGAACTTGCTGCTATCGCCGCTGAAGAAGAAGAGCTAGCCGAGCTATCTGCAAAGAAAGCGAGGAAAGGCAAGCTGGGAAGGAAGGATACCGAACGGTTCATGTTCCTTACTGAGAGGGCTGACAAACGGTCTGAAGAGAAGGCTGCTAAAGAGGCGGAAGAAGCTGCTGCGGCTGAGGCTGCTGCACAAGAAGCAGCTGATGCAGAAGCGACCGCCGCTCAAGAAGCCGCCGATGCAGCCGAAGCAGCCGAAGCAGAAGAGGCCGCTGCTGAGGAGGAGGAACTGGCTGGTCTTTCAGCTAAGAGGGCCAGGAAAGGCAAACTTGGTCGAAAGGACACTGAACGCTTCACATTCTTGACCGAGCGAGCTGCTGAACGAGCTGAGGCCAAGGCTGCTAAGGAAGCTGCTGCCGCTGATGAAAATGGCGAAGAAGAAGCACCCGCGACCGAGGATGACATCGTTGAAATTGTGGATGAAGCAGCCGCCGATGAACCTAAAGAACCCGACCAGTTTGAAGAG
This sequence comes from Xenoacremonium recifei, assembly GCA_012184525.1. Taxonomy (NCBI): domain Eukaryota; kingdom Fungi; phylum Ascomycota; class Sordariomycetes; order Hypocreales; family Nectriaceae; genus Xenoacremonium; species Xenoacremonium recifei. The sequence goes on along the minus strand of WOFQ01000008.1, from coordinate 880,531 downwards.
GCATCAGAAGAGCCTGGTGAAGTTGACCACGAAGCTGCCAACGAAACTGCCGAGGCTCGTGCCGCTGAAATCGCCGCCGAAGAAGAGGAACTTGCTTCTTTGACGGCCAAGAAGGCCCGTAAAGGCAAACTAGGGAGGAAGGATACTGAAAGATTTGACCTCCTGACCGAAAACGCGGCCTCAAGAGCTGCTGAAGCCGCTGCAAAGGAGGCTGAGGAGCAAGCTGCTCGGGAAGCCGAAGAAGCTGCTGCCGCTGAAGCTGAAGAGCAAGCAGCGCAAGAAGCTGAGGAGGCTGCCGCCGCCGCCGCCGAGGCCGAGGCTGCTGAAATCGCTGAAGAAGAAGAAGAGCTAGCGTCTCTCACAGCGAAAAAGGAGCGCAAGGGCAAACTTGGAAGAAAAGATACAGAAAGATTCACCTATCTAACTGAGAGGGCAGCCGAAAGAGCTGAAGCAGCGGCAGCCAAGGAAAATGAAGAGCAAGCAGCTCGAGAAGCCGAAGAAGCAGATGAGGCTGCTGCGGCTGAAGAAGCGGCTGCCGCAGAAGCTGTTGCTGAAGAAGAGGCTAATGCTGCTGCCGAGGCAGAGAAACTTGCTGTTATCGAAGAGGAGGAGGCCGAGCTTGCAGCCCTGACAGCCAAGAAGGCTCGCAAAGGGAAGCTGGGTCGCAAAGATACAGAGCGATTCAATATCCTCACCGAAAACGCAGATCAGCGTGCGGCAGAAGCTGCTTCTAAAGAAGCCGAAGACCAAGCTGTGGAAGATGCCGACGAGGCTGTTGATGCTGAAGCAGCTGCAGCAAAGGAGGCCGAAGACGCTGAAGCCGCTGCCCTCATCGAAGAAGAGGAAGCGGAGCTGGAGGCGTTGAACGCGAAGAAGGCCAGAAAGGGCAAGCTCGGCAAGAAAGATACTGCTAGGTTCAATATCCTAACAGAGAACGCTGCGAAGCGCGCTCAAATGCCCGAATCAGCCGAGCACGAGCAAGACGAGGAACGTGAGGAGGCCGATGTGGAGTCTTACGAGACTGCTCAGGAGGAGGAGGAAGATGGCCCAGTCGAAGAGGGAGACGATGAAGCTGCAGAGGAGGCGGACGGTGAGGTAGAGGAGGAGGCTGGAAACGAGGCTGCCGAAGCTGAAGCTGCTGCTGCTGCCGCCGCCGCCGCACTGGCGGCAGAGGTTGCTGCTGAAGAGGAAGAACTTGCAGGGTTGCTGGCCAAGAAGGCCAGAAAGGGCAAGCTTGGAAAGCGGGATACAGCGCGATTCACTATATTGAACGAGAACGCAAAGCAGCGTGCTGAAGAACAAGCTGCAAGAGAAGCTGCCGAGGCTGAGGCTGAGGGGGCTGAAGAGGAAGTCGAAGAAGAGGAGGAGGAGGTAGAGGTTGAAGAAGAGGCTGAGGAAGAAGAAGCAGGGGAAGACGAGGAGGAAGCCGAGCCCGACCTCAGTCCTGAAGAAGCAGCTGTGGCTCTAGAAGCGGAAGAGGCAGACGACGATGAGGGAGAAGCGGTTGAAGAAGAGGAAGAAGATGCTGGAGATGCGCCTGCAGACGAGGACGAAGGCGCCAGGGAATTGGACCCTGATGAAGTCATCGAGGTCTTCGAAGAAGAAGCCACTGCAGAGGAGGCGCCACATACACCTCCCGCTGACGCAGAGGACGAGATCATCGAGGTGGTCGACATGACGCAGAAGAAGAGGCGATCCAAGAAGACCAGGTCCAAGGATGCGCCTCCGCCTCCACCAGTACCTGATCCTCCCCTGACACCTCCCCCTGAGCCTAGACGATCCAAGAAGGACCGTCCTAAGATCAACCGCGAAGGTTCTTCATGGGGAGCGTGGAGCTCAACACCACGGGAGGAAAGGAAGAAGTCGTCTAAGTCCAAATCAAGACGGCATGAAAGAGAGGAGAATCCATCCTCCAAGGGGTCGTCTTCAGACAAGACACCAGGAAGGACGCGAGGCTCCGGCCTTTTCAGCACACCACCGCTCACCAGATCAACATCAACGCGCGAGAAGAGATCCAGCACCAGCAAGAGACGCCATTCAACTAGCGTGCGCGATCTCATGTCCCCACCGCCTGATATCACACCCAAGGCAGCTAAAGTATTGGGAACAGACATTCCAAGTACCAGAAGGAAGTCTCGCAGGCCTCGACCTCAAGAGGATGAAGACATCGTCATGGTGGGAGCTCTCGATGGCGAACCAAGCCCTGACAAGACGGAACGACGGAGATCAAGAAGGCCTCCCCCCGAGGAGGACATTGTCATGGTCGATTCCGGAGGCCCATCGGAGACGCCCTTACGACGAGCCCCGACAAGTGCAAAGAGGTCATCTGGGCTTGCGGGTCTCTTCGGTGGCCTTATGACTCCTCGAGGATCTGAGACGCCACGAGAGATGCCACGAGAGATGCCACGAGAGATGCCACGAGAGACTCCTCGAGAGACTCCACGAGAGACTCCACGAGAGACACCTCGGCGTCGCAACACTTATGATGATGAAGTGAGATACTCGTCTCGTGCAGAGGACGATCCGGTCATGGTTGATGCCGATCGTGAGGCAAGACGAGCTGCCCGAAAGGCTCGACGTGCAGAGCGCGAGGCTGGCGACCGCACCGATGCGGAAACGCGACGCTCAAAGGAAGATTCCCGTCGTGAACGACACCGAAGGCGAGATGTCGAAGCTGATTCGCGCAAGCACGAAGACAAGGAGGCACGCCGAGCGGAGCGCCGAGCCACCCGCGAACGAGAAGAAGAAGACCGGCGAGCTGATGAGGAACGCGAGGCTCGTAGGGCAGAGCGTCGTCGTTTGCGCAAGGAGAAGGAAGCCGCCGCTGCTGCCGCCGCTGCAGAGGAGCAGGAGGAAGAGGCACGCAGAGCAGCTCGACGAGAGCGTCGACGATCTCGTCAGGTCGACGCGCCGGAGGACGATGCTGAGCGTCGTCAACGGCGGGACGCGAGGAGAGCAGCTCGTGTGGCGGAGTCAGGAGATGAAGCCTACCGAAGAAGCAGTCGGCGACAAGGAGAACAGTCGGCGGAAGAGTATGGCGCTCGGCGCAGATCGCGTCGACACGAGGACAAGCAGTGGCCACACTCGGGGACATCGTCGTGGGTTAAGGATCACTCCGATGCACCCCCTCCGCCTCCTGAAGAAGTGGCACAGGAGATTCCCCAGACGGATGATGAACAAGCCCGTCGCGAGGCTCGACGAGCTCGACGACGAGCCAAGTATGGCGACGAAACGCCAAACGATACCGATGACCAGCGACGGCGGCGAAGGCGAGAAGACCGTGAGCGAGATCGTGATCGCGACCCCCGCGAACGAGACCGAGACCGTGAACGGGACCGGGATCGGGATCGTGAGCGGGAACGCGATTACCGCGACAGGCGAGTGGGAGGCTCCGATGGGAGTGACGAGCGCTACCACAGCCGTCGCAACTCGACGTTCATGGATACCACGCCTCGCAGCAGCTGGTGGAAGAAGCTTGCTGGGTGAGGAGAGGATGCTGTACGGTAGACCAGTGTGTGTGTACGTACTATGATGGATGTTTGGAGTCTTGCATCTTGGGTTCTCGGGTCTTTGATTTCAGTACCAGCGGGAGCATCGCATGGCGGACGACATTGGCATTGGGTTGAGAGAGTGCGCGCACGACATTGTATACCCCCTTTTCCAGCGTGGGAGCGACAGCGTGATTTACCCAGGTTGGGATATTGGGTTGCTTTTTGAGAACGGCCGGCATGATATGGAAACGAACGAGATGAGAGCGTGTGCATTTGGATGTGGGATTTTTTGGAGTATCTCTTTATTGTTATTCTTGTTTATTTGGGAGCTGATGCTCGGTTTGGACATGGCGAGGTGCCAGCCGACTGATACGATGATGGAGCTTGTGTACGCATACGCCCGATACCCCCCGCCTTGTTTGGCTTGTAGCTGTCGAGAGTCATCTCTCTGTGTGCGAGTATGGGTGCTGGTATTGCAGAGCATGCCAATCTTTTCAGAAGAATGCAATCTTTATTTTGAATCCGTATGAGATGACATTCAGTGACATGTGCGGCTAACGTGCTTCTAGTGCGTGCTCTCCAGATTTCTAAGCCAGGTAATTACTCTACGTTGTAATCCTAGACTCCATTTGATGAATTATCTGAAACTTCTGTATGCGCTCTTGGTGGCTTGAATGAGGTGTGAAGGTTTCCACATGGTTTACAGGGACTGATGGTGGGAAGGATTGGTGTAAGTGAGTGGTGGTCAGAGTGAGCCCGGTGGGTCGCCTAAGCCACAGGTCAGCAGCGCGTCCAAGGGGAGAAAGCCACAGGCAACAGCTGCTAAAGATAGCGCGAATGGACGGGAAGTACATGTACCGTGGACGTACCCAGGGCAGAGCGCATGTCATGAAATTCTGGCGCATGGCTAAGAGAAAACGCAGAAGAAAGTGAAAATACTCATTCGCATTCCGTTTCAAAGCCGCATACTGTATCACTCATATCTCCTGCAATCTGCTGCCGGCTGACGGGTGGCGCGATGGCGTGCTGTAATTAATTACTCCGTCCCTTAAGAAGGGTACATACGAGCCGGAGCTCCAGCCTTAAGCTGAGGGAGGTAAGTGGAAGTTATGGGCCGGACTGGGCCAAGCCAACTGGCCTCGATTCGTACCTCAGCACTTACTCCGTACTTTCCCATGGGGTTCAGACAATTTTCCCTTCCGCTGAACAACCTGCGCCGCGACACTCTCCCCCTCGCAACGAAGCCCCCGATGGCTCTCGCGGCCTGACCATCTGCCAGACAACCTAATCGCCGACCGTTTGCCTCATACGGCCATGGCTGCGCCGAGCAAAGGAGGCTCGCGGTGGGGGAATCTCCTCTCGCAGGCCGTCGCCGGCGTCGAGTCGCGGCTGGATACGATCCTCGCCGAAGACGATGACCCTCCGGCAAAGGAGCAGCAAAATGCTGCAGGAAAGGCGGCCAAGGCATCGCAGCCGCAGGCTGGCGCCTCCAAGTCTGCTTCAGGTGCGTTGTTCTTGTCATCGGCGCTGTCTCTCGGCGCGCAGCTCTCCGAGGGCGTTGATGCTGACCCAAGCTCTTCTCGTCCCAGGCACCACGCGACCTGCCTCCAGCAACCGAGCAAATGACCGGCTCCAAGCACGACTTGCCAAGGCCATGGCAGCTAAGAATGCCCGGGACGGTAAAGGCACTCCCTCGCCCCGAAGCTCCATGGACCAGAGCGCCCGCAGTTCGATCGATAAGCCCGCCAACGACAAGGCACGACCCGAAGCCAGCGCGGCTAGTGCTCCCGACGAGACGTCAAAGGAGACTCCTAAAGAGACTTCCAAGACAGAAGAGCAGGAAAAGGCCGCCGAGTCTGTAGAGCCAGCCACAACCTCGCCCCGGCCGAGCACCGACGAGCAAGCCGATAGCAAACCGACCCAACATCCAGACTCCGAGTCAACCGCGGAGGAAACTTCGGAAAAGGATACCACAGCGGCTAAACCCGAGCCTTCCCCTGAGACCGCAGTTGAGACGGTTGCTAAGACCCCAGCAATAGACCAACCACCACCACCGGAACCCGCCCCGAGCTTTGATACTCCTGCCGAAGACTCAGCACCCGTAGATGAGTTGGAAGCTATCAAGGCGCTCCATCAAGAAGAGATTCAGGATTATGTCGAGCGCATAGACTCCCTTCAGGCCAAGCTGCAATATCTTTCCAATACTGCGGCCAATGAAGCGAAAGAGGCTGCAGCGGCGGCCTCCCCGGGCAGCGACACGCGCAAGTTGGCGGAGAAGGATGAGAAAATCGCATTGCTATTAGAAGAGGGTCGGAAACTATCAAGCTCGGAGCAGAAGTATCGTGCTACAATCCGAAAACTACGCACCCAGGTCATTGAAAACGAGAAACAAGCCAAGGAGCTCAAAAAAGAGAGGGAAGATGCCGCTGCTGAGGCTGAAGCCTTAAAGAACCGCATAAGTAGCGAGGAAAGGGAAAGGCTACAAGAGGAGGCGCAGAAGGCCCGAGCCAGTCTCCAAGCCGAGATCGATTCACTCAAGAAGGAAAATGCGACAAAAGACGACACCGTAAGGCGCATGGGAAGGGAGGCCAAGTCCAATGCGGAATACGCAGAGTCGACCAAGGCAGATGCTTTGAGGAAACTCCAGGCAACAGAAAGAGACAAGCAAAAGGCGCTTGAAGACATTATTAACGGGCTGAAAGCGGACAAGGCAGCCCTTGACGAGAAACAACGACTAGACACGATAGAATGGCAAGAGAAACTAGATCGCGCTGTAGAGCGTGGCCGAAAGGTGGAGGAGGAGCTTAAGAACGAGCTGCGTATGATGGAGAGTAAGCTGGAAGCGATGAGGACCGCAGCTGAAGAGGCATCTTCCGCTTCAGGGGGCGAGGCCCAGCTGAAGCTCCTACGGCAGATTGAGACGCTGCAATCGCAATATGCTTCAGCCAGTGACAACTGGCAAGGCATCGAGACTTCGCTCCTTGCCAAGGCGGCCAACCTGGAAAAGGAGAGGGACGAGGCTCAACGGCGCGAGTCCGAAATGAGGAAGAAGGCACGAGATTCGGTGAGTCTCTTTGAATCGCATTCAATTCACAGTTCAAAATTTAACACAATTACAGGCAAGCCGCTGCAGAACGCTCGAGGATGAGTTGCAGGACGTTAACGCAGCCCTCGTCACTGCTCAGCAGGAATTGGAGTCATGTCGGGATCAGTTGAAGACTCTACAGACCTCGTCCAAGAGCACAGAAACGGCTCTCGAACAGGCTCGGGCCGAGCTAGAAAAACAGCGTGTGGCTAGCAGAGACTTCTCTGGGGAGAGCGACAGGCGACAGTGGGTGGATGATGTGGCTACAGGATCATCATCCAAGAACCACAGCAGACCCGACTCGCCACTGATGTCAATATCAAGGACCTTCAGCTCAGACCTTGTCGGCGGCCTTCCTGTCCCTGGCAGACCGCGAAGGGTGCCAACACCGGGCAGCATCCCAGACAGCACCGGGGAGGGCGTCTTCTTTGGTCGACGGCTCTCAAGTCAGCCTCCCATACGGAACAGCGGCTTGGGCTTGGTGGCGGCCAGCCCTGGATTGCCGCCTACCCCTTTCTCTCCGTTTGAAGCTATGAGCGAGTCTGCACATGGCCCTTCGCCTTCCGTGGCGGACCGAGACGACGGCCTGGACGACAATGACCCCTCGTCACCTAGGAACGTGGCACAAGATATGGTCTCTGTGTCGACGGTAGGCGCTGGCCCGTCTGTGCAGCTAGTTGAGAGGATGAGCGCGGCCATCCGTCGCCTCGAGGCCGAGAAAGTAGCAGCCAAAGAGGAGATGGCGCGTGTGTGCGGCCAACGCGACGAGGCTCGGTCCGACATCCTCAACCTGATGAAGGATTTGGAGGCGTCCAAATCGGCTACAGCGCGGCTATCTCAGTTGGAACAGGAGGTGGCCACGGTCAACGAGCGCTACCAAACTACGCTAGAGATGCTGGGCGAGAAGACGGAGCTTGTCGAGGAGCTCCAGGCTGACGTACAGGACGTCAAAGCCATGTACCGAGAGCTTGTGGAGCGCACTGTCAAATGAGCGGGTTGTTATGGGATTTGAAAATCGTGTTTTACTCTCTTCTTCATTTGTATGCCTAGCTACCCTCGGCCAGCTCGATACCCTCCCGCTCGGCCCCTTGTATCACATATTGGCGCACCTGTACCAAGAGTTAGACGGGAGTTTCTAGTGTTTAGCGATGGAGTGGTTGCAGAGGGGGGAATATAAACATCGAAATTGTTCTACGCACCTCCTTGTCTGGGGCCAGCTCGATTGCCAGCTCCTCGCCGTTGTTCTTGAGCGTGAAGTCGGCACCTTCTTTCAGCAGGAGGACCGCGGTGTCTCCTGTTCCATGTTGTTAGCGAGATAAATTCTGGTGATGGCAGATATGTGCTCCTTACCGTGTCCCTCGGCAATGGCGTGGTGGAGAGGAGTGTAACCCTCGTTGTCGGCTGCGTTTATAGGGCTCTTGTTCTTAAGGAGGAGCGAGACCATTGGGGTAGATCCGACGGCGGCAGCGCGGTGGATGGGGTATTGTCCTCTGCGGTCACGGACTCGCGTTGAGGCTTTGTTGTCGATGAGGATGCGTGCCACGTCGAGGTTCTTCTTGGAAGCGACGAAGTGCAAGGCCGTCTGATGAAACAAGTGGTGTCAGTAGGATGTCTCGTGGGAAATCTATCCTGAAAGGATGGTCATACCTGTCCGCTTGCGTCTATCGAATGTTAGTTCTCGCATTCCCAATAAGCGAGTCTTTGAGATACATACTCTTGAGGTTGATGTCGGCGTCTTTGGAGATGAGGAGCTTCAGCACAGGCTCGCTGTCCGGAACACTGGCGGAGATCATGAGAGGGGACCAGCCGCTGTCATCCTATGAAAGCTATCAATACATGATTTTGGGGAAAAGACTAGAGTATGGCTTTGAGTTACCTGAACATCCGCATCAAAGCTTCGCTGGTTGGCTAGCAGTTGGACAATCTCCAAGTTGTTCGATGAAGCAGCCCAGTGGATAGGGTACCGGCCATCGTCGTCTTTGCGTTGTGAGAGCTTGGGATCCGTCTTCAGTGCTCAGTTAGCCGTGAGCCCATGCTATTTTGCTTTAGATATCAATACGAGCCTTTAGTAAACCCTCAGCAACGGCCACTGTTATCGTAATTCTCATTAGCGTGCGTCCATAGCTTCATGATGGTGGTGGTTAACGGCGTAGCTGTCCGCCTACCTTTGCCTTCCCGCGCAGCTGTGTGTAAAGGGTATTTGTCCTCCATCCCTGAAAGCCCAATCGATGAAAACCCGAAGCTGTAAGGAAATGCACGAGCTCAATCAACAACAGTTGATGACAAGCATGTAGGGTAGAGGTATAGGCAGCTCACTTACGCAGGTGAGCTGAAGCTATTCAATTGGTTGCCTTTCATTTCCTGGGGTCAAAGTGTGGCGCACCAGATCCACTACGCCACACGCGGCTGAGCAGCCTTCGACTTTCCAGTCGCAACTTTTATAGCATCCATCACGAATCATCACGAATCCTCCCGCCCTCCAACACAACCTCCACACCATCAGCATCATGGAGAATCCAGAGAAACCGCAAGATGCGCTACAGCTCAGCGCCCTTGCTTCACAAAATGCAGCCGCCTCCCGCGCAATCTTCGCCCACACCCCCGATCGCCACGCCCCGAAGCGACAAAAGCTCGAAGACGCGTCCACCGATCCCATCATGAAGCTCCGCATGCGCACCGAGTACGCCGACGTCCAGACCCTCCCGCCTAGCATTGCCGCGAAGCTGCCGTCAGCGAAGCCTGGCAAGCGATCAGCCCGACCAGGCGCACCCGCGCGTCCTGCACAGAAGCTCCTCGAGGCTGGGCCTAGCTCTGGCAAGGCGCCCAAGGCTGGAGAGAGCGCGCCACAGAATATGAGCCTCACAACGCGTGGTACGCCCATGCTGCAGCAGGCCAAGCCTGAGTGGCATGCGCCGTGGAAGCTGATGAGGGTCATTTCTGGACACTTGGGCTGGGTGCGTGCCCTCGCTGTTGAGCCTGGGAATAAGTGGTTTGCGAGCGGTGCTGGTGACCGCACCATTAAGATCTGGGACTTGGCGACTGGCTCCCTGCGGTTGACATTGACTGGTCACATCAGCACCGTCAGAGGGCTGGCAGTGTCGCCCAGGCATCCGTATCTCTTCTCGTGTGGTGAGGACAAGATGGTCAAGTGCTGGGATTTGGAGACGAACAAGGTTATTCGACACTACCATGGCCATCTGAGTGGTGTCTATACGCTGGCATTGCACCCTACCCTCGACGTACTGGTCACGGGTGGTCGTGATGGTGTTGCTCGAGTATGGGACATGCGCACGCGGAGTAACATTCACGTGCTTGCTGGGCATACCCAGACTGTCGCCGACTTGGTCTGTCAGGAGGCCGATCCCCAAGTCATCACCGGCTCGCTTGACTCGACGGTCAGACTATGGGATCTGGCGGCGGGCAAGACCATGGGCGTCTTGACTCATCACAAGAAGGGTGTTCGGGCATTGGCGACTCACCCAACCGAGTTCACCTTTGCCAGTGGCAGCACTGGCAGTATTAAGCAGTGGAAGTGTCCCGAAGGAGCGTTCATGCAGAACTTTGAGGGACACAATGCGATTATTAACACCATGAGCGTTAATGAGCAGAACGTCTTCTTCTCTGGAGGTAAGCTGGATTGATATCATAAGAACAGCGAATATCTCTCTAACTTGTCTTAGGCGATAACGGTTCCATGAGCTTCTGGGACTGGAAGACTGGCTACCGGTACCAGGCACTCGACACTACTGCCCAGCCCGGCTCCCTGGATGCCGAAGCTGGTATCATGAGCTCTACATTCGATCGTTCAGGTCTGCGACTCATCTGTGGCGAGGCAGACAAGACAAGTGAGTGATTGCCTTTGGTCTCGTTCCCTCCAACACCCGACTGACCTCTCTGCTAGTCAAAATCTGGAAGCAGGATGAAAAGGCTACGGCTGAGACACATCCCATCCAATGGAACCCAACTCTTGGACGTCGGAAGTTCTAAATAGGAAGAGGTATATCCGTGGCTTCTAGGGTGTCCATTGGAATATAATCTGGAACTACCTAACGGCCTCTAATTATTACAAATCATACACCGATACCCAAGGCTCTCAGGTCTATATCATCGCGGAGCGCCATCTTCACTTCATCGTCGGCAATGGCCAGACGCAACTTGCTCGACCGCTCCGCTCGTTGTGCCTCGAGATTAATGAGCCCAGCAGCACACAGATCTAATGCTGCCGTGTGGACTTGACCAGGCCGCGACATTTGTCGGTGCCCGTTTGCAGCGGTCCCCTTGAGCCCGTTCTCCAGGACCTGTGCCATACCCGGGAGCGCTGGAGGGGCTCGAAGACAAGCTCGATGAATCTCGTCCAACGTCTCGCCAAAGGTTGTCTCGGCGAGGCCGGTCCTCCGGATGCGGATAAGCAGGGCGGACATGAGGAGTTTGGACATTAGGGGTAGGCCCCTGAGGTGCTGCTGGATAGGATTGGTGGTGGCCTCGTTGATGGCCTTCTTGATGGTAGCAATAGTAACTCGTCCCGAGCCTCGGGGCTGGCCCTGTGCCTCGGCCATCCGGGCTTTTTTGCTGGGAGTTGTAGGATCAGCGGGCGCGTCGGCCTCAGCGAGTTCGACGGCTCGACGGCAGATATCCAGTGCTCTCCGAGCGTCACCGCTGACAGCGGCAACTTTTCGGCTAGCGAATTGAACGGCATCTGGGTCTACAATGTTTCCAGGGACGCCCTCTAGACGTGACTGTATGATTTTCATGAGCTGCTCGTGGTTGTAGCCCGGGAACGTGATTCGCGTGAGACCTATATGATATTAGCCGAGAACAATTGAAGACCAAGGAAATAGGGATGTCATACCAAGACGACTGCTGATCTTATTGCTGAGAGTTCTCTCAGGCAGATCCATCGTGTTGGCGACGGCGAGGACAATCAACCGACTATGCGTGAGAGTCGGCCAGTTGAAGAAGTTGTACATGACAGCCTGGTTTTTGGTGACGAGCTGATCTAGCTCGTCCATGAGCACGACGCAAGGAATGCGACGAGGGCTAGGATTGCTGAACTCTCGCTCCAAGAGCTCCAGCGCCTGCGCGGGACTCGCCCGCTGACCCTTCAGGGCCTCCCAGAGCAGAGTGTACGACTGGTGCGGATCCGTGATCTTCATGCCGTTGATCTCGACGAAGATGAAATCGTCCAGCTCATCGTTTCCTACGGCCTCTTCTAGCCGGCCGATGACCTCGCGCACGGTGGCTGTCTTTCCCGTACCAGGAGTTCCGGAAATGTAGATACAGTTGCCGGTGCCGTCTGATATAGCGGCTTCGAGGTGGGAGTAGACGAGGGAGAACTCGCCTTCGCGGCATGGGAGACTGGTTGGAACTGAGGAGACGTGGAGGCGGGAGCGCGCTATTTGAAAAGGGGAGGACTCGATGTTGCTGGGGGAAAGTTTCCGGGTAGCCAGAGGCGTGAATTCTAACTTTTTGCTGATGCTCCTGAAGACATGTGAGTATTGGTGTCTGAGGTCGAGTAAGGTTTGAATTACCTGCGGCCCCTTGATCCAGGGGTAGTCGCTTGAGAGCGCTTGGATTGGGGTGTAGATACTTGACCTCGCCCGGTCTTGGTCGGCGTCTGCGGCGGATAATATGCGCCATCTTGCGGAGACTGACTTCGGGCTTTGCGCCGGCGACGAGTTGCCTTGGTCCCGGCCTGGACCATCTCCACGAGACTGTCGATGCTCTTGCCTCCCTGGTACACTTCCTCCCAGATGAACTCGTCGGTGTAGGTAGCCGTTCGGGTGTTGCAGCCGCGGCGGCAGATGAAGACCTTGCCATGGTCTTGGGATTGGCGAGGAATCTTACCCTGGGGATACTTGGAGAGGAAGGCGTCTAGGGACATGACTTTGGCTTTGCCGTTGATCGAGGCCAGTGGGTTGATATCCCATGAGGGAGAGACGTAGAGTTCGTTCTGAATGATGTCAGTAAATTTGAATGGTGCTGTTGAAGATCAAATCATACTCCATAGAAGTCAGTCCGCTTCCTATCCCTGTTTCGAATCTCCTTCTCCGTCGAGAACCACATGAAGTTGGCGGCCATCTCGCCCTCGCCGTCGTCCTCGACAAAATCACAGATTATGGCGACCCATGCTTCGTTCGAACCGTCAGCCTTGAGGAGCACAGTGTCTCCGATCCGGCATTCAAATGCGCCGTATTTAGCGCCAACAATATTGTTCCCCGTTACTTTCCTCCGCTTACGATCGCTTTGCGGTCCCTCATCGTTCCGTTCGGACGACTGCGTGCTGTAGATCCATTCCCAGGATTTTTCGTCGACGCCGAGTTCGTCGTCGGAATCGTTGCGGGAGACGCCGGGAGGTGGCCGTCTGCGCCGGCGCAGAGGAGACGAGGGCTTTTGGGCGGAGGGATTGGGCGTCATGAGGAGGGAATCATGCCGTCGGTCAGTTGAGATACGAGGGATGGTAGCTGGATGATTTACGCGTTCAGGGAGACGCGACGGTTAATATGCATATATGCACTGTATGCATGTACTGGGTCTGTTCACCAGGTGTGCTTCCACAGTCAAGCGTTCAGGCAACAGATATGGAGTAGAGGGTAAGTAAAGAATTAAACAAACAATATTCCAATTGAGACATACATATACGCGAAAGAAATATTTCTTGATTTCTTGGTGGCTGACAAAGAGCGTTGCAGCTCCTTGTCGCAGATCAGTTAACTACTTGGACGTGTAAGTGGAGGACAGCTCTCTTTTGAGTTGAACGTACATAAAGTAACCTATGTTATCAGCTCATTACTTGTAATCTGGGCAGTTAGGGAAAACAAGGTACCTAGTGGATTGTGTTCAGTCGGAAATGACGAAAATACTTATGAGTGCACGCACGTCATGCTTGCCAGCTACACTAAAAGCAAACACTTGCAAACAGGAAACGTAGGGGGTATAAAAATAGGTCGCTGCCAGGGGTCTGCGGTTAGCAGCCTTAGTCTCCTCGCAAGTCTTGTTGAGTGGATGGAAGGTACGACTGCGGCTACATGCCTTGGGGCTGAGGTGGCTTAAGTTCTGTGATTCAGAGGCTGCATAAACCAGGGCAGGCAGCTTTCCCGTCGGGAAGGAACAACTTTGATTCTGCCCCTGAGAGCACTTTTCTTGACACAAGCAGCTCTGCTTGAGATTTCTGCCACGTTCACTTACATCTCGACACACATCCTTACTGCTTTCCTGGTACGTCACCCACGAGTCTGCTTCTCTTAACGCCCATCATGCCTGGAAAGGCGGCGTTCGCGAAGACGGAGAAGATGAGGACGGCGAAGTCCATGGTAGACAACAATCGACAGCAGGCAAAACAGCTACAAGACCAACAGTATCTTGGTCCTCCGCCACCGAACCCGAGCGTCCATCTCTTCCAGGTGCGTAAGGATTTGAGGAAGTCGAGAAATACTGATTAACGGAGTTACCAGGCCGTTCTCGTCCTCCCCCGCGCCCATCTCTTACCTCGTGGCCTGGAAGAGCCAGAATGCTTTCATGACATCTGCTTGAAGCATGAAATCTACATCACGAGAACAGCACCCAACGTGCTGGACATCAAAGGCGCGTCTATTCTCAATGTCCAACAGGCAATGAAAGCAATCCACTGGAAGCTTCACAACCTCCGCCTCTCTAACGACCACCCGACTGTCCGATTTCTGCTACAAGAACCCATACGAGCTGTGGAAAATGCGAAGATAAAAGTTGTTCTAGGAGCTCGCCCACACTTCCTTCTTAAGAAGCCAGAAGTTCAGGACATTGCATCAGCGATGGACCTCCACCTACCCCAGCTCGTGGCAGAGATTACCAAGACGGCTCCAACACTCTTGTCCCTGAACAAACATCTAAGGATGAGGGTCAACTTCGGTTTCTTGAACGCCCGACAGAAGAAGAAAGGATCCCCCGACCAGATGACTCAGGCAGAATTTGCCAAGCTGTTGAACCAGTATTCCATTCGAGGTGGTGCCAGTCTCGAGACAAAGTATGTTGCCGGGGGACATGACTATGACGAGGAACTAATAATATGCAGGCTTCCAGAAGTCTCCCAGGCCGGGAAAGCCTTTGCGTTTCTAACGGACCCCGCAAATGGCGTGTGCGAGGATCTGGACGACGTGAGAACGGTGTACGAGCTATCGTTTGCGTTGACCGATCATGAGATTATCACAGAGATACTGGTAGGCAAGGGAGCACCGCAGTTAGTTTCTGTGCATACCATCCAGCCGGAGACATGGGGACGTATGAATTGGACTGTTGCAGCACCAGACATGTGAGAGATAAGAGCGATTCTGGGCTTAAAACGAAGCAAACTAATCTTCCACTCTAGGAAATTCGACTGGAACTTCCGAGTTGACGCCTGGGCCAAGGGAACGAAACTACCGTCGGGTTTCGAATCTCTGCCACAGAAGGTGCGTCTTATGGATCCTCGAGAGGAACCAGCCAGCCCTGGCTTCAAGTTCCCAGGAGTCAGCACTGCAGGGATGGGCGAATTAGAGAAGGGTATTGGTCAGATCCGGCTGAAATCGTCATATGTGATCCCATTCAAAGAGAGCCCCTACGTCTTGGAGCTTAGCGTCACAAAGACGTGGGAAGGAGGAAGGATAACAGGTTCGAGAGCGCTGGTTTGGGGAATCGAGTTTTATGCAGCCCATTGGGACGAAACCATCAACTACATCAGCCCCGAAGACGGGCGCAAAGATTGGGGAGCTGCCCTGGAGAGCATCTGGAGCGGAGAGGATTCAAAACTTGAGGGCAGGCTCAGAGATTTCGTGAGAACTGTGCTGGAAGTCCAGTCCCTGCTGGAGGCGATGGGAGCTAAGTAATGCCCATCATCCGGAATCAAAGAGTACGCAATTTGCAGAGACCGGCGCTGTTTAAGGGTTATCGCCGCATGATGCGATTCAAAAGCATGTTCTTTTTCTTCCCAGCTAGGCAACTAATCGCTTTGCCCTTGGGCAGCTAATATCTTCTGTCTTAGTACTATAATCATCATTAGCAAAACCAGCTCTTGGAGAACAGACATCGAACCACCAACCTTCTTCGATTGTTCTGACATTTGTTTGTTTCCTTTGTACGATGGTCTCAAGGTCCTTGAGGTTGTTGTTGAGCTCATCTACCTTGTCCTCGTAGAATTTCTCTGCAGCCTTGAGCTTCTGTTGGACGAGTAGTCAGTAACTGAATTGACAAGACAGCACAGCTCAGATATCCCTACCTTTTCCACCAGGAATCCAGTCCCTATATCCACCATGACAGTTTCATTATCTGATATCTCGCCCCGCACGTATAGCGAGTTGGTCAGCGGGACCAGCACCGAATTCGACCCTATGATTTGTTACCATCACCGTGATTCTTCGAGCGCGCGCAAAGCTTCGAGACTGGTCGGGAACGTACCTGGAGCGGCACTCGATCGGCTCTGAACGCAGCGGAGGCAGTCCTTGAACTTGTTCTGGGCGGCGTGGAGTTGCGCAAACGACGACGTGAGGTGCTCGAGCTCCTCGTCGAGCTGCTTTTTGACCTGCACCAACTGCTCGGGCGCGAGGGTGTCGAGGTTGACTGGTTGGGGCGTTAGCAAGATGGGATCTCCGCGATCCAGGGGAAAGGAAAGCATACTCGTCTCCTGTCGGCCCGCCATGGTTGCGATTGCGGTGTTCTGGTGGTTTGGTTTGGGATGGTGGGCTGCTGGAGGTGCTCCCCTCTATATTTCGCTTCGTGAATAATATGACGTGGGGTTCCGGATGCGACTAACGGGACGACCCCTGATCTTCAGCAACTTCACGTCTTCGTCAAGAACACGCCCACGATTTACGATCGGAAAGCCGAATAAATTACAAATCTCGCTACTGAGATACATAATTTTACATCTAGTGGTAGTACATTGAGGTGTGTTTTACAGTTGGTTTAACAAGCCAGAGACAAACTCGGGTAAGGCATCTGCAGCAACGTTCTCTTTGACAGAGAGCCGCCGACATTGCACCTCACAAGTTCCCTTCTCTTTCCAGGATTTGCCCATGATTACAACGACGGGGTAGCCAATCAGATCGGCATCGTGCATCTTCCATCCAAACGATTGCTTTCGATCATCGAGAACAACGTCGAGCCCTGGCCCAGCAAGCTTGTCGTAGACACTCAGGGCGTCCTCCGCTAATCCTCCAGAGATGGGGATGACTGCCACTTCGAATGGAGCGATGACTCGTGGCCAGTTCAGACCTCTCTCATCAGCTAAGAGCTCAGCGACAGCGCCAAAGATACGGGAGACCCCAACGCCGTGGCATCCCATTTGGACTGCCACTCGGCTCCCGGGGCCAAGTCCATCAGCAGCAGCATCGGCAACGCCAGTCTGCGGAAGAGTCACAGAGGCATCGAGGGGCTCTGAGTATCGAGTTCCAAGATGGAACGTGTGTCCAACTTCCAGGGCGCGATGAACCTCAAGCGTGCCATCCTCACATCGAGGGCAGCCATCGCCTGCTTGAATGCGCAGCAGGTTAAGAGGTGAGCCGTCTATTTCTTCGAGGAAAGTGTGTTGAGCCTCAAGTTTTCCAAGATCCTTTGGTATTAGAGGAAACTTGGACTGTATGATGTTCAACTTTGATCTCAATCTGGTGTCCACCACATTAATGACCTCGGGTTTGCCCTCCTGTAGGGTTTCTTTCCAGAGGCTGATGGGGTTTTCAATGCTGGTGTCGAGTTCTGGTACAGCAGACTTGACCGCATGGAGGTTCAAAGCACTATCGTCACTTGAATCTGCCTGAGGGTACCAGGCATTGACCAAGGTCTTCCGGTCCTTGGTGATGCCACGCCAGAAGTGGATTTTGGAGTTGCTCTTAGCCGATGTTGTTGGCTTTCGAGCTGCGGCAACCTCGTCGTTCGCGGCATAACCACAAGAGCTGCAGCTGACAACAGTATCTTCACCGACGTCGCTTGGGAGATGATACTCATGGCTGAGGTCACCGCCCATATCTCCTGAGCTAGCCTCGGCGACAAGGAAGGGCAACTTCAACTCGGTGAAAAAAGCCCGATATGCCGCTGATACTTGCTTGTAAGTTTCAATGGCGGCGGCGGATGTAAGATCAAATGTGTACAAGTCCTTCATGAGGAACTCTCGGCCCCGTAATAGACCATGCCGGGGGCGGCGCTCATCTCGGTATTTTCGTGCTGCTCTTGTATTAGAAGGTAAGTTTTAGGGGGAATGCATTTTAAAACATACTTATCTGATATAAGCGAATGGGCAAGTCTTTATAGGACTTGAGGGTGCTGGCTACCAGTGAAGTAATCTCTTCTTCGTGTGTCGGAGAGAGGATCATGGGGACGTCCTTGCGATCCTTGAAGCGGAAAAGCTGGTAGAGATTAGTATCTATCCGAATGAAACCTTCAGGTTGAAATACTTCAGATGAAACCGACTCAAGACGGCCACTTCTTTGCCATAGCTCTGCGGAAGAGAAGGTAGATAGCGAAAGGCGAGAAGCACCTGGAGCAAAGCTGTGTTAGCTCATCCCCTGCTTTGACTCTGCGAGCACTAACCGACTGATCGCATGTGCTTGTCGATCAAACTTTCAATTTTATCTTGAACTCGCAGACCGAGCGGCAACATTTGAAAAACACCAGAATGAGCCTGGCAGATGTAAGTATGGGAAGATCCGTCACTGAACCGCGGTTGACAAACCTGTCGCAGAAAGCCAGCTCGTACAAGCTTGCCATGGCCAACTGGAACAATTGTTAGGGTATAACAGCTGTTTAGAAGGTAGCAAAGACATTACATTCATCCTCTGTCGCGGTGATTCCCCCAGTTGGTATCCATGTCGTTGACAATGTCGCACGGGGGACATCAGTCTGAATCGCGGTTGAACTGGATAGAGCTCGGAATTGGATCAGGACATGTCTCCTTTGCGGGCAAACGCCCCCCAAACGGAGGAGTTTGGATGGGAGCATGGCCAATTGCATCTGAGAAGCAATAGTCAATGTCTCAATGCATTATTCGAATATTATCGGAAATCGGGGCTTTTCGAGATTGAAATACGAAAGGTTCATGAGTCGAGGAATTGGGATGATTGACAGCAGCATGGAGAAGCGGGCCGTTGCATGCCGCGAGACCCACATCGGCGCTACGATAAGAAATGAAATTATCCTTATCGCTGCAAAGGTAAAAAAAAGTTGCGACTCTCACCAACAAGACCTTCATTGACTTCTCATGAGCGTTCGGTTTGACACAGAACGCAAAAATGGCGAAGCCTCACCGAAAAAACAAAGGGCCCCGGCGGTCGCAGGACAGCGCCAGTTTCGACAATAATGCGCTGGATCAGCTCACCTCAAAAATCGACAAGCAGTTGACCTCCAATGATCACAAGAGGAAGAGAGGCCCGCCAACCTCCGACTCAGCGAGCCAGCACCAGAAGCGGCAGCGAAATTCTGAAGGGTCCGCCCCTGCGAATGACTCCAAAGGCGAGATTGAGGCACTTCTGGAGGAGATCAGGGCTCTCGGCGGCGACGAGGACGACCTTGCGCTCATCCAAGACATCGACTCAGAGAACGAGGACTATGTCAAAGATTCCAAGAAGCCGGTTGACAAGAGTCTCAAGGATGAAATTGCAGCATTCTCAAAGCAATTAGGTCTCGCGGAAGCTGCACCTAGTGAGGCAAGCGACGAAGAGGAAGATGCTGAGGAGGCCGAAGATGACGAAGACGATGATGATGAGGAGGACCAAGACGAAGAAAGCGAGGCCGAAGACGAGGACCCAGTTGACCGCAAAGTCGGCGACCAGGTAAGAGAACTGCCGGTATTCGTGATTTGAGATCTGACAGCTAACGCAGTAGATCAGGCTTTCCAGCCCAGAGCAGACTGGCATGCAACGAAGCTCCCCAAGCTGCCAGGGCCAAACAGCGATGAGATTGGGTCCGTTCGAGGATCCATCGAGGCGCTGAAAGAGCATGCTCGCAGTCTCCTGGAGGAAGATGCTAAAAAGTATCGATCAAGCGTCTTTGCCTCTTCTTCTCACAAATTCTTGTCGACCATCATGTCGTCAGGTACCTTGACAGACAAGGTCTCAGCGCTGACCCTGGCTGTTCAAGAATCGCCCGTCCATAACATCCGAGCATTTGATACCCTCATGACCCTTGCATCCAAGAAAAGTCGAGGACAGGCCCTTGGCGCCATTGGAGCCTTGGTCGATCTTTTGGGACCTGGAACTTTGCTGCCAGCTGATCGACGACTCCGGACCTTTCACACCCAGCCTGGTCTGCTTGGGACTCTGCAACGAAATCCGGGGAAGCCATGGAAATCTAGCGATCCCTTGCCTGGAAAGATTACTGAGGCTCACTTGATATCATGGATCTACGAGGACTGGCTGAAGGAGACCTACTTCAAGCTGATTCAACTTCTTGAGAACTGGTGCTCGGACGAAATTGAGTACTCCCGAACCAGAGCATTGGACTTCGTATATGGACTCCTGAAAGAGAAACCGGAGCAAGAGTCCAATTTGCTACGTCTCTTAGTCAACAAACTCGGCGACAGAGACCGCAAGATTTCTTCCCGGGCATCTTACCTTCTCCTTCAACTGCAGAACTCGCACCCTGGCATGAAACCAATCATTGTGCGCATGATTGAACAAGAGATTCTGCTCCACCCTTCCCAGGACCATCGATCCAAGTACTACGCCATCAACACCCTAAACCAGACGATCCTCAGTAGCAAGGAACCAGCTCTTGCGGAGTCCTTGATGCGAATCTACTTTGACCTCTTCATCGTTCTCTTGAAGGCTGGAAGCTTGGGTATCACCGCTGCCTCAACCGAGCCCAACGGCTCTTCAAAAGAACCTCGCAAGAAGGGAGCACGTCCTCTTCGGCCAAAGACGCCTGTCACGGAGCAGGAGACGGAGTCTGCTGATAAGCTTGTGTCGGCCATTCTGACCGGTGTCAATCGTGCGGCACCTTTCATGGCCGCTAACGATACTACGTGAGTTTTTATTATCTTAATGATGTCTTCAAAGCTTCTAACATCCTTGGGTAGCATGGAGACGCATCTGGACACTCTTTTCAAGATTGCCCATTCTGCCAACTTCAACACTGGTATTCAGGCTCTGCTGCTTATTCAGCACCTGTCGTCCTCTCGAAGCCTGGCAGTTGACAGGTTCTACCGAACGCTATACGAGTCGCTGTTGGATCCGCGGTTAATCACATCGTCAAAACAAGCGCTATACCTCAACTTACTCCTCCGTGCCCTGAAGAGCGATGTCGACACCCGAAGAGTGAAGGCCTTCGCAAAGCGGATGCTGCAGATTGCAGGACTGCATCAACCACCATTCATGTGCGGTCTGTTGTATGTCGTTTCGCATCTGCGAGAAACATTCCCCGATCTTGCGACCTTGGTGGCGGAACCCGAGGAGTCAGAGTTTGATGACCAGCCTGCGGACGAGAGGCCCGTGTATGATGGCAAGAAGAGAGATCCCGAATACAGCAATGCCAACCGAAGCTGTCTCTGGGAAGTGGTGAGTAAAACTGGCTTCAATTCCAGAAGATTTGGTCTAACAATTACTAGATACCTCTCCAGGGTCATTACCACCCTTCAGTCACCCTGTTCGCCTCGTCCATCGTTACGAAGAACGAGAAGGCTCAGAAGCCCGATCTAGATAGCCATTCGCTCATCAGATTCCTGGATAAGTTTGTGTACCGAAACCCCAAGGCCAGCGACTCATCCAAGGGTGTTTCTATTATGCAACCCCTCAGGGCATCCAAGGATTTGGGAGATATTTGGCTGGGAACCAGAGGACCTCGAGCTGCAGCGGGCCAGAATGTCAACTCTTCTGCTTTCTGGAACAAGAAGGTTGAGGATGTTGCGGCTGAGGATGTGTTCTTCCACGAGTACTTCCAGCAAGTTGCCAAGGAGGCAAAGGAACCCAAGAAGAAGGTCACGGCTGATGGGGAGGAGGACGAGGATGCTCAGGAGGATGAGATCTGGAAAGCTCTTGTGGCTTCTAAGCCCGATATCGATGGGGATGAGGACGGCTCTGACCTCGGGTTCGATGACCTCGACGACGAGGATATGGCCTCTGACGGGGATTCATCGCCAGCATTATCACTGGATAGTGACATGGATGACGATGATGACGATATGGAAGTCGACATCGAAGGATTCGGAGACGAAGACGAGGATGAGGAGTTGGGAGGTGCTCGACTCAGTGAGGACGAAGACGGGTTTGAGGTTAAGGACGAGAAGAGCAGCAAGCCCAAGTCCAGACGCAAGATGCTCAAAGACCTTCCGATGTTCGCATCGGTGGACGACTACGCAGAGCTTCTGGCGGGAGAGGAAGATATGTAAAGGCGCAAAGGAAGATAAAAAGGATTTCAGGACATATCAATCAATCAATTCAACGGTTCAGGGTGCTATTGGTATCGAGGTTCATGAATGCTTTCCCAACCGTTTCATCATGAATAGCCTAGGTGTCAAACCACTCAAGCGCGTCGTCGTCAGTGAAGATGGCCCGGAAGGCCTTACCGCCACTTCCATCGTCCTTCTCCTCGGTATGGATGCTGTGAAGCTTGGCAGGCTCATCGCCGCCAGGGCAGAAGATCCGGACATGGACGAAGGCCGGACCGGACTCGGGCAAGGCGGGGATGCGGAGCTTGCCGAAGACGTGGATGCCGTAGGCGGAGACGGCGACACGGACAACCTGGAGGTCGTCGGCAGAGAAGCCGACTAAGTCATGGTCGCTGAGGTGCGCCTGCGGTGAAGTCAGCACGGGAGGCTCACAGGATGCGTGACGGCTGACACAAGACGCCAGACGTCACGGGTGAGGCTGTCATACCACCGCAGCAAAGTACTCGGGCTCGTGTTCTGCTCATCATGTTACTCTTCTGATCACCAAAGAAACAGAAGGAGGGAGTCATGTGCCTACTATTATAATCATGGCGAAGATGGACCAGAGTCTTCTTCAGATCGGGGAGGATCTGGTTGAAGGCCTCAATGGACTCCTCCTTGGGAGCGTGAGGGGGGCCAAGGTCGACGGTCTCAGCGGTGGCCTTGAGACAGCATGTTAGACAACAGGAACAGGGGACCTGTCATGAGCAGGAGTTCGAGGAGAGGACATGCCATTGTGAAGCTTTTCTTGAGTATAGATTCTGTATGTGATTTGAATTGGAGGCGACTTCAGCTGAGGTGAAATGCGCTGAGCAGAGTGATTATCACGAGTGAAAACAGGATGTCGTAAGAACGCAAGCCATGTATTTATCTATCACAGCCAAGCCAAGGCGGCGCGGTCGTTTGCGCCGCACAGGGTCTGAAGCACCTACGTAACAGGCGTTCCAGCAGGCGGAACGACCCCGCAGCAGCGAAAAGTACCGGTACCTGATCTGAGGAACGGGCACGGAAGATTGAGGGGATCAGCAGGGAAAACTTGGAGGAGGCAAAGTTGGTTGATTGGCGGGCGGCGTTTCAGCTTTGTTGGCACCTGTACCAGCCCGTGCGAGAGGCAAGCCAGCTAGACGGGAGTCACTGTTAGCACTCAAACGGGACCGAGCACAACCTGCGGCAACGGGCTCGCATAGACGCATAAAGTCCCGATCCATGCACATATGCGAGCACGCCTTTGCCGCGGCACCTGCCCGCCGTGATAAATCTCCTCGGCTTGACCGACGAGACTTTGTTTCGCCTCCCTCAAGGACTCGGGATTTGGGGATTGAGCACCATGTTTTCGCAGCAGATCGGTCGCAACAGCCGGCGGATAGGCCAGGCGACATGGCGCATGGTGCGGACGGGACAGAAGCGAAACTATGCTACGCCAGGTGAGTCGCACCCGCACTTACACTTACTTACATGGAGGCTCCAGATGGCCATTTCAAGAGAAGAGAGGCAACATTGCTAACAACGGCGCGAATCGAATAGAAACACAAACGGCGACCGCTTCGCAGAGCACGTTCCGGCGTGTGGCCTCGATGGGCCTCGTCGGGCTGGCCTTCAGCACGATCGGCGCCGCGGGCACCTGGTACACGCTCCATAGCCACGGCATGGGCTTCCACTCGGACGAGGCGAGCCTCACGCGGTTCATTGCGCCCGACGACGAGGCGCGCATGGTCGAGGACACGATCAACAACCACCCGATGATCCTCGAGATGCGCAAGAACCCGAACCTGACGGAATCGCGGCCGCACATGAAGATGCCCGGGTCGTACCGCAGCCGCAGCCTCACGGGCAACGCGCTCCTGGGCCCGGGCAAGATGGTCGTGCCGCCGTACGCATGGCTGGAGGGCGAGGGCAAGTCGCTCGTGTGCGTGACGTACGTGGGCGAGGACCTGTGTGGACATCCGGGCATCGTGCACGGCGGCTACCTGGCGACGATGCTGGACGAGGGGCTGGCGCGGTGCTGCTTCGCCGCGCTGCCGCACAACATCGGCGTCACGGCCAACCTCAACGTCAACTACCGGAAGCCGACGCCCGCGGGGAGTTTCTTGGTGCTGCGGGCTGAGACGACCAAGGTGGATGGCCGCAAGGCGTGGGTGAAGGGGCACATCGAGCTGCTGGCCGAGCCCGGCGAGGAGCCGACGATTCTGGCTGAGGCGACGGGGCTCTTTGTGTCGCCCAAGTTTGCAGCGGTAAGTTGTTGAGTCGTGAACGGCCTTTGATATCACAGCAAAGCTAACGATTCTTTCTTACTAGATGATGCCCAAGATTCAATAGACGTAGCGACCGTCTGTCTTTTCAATATCTTTCTTGGTTAAACCAGGCGCGGGTTGGATCCATCTCGAGAGGTATGCCATGTGTAGAATAGATTACAGGGTTCCTGATAAAGGCCGTCACGTAGAGCGAGATTTGGGTGGCTTGGGGCTTTCATTGCAACGGAGTTTGGAGGGCGTCGAATTTCAGTTAAGAAGGTCACATTAGATAGAGAGAGCCAACATTGCGAGTCACATTACTCGATATTAGTCGACTTCCAGCTGATGATGATCAAGTACTTGGACTTGCCTTTCTCAGTCCGCTGTTGATCAGGTACCCCCATATCTAAGCGGGGCCGACTTCCGGGCGTCGTAATCTGCCACGGCGGTGAGATGTGATATGGCAACGGCCGCCATTGGCACTTTTAAGGTTCCCGTCCAGGGCAGCCTTTAGCGGGCGGTCGGGGGCAGCTTAGCGGCTGACAGCGTGATTTCCAGTGCGTGAGGCTGAGAGGAGCGCGAAAGGGCAATTGAATTTCAGGGGTGGAACGCCCGTTGACGACGCTTACTCCCCCGCTAGACTACAGGGGGCCGCTATTGAACAATTTTATAGACTACTCTATGCCTGCCGCCGACTTCCAAACAGAAACATACAGCATACTGCAAGACGAGAGCGATATAGACCGCCGTGTTTGACCTCTTTGTTCGTTTACCTGCCCGATTCTGCCCGCGATTTAGACACAATGGCTACGTGAGTGCTCTCCCTCTTTTGCTCTGCTTCACCGCGACTTTAATTTTTACCCCTCTACCCCGCCATGTCCCTTCCCTTCCCTCCCTCCTTCTGGAGATGGGAAAGCGACAGACAGGATAGATCACTCTCACCACGACATCCACGATTGAGCATCGCATAGCTTCTCTCCGCAGAGCCTCTCACTAACCCCGCCCGCTGCAGCAACATCACCTGGCACCCGTCCCTCTCGCGCCGCGAGCGCAACGAGTTCCGCGGCCAGCGCGGCCTCACCATCTGGCTCACAGGTCTCTCCGCCTCGGGCAAATCGACCGTGGCCACCGCCCTCGAGCAGCACCTCCTGCACCTGGGCGTGGCGGCCTACCGCCTGGACGGTGACAACGTGCGCTTCGGCCTGAACAAGGACCTGGGCTTCTCCGAGAAGGACCGCAACGAGAACATCCGCCGCATCTCCGAGGTGGCCAAGCTGTTCGCCGACGCGTCCACCATCGCCATCACCTCCTTCATCTCGCCCTACCGCGCCGATCGCCAGGTCGCCCGCGAGCTGCACGCCCAGAGCGGCCAGGGCGGCGACGAGCCCATCCCCTTTGTTGAGGTCTTCGTCGACGTGCCCCTGGCCGTGGCGGAGCAGCGCGATCCCAAGGGGCTCTACAAGAAGGCCCGCGCGGGTGAGATCAAGGACTTTACCGGCATTTCTGCTCCCTACGAGGAGCCTGAGAAGCCCGAGATCGTCATCAAGACTCACGAGAACTCGGTTGAGGAGTGCGTTGCTCAGATCGTGGCCTGGCTCACCGAGCAGGGCTACCTCAAGAAGTCGGCCTAAGTGTTTTGACTCGGTATCGACTACTGAGTTCTTCACCGACTGACGCATGGATGGGATGGATGAATTGATTGATCGATTGAATGATGGATATTACTGCCATTGGCCTCCCCTTGCAGTTCCCAGCCGTCGTCGCTGTCACGCTCCGACATGATAGTACCTAGAATACAGGCGTCAATGCATGCGATTCCCTCCACCTCTTGCTTCTTCTCTCAAACTCCCACATTAAGGGAACTCTAGTTCGTAGTAGACGTAGGCTGTGTACTCGTTGCCCTCTCCCGTCCCGTATCCTGCTGCCGCCATCTCGGAGCTCAGCGCCGCGTCATCCTTGGTGATCTTCCCTCGCTTGTCACGTCCAAAAGCATTGCCGCCGAGATAGGAGTAAGTCGAGTCCAACGACGACTTGACTTTGGGAGCGAGTTTGGTTGTCGTCTGCAACTTCTGTCAGTAGGGTCAAGGGGGTAAAAAGTCAACCGAGGACTGTACCTTGACCAGAGCCGTCACGTAGTCAAGAGGCAGGCCGTATCGAAGGACAGCCTCAACGAATACCCGCAGAGTCAGGACGTGGATCCAGACCATGACACTTTCGCTCCAGCCCGTCCGTCCCATTCGTAGTGCCTCGCCGCACACCTTGCGTTCCTCGTTGGTGACCCGATCGAGCTCCCGCTGCTCTTCTTCCCGGCCGCCCTCGACATATTTGTACTGACGCGGCGTCCACTTTTGCTCTCGGCACTTCTGTAGGAACTCCGCGCTATGCTTCTTGAACGTAGCGACGGCAAAAAGAATGAACTCTTCGTCCTGCGCAACCTGAACTGCTGACCGCGGCACCACCATGGGCGCCAGCGTCTCGTAGCCCTTGAGGAAGTCCTTCTTGGCGTTTTTTGGCACGACGATGAGATGGGTCTCGAGGTACTCGGAGTCCTGGACGAGTAGGGATCGGTCAACGATGGGTGTCAAGGATTTGGTGGAGAGGTTGCCCCTATATTGCAGGCGTGAGTGATCAAAGGGATTCAAAAGGGAGACGGAGAGCACCTACGTTTGGCGACGCTGGAGAGCAGCGAGATTCGTCTTCACTGTGTTGTGCTGGTTGAACTTCGATTTGACGTCACTGTCGACGGTGACGAGCTCCTGTGAAACGACGGATAAGTAAAAGAGACGCTGTAAGAGAGACTTTATCAGGCGCTACCTTTTGCAACGTGCTAATCAACTCGCCGAGAGACTTGTCCGCTCGGTATCGGATCTTGTTCCAGCTAAAGGTGCTGAGATACTGGTCGGTAGGTTCTAGTAACGCTGTCAGCATTTCTCGCATCCCAGGAATTGGCTCGAGGCAGCCCACTATCGTTGACCATCTTGTACTGCGCAATGCGATCCTCATCCCCCTCGAGCACTGTCTTCAGGGAGTCGGCGACCTTGGCCACGACAGCCTGGCACGAAGCCTCAAGCTTGGCCAGGTCGTCGGCCTGCTGGACAAGCGCATCGAGAGTGCCAATCTTAAAGTCGGGGATGCCGAAGGGTATCACAGAGCCATTGTCCTGGGAGACGGTGCTTCTCAGGGAGGAGATGGCATCATCTTTGTGGCCCGAGTCGAAGACGCCGAGGGGCAGCGAGAGCAGCGCGTATTTGGTCGTCATGCCGTCGGTATTGTGTGGGAGGGGAAGACAGGCCTCCTCTTCGTTTGCGGAGCGAGGCGATGGCGAAGGGGACGGCAGGCAGGCAGCTCTGGGGACGGAAGGGATGTGTGTATCTCGCGGATCACACTCGCATCGATGAAGGCGGTTTAGGTGGAGGTTGAGTGAGGCTCAGGGTATGGCGTAGTGCCGTGCTGCGGACGAAGCAGCTCCAGCAAGCAATAGCATCCATCTAGCTCGGGCTCGGTGTAGGATGGATCCATCCATGTTCTTGGAGCGAACAGTGGAGCGGTGTGGCTAGTGAGGGGAGGGGAGGGGAGGAGAGACCTGTCAAACAGGATGTGTGGCGCATGCCTGCCCCGTTAGGGCGATGCTACTGCGTAGGTACTCCGTACCTTGCCTCCAGCTCAGCTCGACGGGATTACTGAGGGAAGGTGCGGGTGCCTCCAAGGTTCTCCTCGAGACGGGCTAGCTCTAGCTACGTTCTAGACGCTGTCGCTCTCCGTATTCCGTCCCATGTGCCATGTCGGGAAAGCCTCGCTCTAATAGTCGGGCGGCCTTGTACAGACCCTGCCATCGCGACTACAACCCTCCTCCTTTTCCAGGCGCCCGCACCCGTGCGACTCGCTGCTGGATTGCTGATCGCATCGCTGCATCGCGCATCGCAGCCCGCTAAGGTCGACACGAGGCACAGGCACACACAGGCCCGCCCGCAACACGAAGCACCACCGCGCAAAGTGCACTCACTCAGCCAGCAGCGTGCGACGACGCCTGACCTCCTCCAACTCCCGTCCCTCCCCATCGCGCTGCTGAAGCCCGACAAATCCCCCGAGCCATTGAAGCACAGGAGACGCCGGCCGCGCATGACTCGGGCGCCTTGAGAACCTCGCCCTGCCTGCCCTTGACGGAAGCCCTTGAGGGCATGTAGGTGAAGCTGGCGCCCCGGGACCGCCATGGCCTCAAATGCGCGTATGTATACTCGCCTCAGCCTCCCTTTTGGTCGCTGTCTTACGCGACTGCAGCCGCCGACACGACGACAGACTCGACCAGCCCTTCCTCCGACGTAGACAGAACCGACTCCAATACCATCGGCGCACTGGCCGCGTTGGCGGCTGCGACAGCTAGGTTTAGCCCCGAGCCGGATGCCGACAACGATGACGACGACGATGATGAAGAGGAAGAGGAAGAAGATGATGACGAAGGCGAGGACGAGCTCGTACCGTCCTTGGCTCAGGAAATGGACGCGGACGTCGTGGCATCGCAACAGCCTTATTCGGACTATCCGCAAGGTAAGCTCCGTGACAGCCTGACCCTCGGTACCGACCCCTCGTTAATTGCAAGCACCCGCGGTATAGCGCCAAACGATCACGACCAGGACGTTGTCGTCCTCCCAGGAGGCCCCAAAGGGTCGCTGCAGTCGCCGTTCCCCGTGCAGGACGGGCGCATTCGAAATGCAGTCCCCAGCAAACTGAAGGGCAAGACGGACGGCAAGAAGGGCAACTTCGCCGTGATGCAAATCGATCTCACGAGGTTCGAGATGACAGAGCGCGACAGGGCGGCCAAGCGCACAAGCGAGGGCACCGAGGCCGCTGCACGCCGGGCCAACAAAGGCGGTTACAAGTCGGTGAAACGGTCGAAGCTGGTCTGGATGCCCCCGCGAGGCGATTTGCCCGGCATGCCTCCGATTCCCCCGGAGGCCGAAGTGCCCGCCCCGCCCCCGCCCCCGCCGGTCGCCTACCCCGTGCCGCCTCCGTATCTCCCGGCACCGGCACCTCCGGCCCCGAATGCTGCTCCGGCCAGTGGCCAGCCTTCATCGTTGGCTTCTGCTTCTCAGGCGCCAAGCTTGCAGCCGCCTCCGAGAGGCCCCCCTCCTCCCGAGACCAAGGCGGACCAAGCTCGGCTCCTCACCCTCCTCCGGAGCCTGCATCCAGTCCTTGTGGTGGACCAGATATGCAAGGCCCTGGCCTACTTTGGCGGCATCCCTGGAGCTCCTCCTCCAGCAGATGGTATCTTCCCACAGAGTGCCAGCACCAACGGATCAGGGGCCCTCTTCGTGAGCTGGCTATCCGAGATCTTTCCGCCCTTGGATGGACGGCCAGGGATCAGTCAACCACCGGGAAGTCTTCCGGCGATTGGTGCTATGGGGCAATCATCAAGTGTCAATGGAATGTCTATCCCCGTTAAGCGCACTCGGGGTCGTCCCAAAGGTAGCAAAGGCTCCAAAGTCCGCCGGGATAAGGGGAAGAAGAAGACGAGTGGCGTTACAGTTGCACCAGGGACGGAGAACACAACACAGCAAACCCCCGGAGAAGCGAGCGGAGCAACGCAAGCAAATGCCACGATCGATGTTGACGCCATCCACGACCAGGAACCCCAGAACCAGTCTTTTGCTGCGCCTCAAGCATCTGGGGGCGAACAGCAGGATCCCAATACGAGCTTGATGAGCACTCCAGGATCCAGGAAACGCGGCCGACCAAAGGGCTCCAAGAACCGTCCGAAGCCGAAGCAGACGACTCAGGATGGGACGACCCAACAGGAGAATCCCGATGCTGCGGCCAGTGGCGCAAACACAACACAAGATCCAGACCATTCCGGGGACTCGCCGCTCGCTCACCGGGCCACCAACACTCAGACGAGACCTGCGGATACACAGGTGGACTTCAACACCCAGGACGACTTCCCGGGACAGTACGTCGGGCAGGGTCCTGGAGTTGGAGTCGCAACAGGAGCAAACAACGTGGAAACGCCGGTGCCACTTCCTCCTCAGGCCCATGCCCATGCCCATGCCCATGCCATGACCAGCAGCAGTGTCAACAGCGTACGAGCCCCGGCCGCTGCGTCACGGAAACGGAAACCATCGTCACAGTCTCTGCCCGGCTCGGCGGCCGCGGGCCCAGCAAACACCATGTCCACAGACACCAGTGTCACGATGCAGCCTCGTGATGCCATGGCTGGTCGGAGTGTCAGCGCTTCACAAGTACCGCAGGTCAGCGCAACTTCCAACAAGCGACGCCGCATATCCCGAGAGCCAGCTGCCAACCAGAGCTTTGCAAGCGTCGATTCCCAGCCGTCTGGCACGGAGGCGTCGGCATCTCCTAACATCAGTTCCGCGAGCATGACCCAGGCTGGACAACGTTCGGCGTCCCAAAGCTTCGGCGCAGTAAGCTCTCAAGGCTTTGACTCTAACACAGCAGTGAGAAGCCGGGGTTCCAATGCCAGGATGAATCAACGACAGCAGCAACAAGCTGCGTTACAACACCAACAATCACCACAGCTCCAGCATCCTCAACCAAACAATAATGTTAATCAGTTCCAGCAACATCAGCAATCCCTTTCTCCAAATATGGCATCATCACAACACCAGCAACAACAACAACAAACTAGCCACACGCCCGTCCCTATACCGACCCCAGCCCCTGCACGTCAACGCACCCAAGTGCCGGCCGTTCCAAACCGGCAAGCGCCTATGACTCCCCAGCAGCAGGCCTACTTTCAGGAGATGCGTCAGCAGCAGCAACAGCGCCAGCAGCAGATGGCCAACCAATACGGCCAACAAGCCGGCTCTTCCGGTAACTACAACACCAGCATGGGGGCCAACTCCGCAGCTCAGTTCCAGCGTCGCATGAACACTCAGTCGCCGGGCTATAACCTCCGGCAACAAACGTCCCATCAGCCCCAGCAGCCACAGCAGCATGATCAACAACAGCAGCAGCAGCAGCAACAGCAACAATCTCAGAGCATGGACTCCTTCCAGGGCTACGGCGACCAGAGCTACCTCAGCATGGGCTACAACATGACCTCGCAGAACCCCGCCGCAGCCGTCGCAGCCGCCGCGGCCTTTGGCGGTCAGCCCCAGCTCGAAGCTGCGCTGGCCACCGAGCCCAACCTGCAAGACCGCCTCTACCACCAGGCCATTGGCCGTCGGTAGGTGAGAAAGAAAGCTTGTATGTTATTTCTCCGAGCGAGAGCGTCGCATCCAGCGCGACGTCATGCCCCCCGACGACGATCTCATGACTTGGGGGCGTGTCACATGGGGTGTGTGTATGTGTATGTGCATCCCCCCCCCCGCGACGGCAGACGGAGGACGGGGCCTGAGGAAGCACCGTCGGCATTTTTGTTTCGATGACATATACCGGGATGCCTTATAGGACAGACAGACCGGGGGCGCGTGGGTGGCTTGTGATTCAGGGGGAGGTTCGGCATGTTTAGCACACGGCTGTATATCTGGGGTGGCAGGTTCAGCCACGGAGGTCAGCGAATAGGTTCATCAGGCGTTATGTTGTATTTCTTGCACTTTCACCGCTTCCGAGCCGCGGGACATGGGATTTAGCAACAGATTTGGTCAGGTAGACAGACAGACAGGAGAGGACAGGTCACAAAACAAAGAGCTCGCTTCAAACAGGCACTCGATAAATCTCTTCGAATGAAGTTTGTATTTGAAAATGCCAACAATGGGTGTTTTGTTGCTCGCTTCATTACCAGATACACGAGGAATTGAAAGTTGCTTCTTCTTCTTCCTTTTTCCAACAAAAAGAGACCCATGATGCCACAATATCTATCCGTTTCCGTCCGGGCCGCATATCCCATGCAGGCCAAAGGTTACATAGTGAGACAAAGAAAATGAGACGGGCAGAGAAATAAAGGGAAATAACAAGAGCAGAATAGGACATGAGAGGATAAAGACCCTCATTCCGTAGCCTGTCTGCATGCCTTCCCGATGCCGACGCAAACAACGCGGTATAAGCCTCCTGGAACCCTTCCAGGATGAGGTACACAAAATGGAGAACCCGCCCATTTCCCATCCCAGAACGCCATGCAAATGCTGATAGCCTCCCTTTAACGCGCCAGTAGAGGTAAGGAAAAGTCGTGGTAGTGGTGGTGGTGGTAGTAGTAGTAATAAGTTGATGCAAGTTCCAGATGTTGGAGGAACCCGAGCGCTCATAGGGTGTTAAACCCAGAGTACAAAACAAGAGTCTAGAATAATCGCCGTGGCAGTCGTCGCTGTAGTCGTGGCAAAAGAGACAGGTGAGCAAAGAAGTAACGTCGTCGTTCATCAGTCGGCATCGTCATCGGTGACACTGGCTGCAGGTGGGCGGACGGAGTCCGGAATGCCACGGCCGTACCACCATTCGTCTTCTTGGTCCATCCCGTCCTCGCGGATGAGGTCCAGCATGACCTGCTGGTTCCGGCTGATATCCTGCGGCCGCTCCACGATCTTGCGCTGCAGGATGAGGGCCTCGGCGGTAACAAGCCATATCTGCTGGAGCACGGGCAGGTCGTCCAGGACGGCCTGGGCTTGTGACGTGCTCAACGGTGACATCGGAACGCCCGCGGCCAAACTCGTGTTGAAGACGAGGTTTGCTTCCGGGCCCATGTTGGTGGCATCGATGGACCCCGTCGCACTTCGGACCCTGTCCAATCCCTCTCCAGATGGCCTGCTGTCAGATTCGCCCGTCGTCGACTTCTTCCGGCCAAAGAATCCGCGCCGAGGTTTCGAAGTCGTCGTCGCTTCTGACGCTTGTGGTGGTGGCTGCTGATGATCCTTGGTAAGACCGTGGAACCAGGTGTCGACGGCACCACGGCGGCTGTTGTAACCCTTTATTTCCCAAAGCCTCTCCACCTCGCGCAAGCCACCGAGAGTTAGAATGGCGGCGTGGACGTCGTCAGAAGGCTTCTCCCTGATGTAGCCACGCAGCGAACGCTCCACTCGACCCACGTACGTCGGCGGCCGTAGACGACGGCAGAAAGACGAGATGACCAGGGGGAACACCTCGTGGACCCGTAATAGGGTCTTATCATCATACATGCTCATGATCTTGGCTTCGATAGGGTTCAGGGTGTAAGGTTCCCGGTGAAGGCCATTCCCACCATGCTCTGCAATATGCTCCAGGTGGAGCTTCCGGTAAGTCTCGAAGAAGTGGAAGATGGTAAATAGCAACGGGATGAGGCGGCGCCGCATGCGCTCATGTTGCGGGGCGAAGGCTTGTCGCTGCGCTTCTGTCTGTCGGAGAAAGATATCCTTGGTGATCCATTCGCACATCAGATACGAGAGCTTTGCTGCTACATGTAGTCGATGCCAAAGACCGCAAAGGTGATGAAAGTTTAGATCGGCGGCGTCGGAAACGGGATATAGTCGTTTTGCGTACGCGGGAATATGGTTGTCGAGGTGGTACCGTACAATCGGTGCCTCGTTCAGTGTGATTAGCGCATGCCACGACTTTGATGCAAGCCGTAGGTTCAGGACGTCGTTTAAGGGCAATGCCGAGATGATCTGAATTTGCAGCTCATTGGGCAAACCAAGGAAAAGCTTGTCAAGAGGAAGGCCACTGCAACCCAGTTAGTGAGTTCCAACCACGAGGACTTCAGAGAGAGTTGGAAGTTTATTACCTTTTGCGCGAAGATTCGGTGGAAGATCTTATAGGTAGGGAAAAGGTAGGAGGTTCGGGAATAGATTCTGTTATAGGAGTTTTCGAATGAAGAAGAGAGACTTTGCTGCGGATAGAGGAGAAGCGACCCTTCTCACGCTTCTGGTGGTTGGGCTTGAGAACATCGACCTCGGAGGGTTTGGAGTCTCGGATGGAGAGAATGAACTTGGAGGGCCCGGCGGCCGACGAGTCGAGCGATTCGGTCGGTGGTTGTTGATGTTGCGGCTGTACTTGCTGATGCTGCTGTTGTTGCTGAGCATTCAGCTGGTTGAGCTTTTCGAAATACCGCTCTGAAGCGAATTCAGTTATATGCGGCGGATCCATCGCCATTGGGCGAGGAGGATGTTCCGCCATCGCGACGGCCGGCGGATTGATCAGAGACGGTCGGGCGAGATGGAAATCGTCTTGGGGAGAGAACAAGGAGGCCTGGTCTGCAGCCAGCCCGAGGGGCAGCAGGCGTCCGTTCTCTATTGCAGTGCGCTCGACAACGAGAGGCTCGACATTTCGGGGTTCAGAGGGCGAGAATGGGCGCGCGTGCGGCGCAGTCGGTTACGATCGAGGAATGCTCAAGCCGATGAGGGGAAACGAGCGTCGCTGGAAGTCCTGGTCCTTCTCTCCTTCACAGTTCGCAATGATCGAGTGTGCGCTGGTAGTCGTCACGGGTGCTGGAAGCAGAGCGTCTGCAATCGTGATGGGCGGGATGGTTGGAGGTTGGACGGAGACAAGGTGTGTGTGTGGGTGAGAAGGAAGACAAGGACGGGACGGAGAATGGGTAGTGATAGATGCTGGACAGTGTGATGTGATGGGACGGGGGATCGCACGGAAGGAGGGGCGTCTGGAGGCGGGCGGGCGTGGGAGCAGCAAGCCGGGCGCCCAGGTTCGCGTGTCAGTGGGTGGGCTCAGTGGGGATGTCTGGGTTTTTTACAGTGGACACGCCCTGGAGCTCGAAGAGGAACCTCCGCGAGTGAAGCCGCTGTGACTTGACTTCAACAGTAAAAGACGGCGGCGCACTCCGACCCAGCTCGCCTTCGGGTTCGGGGCAGCATCTAGAAGGAGTAGGCGAAACGAGGGAGGGAGGGCCGTTTCTCTGCGCACTTTTGACACACTCTGTCTCTCGCACCTGCTCGCGGGCGTGGCTGTGGGCGCTGCTGGTTCGTCCCCGGCGGCGTTTGACCGGCCAAACTGTGGAGAGAGAGCCCTTCCAGGGCGTTTCCCAGAGCCTAGGGCCCTCCGGACGCCTCCCAAACGATACCAGAAGTCCACTAGCAGGGGCCCCGAACGGGCCTAGTGCCCACTGGGGAGATGGGCCTGGAGCACTGAGCCTCTCCCCACCCAGGCACGGGGGCACAGTGCGAGCCTGCTTACGCCCGAATCGGCCCAATTGGCCGGCCCTACAGCGGTCACCCCGTCCAGCGGGGGCACGGCCTCTGGACAGCCTCTGAAACTGCTGGAGGCTGGTTCTTTTTGGGGGCCCTCTGGGAATAACGTTCGCGCGGTAGGACCGTAGGCCCGGCGCCAGTTCGCACGGTACCCTGCTGGGACCCCTGGGGGGCCGACTGGGGCTGGAGCCGCTTGGCTCTCTGGGGAGTCCGTACTGTACTGTAGGTGTCTCGCTGGGAGCAAATGGGCATTTAGCCGAGCACAGATGGGATGATAAAATGCTATCTCGGAGAGATAGGTCTGAGACGGCGAAATGGCGAGATGGCCTTTCCCTGGCCGGTGGTCTCGATGAGGCTATTTTGCAATCTTCGCAGCTTCGTCTCGGCGGAATGACACTGCTGACTGCGAACTCCGGTTAGGGGCGCAAGGTCAGCGCAGCGATGCTGCCGAAACCATGGCGAGTGCCTGCTGATCGAAGCGATGGATGCGATTGCGATGGGGAAACTGACGTATATTACGTGCGCGCTGAATCGATTGATTGCAGGGAGACCAGCTAATCAATCTGGGCCGAATCCGAAATCCTGCCGCCGAGCAATTGGGATTCGGTGAGCGAGCGTTGCAGCAGGAGCAACAAGAAAGGTGAGGAGAGGCCCTGGAGCTGGAGCTGGAGCACTCTATCTGCATCGATGTCATGGGAGGCGTGCTGGGTACTTCCCCATACGGGGCATCTCCGGTCTTTCCCAGGCTCAGTTGGGTCCATCCGCGCCCAGCACGGAGCCAGCACGGAGGTGCCTCATTAATTTGTCGGGTCACATGGCCATCGCATCTTTCCCATCTGCTGCTGCCAGCCCGACGCCGGTTCATCCATCGTCTCAGTCACCCAACGTCTGTCTGGCTATCATTATGGAACAGCCAGATAGAACGACACGGCATGTATCTACGGGGCACGGAGCCCATCGCAACCTCGAATCAACCCGAGCCGCCGGCGTCCGTCATGCCCGAACGCCGCTGGCGCAGCTCACACGTGTTGGCGCACACGCGCAGATGTCCGTCCCCCAGCAAATGGAAGGCCACTCACCAGCCGATCCAGAAAAGATGGGGAAGATGGGGGATGGAGGGAGCGGGTACAATCCCGGGGGGGCGTGTGCGGAGGCTCTCCTGGTCCTGGAGGAAGCACTGTTGGCTGAGAGGCTTCCATCCCCATCCCAGGGCCCAAGCGGGAAATATTGCATCTCACCACCAGTTCTTCAGCTTCCCGCATCTGCATCCCGTCCAGGCGTCCCGGCAGCGAGGCTAGGCCCTGCGTAACGTGCCATGTCGAGCCATGCCATGCCATGCTCGCTGGCTGGCAGGAGGAAAGTGCAAGCTCTCAATGGACGGCGCTGCACATCTTCCACGCCATAGTGCCGCGGGAGGACCGCCGCGGTCCATGGATCACGATCGGGCAGACTGCTTCTTCGACTCGCAACTTGACTCGGGGAATATACTGAAGGAGGGAAGACGGATGAGCATCCGTCCGTCAATGTCTCTCGCAATCCTCCCTCGCTCTCGCACACCGCATGACCCTACGTGCTAATTACCCAGAATCACAGACACTGGCCGGCCCCGTCTCTCAATCAGGACGCAGCGGCGATGTAAGTGAGTCTGTCCATACCTGCCGACCAACGTATCGATGGGCCAGGACAAGACTCAACTGACACAGAGATGGACAATCATTGCTCGCTATCACTCAGGTTTGCGACCTCAACCAGAGACACGCCCCCGGGTCGCCAAGTTCCCCCCCTGGCGAGCCACCCACTCACGGAAGGAAAAGAAGCGAGCAGCGCATCCACCACGCGGGACTGATGAGGCATCGCGACAGCGGAACAGAAGCCACCCCGGCCCTACTCCGGTGGTTTTCGGTTGCTCCCACCCCCAAACGCAGCCGTGGCCCCAGCTCGCGCCCGCTGGTACGTATACAGACAGCGCTGATTAGCACCGAGCAAAACACCTACAGGCTATTTCTCCGTGTCTGTACCTGCTGCACCTGGCCAGGCTTCCTGGAGGGTTGCAGGATGGATGGGGGGGGAGCGAACATCCAAATGTCCACTGTCTCGCCTTCGCCGATCCGGGCCTACCACGCAGAGCAAGCTCAGGAAAAGTGCCGAGCGACGACCACCCCGGATTGGCATAGTGAACGGCAGTTTGCTTGCCTTTCCAGCGTCTCGCCAGCCTCAGTCGTCAGGAGCCTGGTTCTTTAATTCTCCGTCGTGCAGGGCCTCTGCCGGCTCGTTGTTACATTTGCTCGTATTGGGCGTTGAAACCATTCCCGACGGTAGATGAATGGATGGACGGATGCATCCCGAGATGGCTCTCGTCTCGTCTGCTGCCGCGCGGGATGCTCGCCGCGTACCTGGACGGTACATACGGAGTCCTGTACGTACCCTGCCGTTGTCGTGATATGAATGGACTCTGCTCTATCACCGTCAGCCAGCTATTATCAGCCAGCGCCAACGTTGGTTGGGGGCTGCTCCGACGGTCCCGAAACCTCATCTGACCCCTAACAGCCTCCGTCCCGCTTG
The DNA here is from genome assembly GCA_012184525.1 of Xenoacremonium recifei. Taxonomy (NCBI): domain Eukaryota; kingdom Fungi; phylum Ascomycota; class Sordariomycetes; order Hypocreales; family Nectriaceae; genus Xenoacremonium; species Xenoacremonium recifei. Next base: position 842,741 of record WOFQ01000008.1, on the reverse strand, counting down.
CTGCGCGCGTTGTCCTTCCTCGGCTCGCTTTCCTCAAGCTTGAGTTGAGCCTGAGCCTGAATCTCCCCCACCCAACACGATGACTCCCGTCACGTAGAGCGAGCGTGGGCATCTCCAATTATTCGTCTCCATCCCCTCCTCCGTAGGCTGGCTTCCCGTGGGCGGGTTCGCTTGCCGTGCCGAAAACGTGCCTATCACCTCGTCCGTTCCTATCACACCTTCGACACACCTTGTTTGACGCCGTGAGGCTCGGGCTCACCTTTCGTGCCCCTCCTCTCTCCCCTGGCCGTGCATTATCTGCCCGATCCTCTCCCCCTCCGACACGCACGAACGCACGCACTTGTCGCTAGGTACATCCAGTGGTCGCAACTCTACATACTCTCGGCGCGCTGAGATCCAGCAGCAGGGCATCGCTCCGATCCGGGCCTGCGTACTCCGAACAGATCGCTAGGCTCCCTCCTTTTCCCTTCTCCCCCTTCCATTCAGCCTCACTCGATGTGACGTGATGTGACGAGTCCCTCCCCGATTCCCCCCTCGATTGCACCCCCCACCGCTGCCGCCGCCGAACCCGAACATCCTCGAAACCCGATCAAACCAACCGTCGCCCTTATCAAGCAACAAGCTCATCAACGGCATCCTTGACCCGCAAAACCCAAATCCCATCTCCGCCTGCTGCTGGCCAGGCCTCGCCCTGCTTCGACCCAACAACTCACGCCCGCAGCCAGCCAGCAGTATGGATCCGTCCTCGGGGGCTCCTCGGCCAGCAGCTGGAGCTGGAGCTGGAGCGCTGCAGCCACCGACCCCCGACGATGCCCCTATCCCTATCGCATCATCAAGCCACGCGGAAGGGGTCGACGTCACCACGACGGCGGCGACGGTCACGGCAGAGACCACGGGAGCAGTCACAGACCTGGACCTGGCGTCAGGGGCCCAGCATCTCGCGCGCTTCGAGTTCAGCCCCCATGGAACCAAGATCCTCATGGTCGAGTGGTATCCCGGCGCGGTGGGTGCTGGTGCTGCTGCCGCCGCCGGCTCCGAGTCGGATCCGGAGCCTGGCCGCGTCGACGCCGGCGCCCGCACTGGGTCTGACGGCGGCTCCTCCAGCCGAAGCCATGCCGAGCGGGACACGGAGCCCAGCGCCGGGGTCTCGCAGCACGCTGCCGGAGCCGGAGCCGAAGCCAACCTCCAGGTGTCGGCCGCCGTCAACTGGGAAGTCTCCTGGCCCGGCAAGGCCACCGTTGTGCCCGTTGTCGACGCTGACACTGATGCTGATGCTGACGCTGACGTCGACTCCCCCAACTCCCGCCGTCGGGTTTACTTCCTCCTGCCCCCGAATGCCCCTATTCCCACCACCGTCACCGTCAGCGCCCCCTCGCGGCAGTCACTCACCCTGAAGCCGCTGCCCGCCATCTTTCCCCAGGGCTTCTCCCCCGAGGCTGGTCCTCAGGGAGTCCTGCATACTCTATGGGCGCGGCAACGCCTGTCCGAGCTGGAGCGCGAGATGGAGGCCGAGATGAGAGCCAATGCCGAGAGTGTCGGGCTGGAGATGGCGCTGGCTGAGAAGCAGTGGATCATGGACAACTTCATCAGTCCACCGCCGCATCCGCCCGTGCCGAGTCCTGCGTCGAACAAGGCCATCGTGACGGGCAGGCTGGTGGATAAGCTGAAAGGCCTGAAGCTCGCCACGTCGCCCGCAGACCTGGCACCCAGCTCCAGCGGTAAGAAACGTCACCACATCACCACCATCTTCACAAGCCTCCTTGACTAACTTGAGCCCATAGCCAACACCTTCACACAGGCCGGCAGCCAGTCTCACACACTGTCGCCCCAGCCTGCAGCCGTTGCTGTGCCGTCGCTCTCTGCCGTCGCGCGCGGGAACTTGCCCACGGCGGCCGCGCCCATGTCTCTCGATGCAGCACTCCGAGGTGATCCGACGGCTGCCTCGGCTCCCGTGCGTCTCGACTCACAGGACGCTGATGATGACCTCTTCGCCCTGCCCATGAGCCCTCGCAGCCCAGACATGGTGCGGAGTCCCTTCAGTGCGCTGTGATGGGCGAATACGAGGGGTCAAGGGCGGCGACTGTGAACATGCTGACCCCTTTTTTTTTTCTAATTCTTGTCTATGATTTTGTCCTGGGCGTGGTTTCCTTTGCTCCTTGAAGCCTGCAGGAAAGGCTTTTCCGTTTGTTCTTCCTTTTCGTTGTTGATCTTCGAGCGAGCGAGGGATGTGAGTTGAGAAGAGACTCTGATGAGACGCATGAGACATGGCGAGGCGCTGGTATTCTATAGATCGTGGAGCAAAGCATCATCATTACATAGAGCCCGGGGAGGTGTTGCTTGGATCCCCTCACCTTTTCGTTTGAAGTCTTTCTATTCATCATTTGTTTACTGCCAGCATTAGACCAGCATTTCATGGACCTTTGCATTATACATCAGTCGGGCTACCGCGACCCAAGTCCGAAAAACCCAACCCATTGCTTCTCATCCGTTCCATCGTCTAGGGGTATTTGCCATTCCATCTCCTCCTCCACGTAAAAACCTCACCTCCATCCCCCAACCCGTCCCTCATCCCACCTCTCCTTCCTCTCCTGCCTCAGATAATACAGCACCCTCGCCTCACGATACCGCCTCACCCACTCGGCCATATCCCTCTCGCCCGCCGCACCGCCCTCGCCCTCCAAAAAGCTCTCCTCCATGGCCTGACACACCGCCGCCTGCTCCTGCACGCCCTGGCCGAGCTGCTGGTACAGCGCGGCGGGCGAGAACGGCGCCAGCGCGTGGTCCATGTCGGACTGCTTGGCGCGCCACTGCCGCTCCAGCGCGTGCGTCGAGAGCAGCTGCGCCTGGGCCTGGCTGCGCTGGCGCGCGAGGCGGGATTCCAGGTCGGCGACGTGGGCGGCTAGGTCGACGTTTTCGGCGAGCGCGGTGGTGAGGGCTTGGTGGGAGGCGGCGAGGGAGGGGTGGATGGTGGCGGGCGCGTGGGTGAGGGCTTCGAGGAGGGCGGGGTTGGCGAGGATCTCGGTGAGGTCTTGTTTGCTGGGTGCCTGTCAGTGAGGATGGAATCGAAGATAGGGTCGGCGAGGAACTCACGATTTGTCCTGGAGTATTTGCGGGAGCCACTGGTCGCCCGGGTCTGGTATCGATGCTGGCGGCATGGCGACCTGGACGGGTACTCGACCGGCGCCTGGCCGCTCGGGCTCTACCGGCAGACCCGCGGAAGTTGGGGTTGCGATTCGACTCGCCTCATGGCTGCTAGGCTTAGGCGGGAGGATGGGGGGCGTCTGGGTCTGGATATCTGGGGTGTAGGTGCTCATGGTTGTAGGATGATGTCGTGGTGAGGAGGTTGACTGGAAGCCGGAGCTGTGCTTCCAATTGCTATCGATAAGACACCTGACGTAAGGTCGGTCGGGGTAGCGTTTCAGCCACCGGCACGTCTCCCGGCCGCCTAAATTCATCTCCAACTTCCCCAGGATCCAGGATTCATATTTCATATACGGAGTACGAAGACTATAGATCTACCCCAGTTGGAATCCTTTAGGATTTCGCGATTCGAATTGCAGTAAGACCCTTCAATCAAAGTGCATATTATTGCAGCACTCCTGCAGGCACGTCCGTTGGTTCATCTCGTTTCATCCTGTCTCATCCTCACAATATCTAAATTACACTCAAGTTTGTGGTTGCAAGTACAAAGCTTCTGTACAGGTAAGGGAGGTAAAGTAGGCAGGTATCTATCCTCTCAAACATAGTCTTTCCATGCTCCTCCCTAGTCCGTCAGATCGACATCTTGAGCTCCGTCGCTCACTCCCTAATAGTCCTCGATCCCGTATTTTACATCCATGTTCCTTCACCGTGTGCAATGTATTGAAAACGCCCTATCCAGCGACCAGATGTTGTAAAAAGAACCCAGACTCGGTGCCGAGAGCCATTAGCCGACTCAAGGCTTAACCGACCAAAGATCCCGGGACCATCCCATCTCTCGCAGTTTCTTGCTGCTGGAGCCCGCGGCCCTCTTGTCTCCGGTCGAGATGGCCAGCGCCTTGCTGGCTGCCGCAAAAGCCTCGACGAGCTCCTTCATACGGCCTGCCTCCACAAAGGCTGTCGCAAGGTCCGAGTTGCGTTCTGCAATGATAGCTGCCAGTTCCATGCACTCCAGCAGGTTGTCCCGAGAGAGGCTTGTGCCCGCAAAGTGCAGAGAACTGACGTAGGCGAGCACAGTCTCAGTCAGATATGCACTGCGGAGATCTCGCAAATCTTTGTCTCCTTCTACTGGGGTGTCAGCAGACTTCTTTCTTCTTTTGCACTGCCATGCCATACCTTGAATGCCTGGAATAAGCCAGTTGTTGAGGAGAGGCTGCATATGCTCCTTGGCGTTCTTGACTTCATCGCCAACTTTGTTCCAGAACTCCCGAGTCGGAGGTGGTTCCCTGATCACATTAGTCTCTGGGCTCTTGCTAAGAAGATCATATCAACATACTCATTAGAAATCACAGACAAGGAAGCAATTGTCTCGATGTTGTCCAACACTCGAACCAGGAACTCGAGCTCCCGGAAGTTTCGTGCATCCTTGGCCACCTGCGCAGCAGTCACATCACGAGCTCCGCTACGCTCAAGGTGCTGCTCCCAGAAGTCAAGGTCCTCTGTCCAAGCACCTTCAACCTCATCTTGGTCGGAAGATCTTCCAACAATTTCAGAGAACGGCACCCGTCTCATTAACAGGCGAGCTGCGTTCAGATGCATATTCTCTGTTACGCTATTAGTAGTTGTAATACATATGGATTCATAAAAAACATACTGAGGAAGTACTTGTAAATCATCGTTCCATAGGCGAAGGCATGAGGGAAAGTTTCGGAGACATTAAGCAGCCATTCCAATGATCGGATGAGATATTCGTGCTTCGGCTCGACAACATCCTCGTCCTCGCCAAAATAGTCCGGCTTGATAGGTCGTCCTCGTCTTGCTGTAGGCGGGCCCGGTTCGACAATTTTGAATGAGTTCCGTGCAAGAAATTGGTCCTTCTCCGGTCCAAGAGCCTCATACATCAGCGCAGCTTGCTTCCTGACGAAACTCAGAACGTCAATACCAGCCTCCTGAATAAGCTTGAGCTGCTGCCTGCGCTGTTTGTCATCCTCAATAAAGATGAGGTTGAAGCTCAGGACCTCGTAACACCTCATTTCGTCCAGCACCGAACAATAAAGAGGGATCAGTTCTGGCAACTGAGCCCGTCTCAAGTAGTCAGTATATGCTGCCACAATGTTCTCCTGGTTATATCTCAATGTGAGAGGGGTAGTAGAGACAAGAAAAGCTTGCGGCTTAGCATCAAGCTTCTCCAATAGCGTGATGAGAAGGTAGATGTGAGAGGTGATACGAAGTCCATCAAATTCGGAACTCTTGAAGAATCTCTCTGAATTGACCTCAACGGGCCGGGAGTCGAATCGATATAGGAGGTTTGACGGTGTCTTATCTGTCGCACTATCGCATATCACCGCTCCTTGCTCATAGAGATGTTCCGCGATCTCGCCAGATATCAAGGAAGCTTGTAGCGCCTTGGCAGGCTCGTTGGCTTCAGCTTGGATCTGTTTATTTGACTTGAGGGAGCCAATGAGACGTTTCGCCGCCGTGGCGGGATCACCGTGGAATTGGATAGCATCAAAAGATGCGAATGTCTGGGTGAGGCCAGTAGCCTTCTCTGGTGGACATTGGCTCAGGAGGTAGTTGTCGAATTGCGTGCGAAGGAGGGCGTTATAGTTGGCAAAGAGGAAATCGTCCCAGGTAAGGGCAACCTTTTCGACGCTGGGAATGTCTCCAGAGAGGACACCATAAACGGCCCTTTCGTAATCGTCACATCCGCCTTGTCGAGCAAGACTGAAGCACATTCGTCTCCAGAGTGCCAGTGAAGCAGCATCGCTCTCGGGAGTGGGCTCGCTATCATCGGTCGACAGAAGGGCGGCCGATGTCGAGATCGCCCGCCACATTTCAGTTCGTTCTTGGCACCACTCTCGAATCGAATCGCGGCTAGATCCTCGGCGGAGGTGTTCGAAGCATCCTAGCCATATGGCTCTCTCAAAGTATTCATCTTGGGGTTCCAATTTGCGACCTTGTCGAGTGGGAGCATCGGGGTCCAGCTGGGTCACAAGCGGCGCTCCATCCGAGTTGACGTGGGTGTTTGCAATATTTGGGGATTGGCGATCGAGCAAGTGCGGCCAGGCAGTCACGCTTTTCCGTAGTTTGATAGACGATCGAGTATGAAGCCATCCATGAGCGATTATGTCTCCTCGGTCAGCGTTCTGCTGTAGCTCACGCGCCAGTTCATCGATGTCTGGACCAGAAGCTGCATTGGTCTGCAACCACTGGACAACTACTCGTCGTTCTTGGGCCAAGGGGTCGGATTCGAGAAACTTTTGTAGAATTCCAGTACCGGAGGCTTTTGATGAGAAGACAGATGGCGCTTTGACCGTAGACCCAGAGTATCTTAGTGGAAGAAGCCTGCGAACCAGGTCCCAGGTCTGCGCTTCCTTCTCGATGCGCTTGATCTCATCGGGAGAAAGCTCGTTCGCGGCGTTCTGTTCGGCCTCATCCATATCCATATCAACATCGACCTCTCGCGCTTTGCTCGGGCGAACATGCGCCAGCCGACGGAGGGCATTTTCGTAGTATTTGCGTGGTAGGTCAAGAATTCGTTGTCGTTTGTCCGCCGGGGAGAGGCGCGGCGCCATACAGTCGTCCAGGGCATTGGCGAAGAATTCGACTTCGGGCCCTGCTCTGAGCCTGGAGTTCCCAGTTGACACGACGCCCTCCATGTTGATGCCCAGGAACAGTCGTCGGGAGATCGTGCTTTGTAGACTTCAACGTGAAGGACGGAACGAGGAGCTTGACGAGCGACCCTAATCGGCTTGGCTGGCCGGCCGGGTCCAGAATGCTTGCTCGTTCAAGCCCGCATACATGCCCAGGCGAGCGTGAATCTCGATCGGCGCGCTGCTGAGTTCTGCAAAGGTCGGTCGGAATCGTCGATGGGGTCTGGTGCTGAAGCTCAAGAAATGGCCGTTTCGCAAAACAAAAGAATCCAGGCTGCTTGGTTCACTAGCGCGCCTGGAGCTGCACAGGTTGGGTACCTGAATTTAGGCGCTGCCGCAGCTTGCAGTTGGCGCGCGTATCGACCGTGTTATTACTCATAATGTTCGCACTTTTGCACTGTGCCAGCCACTCAAAAGTCTCCCCACTTGCTGGGAATTTTTCTTTTTCTTCTTCTGTATCATAATGTCATCGGCATTCATATTAGAGTCTCGGAACAGGACACCCCAATGCTTGTTCAGGTCCCTTGAGGACCTCTTGCGTGCTCAATGATCGCCTAGAAGAAACTCGGCGCTCTTCACAATCGTTGCCAGCGTTATCTAAACCGGCGGACACACTACGACGAGCGTTACAGATCTACTCTATTTGCCCTCCTCCTGTCTAAGTTGCTTCATCTTTAATCGTAGTAGGCTCGGCTTGGGACAGCTCGGAGACGATGCATCCTCCCCGTATCGTTCGTAGAAGGCCTCGCAGCACTCGTATAGTGCCTTGATGGCGGATTGACACTTGGCCTCATTGTAGTTGTTCCTGGTGAGGCAGTCTGCACATCTGCGTCAGATCATGTTTCGCAGGCAAATGAGACAAGTTGTTTAGCTACCCTGTATGGCACACTGCGAGCAAAAGACATAATCAGCCAACAAGTCTGAAGCTCTCAATTCTGCATGACTTACCGCTCGAGGGTGGCACGGCGGCTTAGCTTCGACGTCGTCTCGCGCAGCCTATCGAGAACGGTCAATGCTTTCCCAGGTATCGCGAGAAGTCCAACGACAAACCATGATCCAACTAGCTCTGCACAATGAGTCCGCCACGTGGTTCTGGTAGACGCCTAATGTTCAACTCAACAGAGGAAATGTCCCTGTTTATGAGAATCAGGAAGACCCAGGTCACATGGTAAAGGCGAGCGAGCAATGTGCGTCATTGGAATTCAGCGCACGGACCAACTGGCGCGGAAGATTAGCTGGTAAAATTTCAGAGGGGTTTCTTTTCCTCTCTCCTTCATCACGCAAGCTTGTTCCGTCCATGCTCGCCCTTCCAGGCAGCAATCGGCCTTTCTTTCTCCATGAAAGACCGAGTTGGGGAATATTATTGCTAGACGAACCTTCGCCGCTCGTTTGAGGGAGATCGGATGCTTTTGTGTGTCGCTCTCCTATGGTTTTTCGTGGCTACATGCAATATTTTGATTCCACCCTATACCTGCGCGGTCAAGGAGGTAGGTAACTCAACACAAGGGTGCACGGAGAACCTAAACCTCACTATCGTGCTCCTATGGATAATGTATTCAAACTAGAAAGTTTTCAAAGTTTTTGATATGTTTCGATATGCTATAAGCTTAATCGGATTCGAGTTACGCCAATGGGTTCAAGTCTACCTCTAGATACCCCACGCATCATGACATTCCCAATTCTCTATCAAATCATTACAAAGTCATTTCATCACCATAGTTCCTCCTTCTCAGCGCATACGCGCGCCATTTCAAATTGCTCGTCCGTCTGGCAGACAAGTACACGATGGGCAGCTTCCGGCTGCCCAATTTCCTGGACCACCTCAGTGATCTTGGTTGAGTTGCGGCCTTCATCGACGGCGAAACCAAGGCACGCAATACGGTCTACAACAGCCTTGCGCAGCTTGGAACTCCTCTCGCCGATGCCACCGGCAAAGACGAGGGCGTCAACCTTGCCCTCCAAGGAGACGTAATAGCTGCCGACGAAGCCACAGACTCGGTCCACGAAGATATCAAAGGCTAGGCGGCATTGGGGATCGTCTGACTCGGCGACAATGCCGAAGTTGGTCGTCCCCGTCATTGCGTTCCAGCCGCTCTTCTTGTTTAATATCTCCTCAGCCACTGAGATGTGAAGGTGTTTGGTAGATGCAGGAGAGAGCTTCCCCACATCACTGGCGTAGTGGAAGACAAGGCTGAAGTTTGCCACTCGTTAGCAACCTGATACTTCTCTACCGTGTAGGATGGTCATTAAGGAACATGAAACTCACCTGGGATCAACGCTGCCACTTCTGGTAGCGCCAGGAAGACCGGCCAGAGGGGTCAAACCCATGCTCGTGTCCCAACTCTTGCCATCCTTGATGGCGCATGCACTGGCACCGCTACCAAGATGCAGGGCAATAATGTTGAGCTGTGCGGCGTCTTTATGGAGGTACTCGGCGACAGACCGGGTGATGAAGGCATAGCTGATGCCGTGGAATCCGTACTTGCGCAGTCGGTTGCTCTTTGCGATTTTGGGGTCGATAGGATAGGTGTAAATGTGCGGGGGTAGCGTCGCGTGGAACTGGGAGTCGAAGCACGCGACGTTGATGGCATCGGGGAGGAGCCTGATGCATGTATCGACAATGCCCAGGGCCGCGCCATTATGCAGCGGAGCGAGATCACTTAGAAGCTCGAGATGGTGGTAGGTGTCTTGTGTAATGAGCTGCGACTGGTCGTAATCGCCGCCGTGGACAATGCGATGGCATGTGATGGCAATGTCCTTCTTCGAGCTGATCTCGCTCAGCTCGGCGTCGTCTACCAAGGTTTGGAGGAGCAGGTTGAAGGCATCTTCTTGGTTCTCAACCTCGCTCGCAACCTCTTTGCCCTTGTAAACCTTCTCTCCGCGGCGTGAATAGTCGAGCTGCGCGGGCGGCGCGGTCAACCCGCTGACCTGGAGGTCGGCAATCTGGATGGGCGTGGAGTGCTTGTCGGCCGTGTACACCGAGATCTTGACCGAGCTGGAGCCGGCATTGATGGCGAGAATGACCTTCATGGTCGCGACGGCGCAATTGGCGACGATGTCGACTTCTGAGAGAAACTATGAGACTGTTGCGAGCCAGCGCCAGCCAGGGTAGATGCGAAACCACTGGGAGCTATAAGATAAGCGGCCTGCGTGGGATGGTCAATGACGACGTCCGGCGGCCGGTGCCATGTAGCATGTAGGTATGATCTGACATCGCGGGGTTCCTGGTGGGGTGGAGTCTGCCCGAACGGTCTGCCCACGGACATGGCTTGTGGTTTGCTGACGGAAGCGTACTCGGCCGCTTTGGGGGCCTGGAGCGGCCCTTGACCCCCGCGGCACCGACGTCTCTCCGTGCAAGCCGTTATTGAGGAAAACTATTTTTTCCCAGACGCGAGCTGTTTGTTGCAGGGTCCATTCCATCACCCCACCAGCGGCCTGCAGCATGTGCCGCCGCGTGGTGGTGCTACTGGCTCCAGCTGCTTAGCTGCTGACAGTGCCCGGCTTACACTGGCTGGCTGCAGCGACCGTCTATGGCGTCGTTGCATCGGCCTCATCCGACGGCTCAGGCACCGGATCTAGGGTGCTATGCTGCCACTCCGGCGATGGCAGGCTCGCCGACTGCCCGGGCAATATCTGTGGCGATGGGAGCTCGAAATGGTTGGGCGGAAACGGGATGCCTTGAAAATCACGGTCCGAACTGTGGCAAGAGAGCCAGGTCTGGACGAACCTCCGATAGTCTGATGCGCGAGTTAGCGGCGCCGAACCGGTTTTTGTTTCGAGCGAGCAGTGCCCTGAGAATTGGGTACCTTGACGACTGGTGAACTGAATGGCGAGATATCGAATGTCGAGCGCCGGCAGCGACGGGCTCGATTCCGCCGTCCCGCCAGCTCTTCCTCGCGGGCGCATCCGCTGTGCCAGGGAGAACCGACGACCGTGAGATGATTCCTCTGTGGTATGGCGCCTCCGCCCACTCACGTTCAGCCGGAGTTGTTTGGCTCGTTCGTCTCGTCCTCGAAGTTCGCCCTCGAAGCAGTGGATCTCGTATTCGCGGTATTGGCCGTCCGTCTTGTTCGCCAAGACGCTGATCGAGTGAAATGTTGTGTAACGGTCTCTCCAGAGCTTGAGCCGCTGGATCGCACCAATGCCCTTGACTTTGCCGAAGCCATCGGTGCGACCATGCACATTGGTCCAGACAACGTCGACATCGAAGAAGGCAATCAAATCCTTGCGGCGCAAGTCTCCCTGAAACTGGAAAGACCCCTCAATCGATGTAAACTCGTACCGAATCGTTATGTACTGATCATGGATACAGACGCCCTCGTCGTTGACATAGCGAACTCGATGCGGCTCTTGAAAAGTCACATATCGTTCCATATCGGCAGGGTCGTAGTAAGGGCGATGTCGCGAATGGAGCGTGTGAGGATGTATGTCCGCAGGAATATCTGAGGGCACTTTGGATTTCCCGAAGCATTAGCCAATGCGACTGGGACGCGGATAAAAGAAGAGTTACAATAATGTTCGAGCACTTCGTTCTCGAAGCTACACTGCCAGCGAACTCGACGTTGCTCCGACCCTACCACCTCCCACGGGCCGAGGTATATCGTTCGTTCGTCCGGCGTGTCCTGGAACAGAATTCTAGCTCAAGGTTAGAGTCAGGAACGCGAAGAGGGGGAGGTCTTGAGCGCAATGTACATAGTTGCTGAGAAGCCAGGCGGGCCAATATCGACTGTCGATGCCTGGGTGCCGCCTGACCCCTCGGTGGTCGGCGCAGATATGGTCGAGAATCCCGAGTTCGGGGTCCAGGTCGAATCGACAGGACTGGTATAGGTGCGTCCGTAGGTAGGAGGGCGGCCGAGGGAAGAAGAAGTAAAAGAAGACCCCGAGCCAGAGGACGACATGCTGGTGGCAGTCTGGAAGGACGATCAGACTGACCGAGGGGTGGGGACATGTCATGACACGGTCACGACGACAGAAAGTCGCAAGGAGGCTCTGTGACGAGGGTCATAGGCATCAGTGCTCGAGAGCAAGACGCCAGCACCGCGCTTCTTTTTTCACAACAATGAATGTGGGAATGCAGTGACAGAGACAGCAGAGACGGAGGATAATGACGACGACGAAGACGAGGAGGACTCCCACCACAATGGACCAGACATGTGTGCGCGCGCGCCCACTGACGATGCACAGCAGACTTTCAAGACCTCAATGCTCGACACACGCGGGCATGGATGCAGCAGCTGCACACTCGAACAGGCCCCCCCAGGCGGCGATTGGCGTCGACGACGTTTTCCCCGGAGCGATGCGGACCAGCGCCAGCAGCATCTTCCATTCTCTTCGCTGGCAATAGGTGAGATAATCGAGGGGCAGTCGATTTCCGCTCCGTAGTGGGATGGATTGGGACGAGGTTAGCCCCGACGCAGCCCCAGTCCAGCAACGCGATGGTCCATTCGGAGACTGAGGCGAGGAGTTAGAGCTGCGGCGGTTGAGAGACGAGGTTGAGCCCGCGGCCACGGACAGCCAAGCGCAGGCGCCACATGGGCTAAGGCTTGACATCGATTGGTGGTCCACTAGGGACGGGAGCATCGCGCACGGGGGGTGAGGCTGCATGCTGATGGGCTGGCCGTTAGGACTTGGACCGACTGGAGGGTCGCCGTTCCGGGGCCCTGCAAACCTCGGATCCCTGCCGGGAGCGGCTTCCATTGATCCCGACTGTCTGGTCTGGTTTTGCGCGCGTGTGAGTGAGGAGTTTCTCGCCGGCGGTTCATTTTATACACACTTCGCTGGGCGGCCCCCCTCTTGCTCCGTCAACCCGTCACTGCGTCGCTGTCGTGCTCGCGCGATGTTGCGTCTGTGGATCTCGGGTCGAGAGCTGTCGAGGAGCCAGCAAACAAGGTATAATACCGTGGGCGGGGGATGATGTACAAGAGGGAGATCCTCGTGGCCGTGGTGTAACTGATGATCTTTCGCCTGGAGTTTCAGTACATGTACATACTCCGTACTTCCTTCCTCACTTCTAATCCCATCACAAAAAGCAACTTGCCTTGCCTTGCTCGAGGAAGGCGGCAACCCCCACCTCGCATGGTTGGCATGACCCCTTAAACGCTCTTTCCCCAGCTCCTTACCACATCCCATCCACAGCACGTGCCCTTGGCGTGGTCTTTGACACTGTCTTGGAGTCGAGGCCTTAAGCTTAGGCCCTGGACATCGCTATCAGCCTGACGCTATTGTCCATGAAGACTCTTGATTATTGGGCCACTACCACCATCTCCCTCGACTCATACAGACTAAACGGCTTGACCCATGCCGCCACAATCCAGCCCCCAGGCGATAGGAAGATTTCCAAGCCTCCTAGTGTGTTGCGTCCGGGTCACCGAGCGCGCGTTGGACGCAGGCAGTGCGGGCAAGGTAGGGTGCCTGCGAGGAAGTAGGCCGGGTTGGTATTAGCCATGGACTGGACTGGACTGGATCGTACGGAGGCAGGCATAGGCAGCTGCAGGCACTGTTTGCTCCTGCCTCCCACACTGTCTCGCGATGGCATCCCACGCCACACCGTCCCCCAGCACTTTCTGATTCTGCCAACCTCCATCATCATTGTCTCGCCAATTCGACACCGGCTCTTTGGCCATGATCCCGCGCGCCGTCCTCTCTGTCGCGCCGGGCTCTTCGTGTCCACGACAGACGGCCCGTATCGCCGGCCCCTTCGCCATCGGCTCCGCTTAAGCTGAGCTGAGCTCCTCGAGCCGCAAAATTGCTCGGACCATCCGATCCCAAGCTTCGCGACGCGTCCGCAGAGGATGCCATCAATGTCCATGCCCAGAAGCTCGCTTCACCAGAATCGTGGCTTTCTGGGCGCCGACAGCTCTGCGCTGCCGTCGCAAGATGTCCAGGTGAGACCCTCTCTCATCCCGCCGTGCTCGGAACTTCAGATAGGCGAAACCCCTTGCCCCAACTAACCCCAGCTCTTTTGCAGGATCGTCATCAGTTGCGATATGAGCTCGACCTTAACTCCTGGAATTTTCGCATCTGGGGCGTAACAGCCTCGGGCTTCCTAACAGACTCCTATAATCTCTTCTCAACAAATGTGATTCTCTCGTCCGTTGCCTTCGTGTATTGGCCCAACGGGGAGGAATGGCCTGGGTTGCTCATCAATGTCTTCACGCTTCTGGGTTCCGTCATAGGGCAGCTGCTGTTTGGATACCTGGCAGATCGCTTTGGCCGAACTCGTCTGTATGGAATTGAACTCGTCCTCGTCATTGTCTCAACTATTGGTGTTGCAACCACAAGTCATGGATACGATGATCTCTCCTTCCTCGGCCTGTTTGTATGGTGGCGGTTCGTCATGGGCATCGGTGCGTTTGGGTCTTATTCTCTCGACCCCTAACTTTGCTTACACTTTCTATATCAGGTATCGGTGCCGAATATCCTCTCAGCGCAGTCATTACTGCCGAATGGTCCAGTACACAATCAAGAGCAAAGATGCTGTCTACTGTCTTCTTGATGCAACCTGTGGGCCAAGCTGTTGCTCAACTCGTCGGTCTCTTCGTTCTCCTTGGATTCGAAAAAAGTCATAACCTCAGAGAAATGCGTTGCGGGCTCGATACTTTGCACCAGGAGGAATGCCGGAAAGCTGTTGATGGTATCTGGCGTATCGTCATCGGTTCTGGAGCAGTGCCGGCTCTCTTAGCCATCATCTTCCGCTTTTTCCTCTTTGACTGCGGCATCTACAGTCTCGAGGTGCAAAACAAACCAGCCATTGCCTTAATGAACACACAGAGGATATATGGTGCACCTCAAGCTATCCCGGAGTCCTATCAGATCAACAACGGCCACGTTGGGTCATCATTCCACATGAACCCATTGAACGGCACAAACACGATGAACTCGCACCGAATGCATCCTACGAACGGCGCACATACGGCCTCTTCTTTCCATACTACCTCGCCAGGCGGTGCCAATCTTGCCACGACCTCACCACAATCAATGCCAATCCAATTTTCACGCGAAGATCTGCATCATTACTTCATCCGTGACGGAAACTGGTACTATTTGTTAGGCACGGCCGCTGCCTGGTTTTTCTTGGACGTCTCATTCTATGGAATGTCCCTGGATAATAGAGGAACAGTTTCTTCATTGTGGGCGACGACGAAGCCGGTTCCCATCAACGACCAACTGAGCTGTTGGAACTCTTCATTTCCAAATGGCAACTCTACTGTTCCGGGTTGGGCAAAGACGGGACTCCCAGTTTGGTCAACAGACACAACGCGCCCCTGCAACACCATATACGACGTCCTGATAGAGCAGACAAAGCAGTATGTTTTGACTGTCTCGCTAGCTTCAATCGCCGGGAGCGCCTGTTATGTGGTGTTTGCAAACCGTATCCCGCGACGCCTGTGGCTTACGGCTTCGTTCCTCATACTTGCCGTCCTCTTCGTCATAACCGGGTGTGTCTTCTATGGCGTACATCAAACAAATGCGGCACCAGCAACGGTCGTGTTCCTCGCAATTTGCCATTTCATGTTCAATTTAGGTGAGCTGCCAAAGAACTTCTGAATGCACATCGTGATGCTAACATGTGCTACAGGTGCCAATACTTTGACATTTGTGATTCCTGCAGAAATCTTCCCGACCACTTATCGATGCACCTGTCACGGCATTGCTGCTGCGGCTGGGAAGCTGGGTAGCATTGTTGCCATTCTTGTCGTCTACGGCATCAACCTCGGCTACCACAGCCAGACTCGGCAGGGCCTCATCTTCCTCCTCTTTGGCTCTGTCGCGGCCGTCGGCGCCATCTTCTCGTGGGCCTATCTCCCTGACGTTCAAAGACGGGTCGATTACGATGGCAAGTCATACCTCGAGTCAAAGACACTCGAGGAGCTTGGTGAAGGCCGGGAAAAGGCCAGGATAGACGGCGAAACTATAACGGTAAAGGAGAAAATAGCGAATTTCAGGAGACGGAAGCGGACTCGACTACGTGACGGAGATGCCTCACCAGATATTGGAGGCTAGACGGAATGTTAAGAATATTACGAGGCTGGATGAAGCATGTTTTAGAAGCCTCACGACATAATACGTTCTTTTTATATACTTGAACCGATACCCCTGACCTTTCTCAGATGCTCTAGATATCATATAGATCTAAGCGTTGCCTGTCAAAAAATGAATCACTGATTTATTGTAGATAGTGCTATATTCATCCCTGTTCGTTAATTATGCTAGGTAATATGTTGTCTTTCTTTCTTCTCCCCATACGATCTACCCGCCCAGCCTGCTAAGCGGTTCCCCGTAACCCAGGCTCGGCCACCAGCCTATTCTTCTTTAGCTGCTCAACTGTCTCAATGTACCACCCATCCGTACACATCGTCGCCTTAACGTGCGCATTATCCTCGATGGCTTCCAGCCAACGCTGCAAGCGCGAACCTGGCTCGGGATCCGGCCAGCCTCGCAGGGCTTTCATGATCCGTGACAAACGCACAGCGAAGGGGGCGAAGTGGACGTCTACGAGGGAGATGGTGTCGCCGAGGAAGAAGGGGCCCTGAGGTTCGGTACGTTAGCAGGCTGGACTAGGGGGTGCGAGAGTAGTCATACTGGTGTGTGCGCTGCTTGAGCGAGTTTTTGGATGGTGCTTTGTAGGTGAGCGGCGGATTCTGCCTGTGTGACGGGATCTTCAACTCGGAGGAGACTGTAGAATGCTGGGACGAGATGTGTATTAATCTGGTGCCATTAGATGTTTACTCTTCTGGCTCCAAGGCCTTTCGAGGACTTACATAGTCGATCCATATACGACAGTTCGCCTTCAAAGAAGGGTCGATTGGATACAGAAGTATGCTTTGGTCCAGATCCTCGAGCTACAGCCTTAAAGTTAGCGAGGCCAGCTACAAACCGCTGCTGTCCGTGAGTAGGGACTGACATATTCCAGAATTATACCGCTCTCAGCACAAGCCCAACCACCATTCCGGATCACCGGCACCTGACCCCGCGGATCCTGTTCGAACAGTTGGGTCGGAGTTGGTGTTTTTGAGGGGTCGGTCTCGCAGTACTGGTACGAAAGCCCTTTTGCTTCCAGAGCAATCCAGACGCGCTGAGAAAAGGGGCTGCGAGTTGTAAGATACCTAGTCTTGACTGGCGTTTCACCAGAGGACTTACCAGTAGTTGGCGGCATACAACTTGATATCCGCTTCTCTCGAATGCCTTCTCATCGTCATGTTTGCTAAGCCGGATGATCTTCTAGCACCTGTGGATTTCTTTTGCCAAATTCAGTCTCCGCTCAACCTCAGGAACAGTGATGTCTTACCTGTGCTTTCTTCAACGCCGTATCCTGCCGCGCCACCAGCCGCTGAATACTGTTCTTCTTGATTTCATCGCTCTTAGCTAAGGTATGCCGATGTACCGCAGCTTCCGCATCTCTCTTCTCCCTGCCACCTGATTTGTTCACCCTCTGGATTGTCCAGAGTTTCTGGCCAGAGGCAAGGACATTCCGCATTAGAGGCGTTACGGGGACGCTCACTGGTGCCGTATTCTCCGGGGCTCGGAACTTTGTCTTCGTATGGGGTGCCATGGGCTGGAGGTTGGCCCCGGGGAAGAATTCTGTGATCTTGACTTTGACGTCGCAAAGGTCGCGGGGCCTGGAGGTGCGCTTGCGCTTTTTCACGTTGGGGTCGTCGGACTTGGGAGTACCTGGAGGCCGTCCCTTCATACGGCATTCCCAGTAGTGAGTCGTGAAGCCATTCCGCTTGAATTGCTGGCTGGATCGATGGGAGTACACATTGTCAACATGAGGAAAGTACGTTTCAAACCTTGGATGAAAGTCAGCATCGAATACATAACTGGGGCTTTGTGAGGGCAAGTCACTGGTCATTCGTCAACACAATCGTTTCCTCGACATCAAACAGCCTCTGCCTCCATTGCTGCAAGTCTGGAGGGTTCACCACAATTCTGCCACTTGAATGGCTTTGTGAATTCGGCGCCAATTGTTGCGTCACATCGATCACGGACGAGTCTTCGCCTAAGTTCTCTCCAAGCATAGAAGGCATCAGAATCCCGAACCGGCCGGTCACCGGCGTTGCCACGGCGCCGAGTCCCAACGAATCGTCCGGTGGTAGCGGCAGTGCGGACCGGCGATATGATTCATCCAAAGCCTCCCGATAACTCAAAGATCCCACGGCCAGCTCCGGGTCAGTGGCGGCGATGGCCTCCAAAGGTGTGGCCATATTGACGCTTCTCTTCCGGGTAGCCTCAGTGGGGGCTCCGGAAATCTCGGGGCCGGGTCCGATCTGGCCCCGGGATGGTCGGTAGCTTGTGCTCCGTGCGCGGACGTTCAGCCAAAGATGGTTCGCCGCCTTTGGCTGCTTTTGGGAAATGAGCGATTTGACGTGAGTTGCTGCTTTACGAGGCCCGAGAGGAGCATGATGTGACGTCGCCATTGGCTTTAGTAAGCTTCCGCTCAAGGTTATAGGTCTAATAAGAGCGGCAAGGGCGCTTTGGGCGGCAATTCCCGCGCACAGACCACTTGCTAACGGAAGGCCGTCTCGTCCCATCCCAACAAGCTGTAAAGCTCTCTACAGAGGTTCATTGTTGGTACAAAACATTGATAGGGGAAAGTGGTGTTTCCATTAGATTTGTACAAGGGTATTTCCGACGCTACTCGTCATCTTCATCAGCAAAATATTTCCGGCCTTATCATACAATGATCCAAAATGATCCCCAACCCAATAACGCCAGTCGTGCCCGCAAGGACCCAGTCCTGTAACCGATTTACCAATATATCTTCCGGCTTCCATCCCAGTACGTACGTGTCCCTTATATCCCTTTTGTGTTATGAGTTGTTGGTAGTGTCGTTACTCGTTTCCCATGATGATAGATCCATCGCGTCCATTGGGCCCATGTTCATCAGCGCTCTGAGAACACCTTCACCCACGTTTGTGACTCCAGTCCCTCCTTGAAGGTCGCCCCAAGCAGTCGGGATAGTAAACCCTCCCGTTTGGTCCGACATTCCTGCAGCCATGCCAAACCCGCCAGGGTCACTGAAGAAGCCCTGTGTGCTCCCTTCCAGGTTGCTGGGATTAATCAAGTTTTGGTTCGGGGTAATTGGGCTGGCTTGGAACGAGTTTGGTCCGGAGTTGAGCTGCCCGGGGGCCAGGTGTCCGCGCTGGTCTGATGTACCTGTGCTGGAGTTCGGCGTCGGCCGGTTTGATTGTCCTGGGTCTGGTGATCCAGAGGTATCCTGACTCTCTCCGCTTCCTTCCACGAAGCCAGACATTTGCCCGCTGCCCGAGCCATTCTTGTCAAAGGTCGCGCCGGAAGCTCCAGAGCTAGGCGTCAAAATGGGTATTGTCTGCTGCTCCGCGGCGAGCCATGTTTGTGCTCCAAAGCTACCGGTAGTTGTGTTTCCTAAACCACCGACATCGCCATTGGCATCGACAATATCGGGGGCATTGGCTACATTGCCATCATCGGCAAGCGTCTTCATGAAGTGGCATTCGTTACGATACGCCAAGATTCCTTGCACACCCTCCGGGTTGTCGCACAATTTGGAAGAGCCGATGGTTCCTCCTACTTGTTGGGGCTAAGGGAAAGTTAGCATTTCTAAGCTACAGTCAGATCAGAAAAACGTACACTATCCGTGCTACGCGGAAACGCAGACTTGAGCTTGGGGATTCTCAAAGCAAGAGCCTCAAGGTCAACGTCGAGCTGAACGAGGAATGACTCCGTAAGAGGGTTGCGTCGCTTCAGCGCGTTCATCGCTGAAAGAAGGAACCGTAGCGAATCTGCTGTCTGGCTGTCGTCTGGTCGACTCTTGAGATATTGCACAAATACGCGAGCCGAAACGTATAGGCAAAAAGAGATGAACGGATTCGCCTTGCAATAGTCAGCGTATTGTTCCAGATGGTGATCAGCGTTTAACTCACTGTTGACAGATCCATGTGCGAGATCATTCGCATAATACTCGCTATTTCGTTTGCTGCCGTGATGCACCGAACCTTGCTCTCCGCACTGACGGATGCAAGAAGTTTGTTCTTTTCAGCTTTGAATATGGCTGCTTGGTGAAGGCAAATCGTGGAGGTGTGAATGCTCATGTTCATAAAGACGATGTTGGGGCTAGACAGCCCATTAGGAAGTTTGAGGTGGGAGGGTAGGCAAAGCGAGGTGTTGAGAAGGATATTATCCATTTGTCGATGTCGTTTCCAGAATGGGCCGTTCAAATCATGGTCGAGATCATCAATGTCGGGGCGGTGAAGATGCACGAGATTCCGACCAAACAGGCAAGCCATGAGGACAACGCCCCCGAAAGACGATAATTTTCCTGCTCCTGCCGGACTTGTGCATTCGGCAAGGGACTGTGTTGTCTCTGGACGGCTCATCTCGAAGGCCTCCTCCGTTGATGGGAGATTGGTCATGATGTCGCGTTCGTCGATAGTCATCGGCCAGCCAGTGCCAATGCTCGCATACCGATCCTCGCAAAAAGCCATCCAGAATGTCCGACGTCGCTCTTCGCGCTCTGTCCAGTCTTTCGGGGGAGATAGGCATTGCTTCACTTCCAGGCCTTGCCCGTCAAGTCGATGAAGGCCAGTCCTACTCGTCTCAGCAAAAGTTGTGCAAACACATGAGCTAAGTTAAAGCACTTACATTTGAGCCAAACGAATGGCGGATCCCGTGTTCACCCAGGCCCTCGGGAAATACATCATCTTCATCTCATACGAGGCCAGGAGGATGTGTGTCTGACAATGGGCCACGGAAATCATGTGTTCGCCGTAACCCTTGATGTAATCAGCTTCGACGTACTTACGCGCCCGCTGATAGAACAGATCCTTGAGGTCCGAGTACTTGTCCGTGATAGAGCAAGCCAAGGTCCACATGGCATATCTCAGACAAACAGGAGGGCGTTGATTTGGTGCCCTGCCAAGTCTCATGTCAGCAACGGAACTTGCCGCTCGGAAGTAAAGACGGAAACGTACAGGTTCATGGCGGCCAGGTACCGATACCGGTGGATCATAGGTAGAGAAGGGTGGACCTTTTCGAAGTAGACCTGATGAAGCTCGTCAATGGTCTCCTGCGGCGGCAATGGCTCCTCGAGACCCAGGCCGATCATCTCCCAAGTAAAGTTGGTTCCAACGTTGTTCATGGTCAAGCCAATGTTCGCATTGAAGTTGAAATCGTCCATGTTGGCCGCCCGAGGTGAATCGCCATTGAGACGCCACGTATCTTCCCCCGCCATGGCCATCGAGGGGTTGGCCACGTTCAATCCGTGTGGCACCGGTGCCGGCGCAGGGGGTGGTTGTAAGTTCAAGCCCTTTGGTGGACTTTTGCTGGCAGGCGCCGGATCCTGCGTCTTCAACAACGTCTCGACTTGCTCTACGCGCACAGGACAGGTTAATGGCTTGTTCCATCACATCCTCCCGAGAGCGCTAATGGGGATGGGATGCTCACTCAGTCGCTCCTCGAGAGCCTTGACATAGCCGCGCTTGGGACCGCTCTTCCGCCGCTGTTCGTCGTAGGCACACGAGTGCCCCAGACGGGAACACGTGCTGCAACTTGGGCGCACTCCATCACACTTGAGCTTGCGCTTCCGACAGATCATGCAAGCCAGTCGCTTGGGCTTTGGGACGGTCGAATTATCGAGGGCGAGATCGCGGGACGCTGACCCCTCGTCGGGACTCCGGGGCCGCTTATGGCTCCCGGTGCCATTGTCCGGAGAGCCGGTCATGGTGAAGGTATGTTTTACGCAGACGACAAGGCGCGGCGGACTAGTATCTCGAGATGGCTGTCTCCGGCTCCGGGGAACGGGATTAAGAGCGGACGGTGCGACAAAAAGGTCGCTGATTCCAGGACAGCGCCGGACGGGGCTTCAACGTCGCTCAACGGTCGTCGTCGGTCTCGTCGTCGGGGGCAGCGTCAAGCCATCGGTCGGGCGGGTCAGATTGCGGCGTTGAGGATGGAGATGTTGGTGTAGTTGAGTTGAGAAAAGCGAGGGGGGTGGAGCGCATCCGTCTGGACTGGAGGTATGGCGGAGGTATAGCGGAGGATAGGCCAGGGGACGGACACCAGCAAACGAGCCCAATTCCGGGTGCCGCGATGGCGTTTGGCTGCCTGGCGTCGTGCGCTGAGAGCCTTATCAAATCGTCGCTTCTAGTTCTAGTGGAGGGGGTCTGGTGCATTAATAATCTCCAGGCGGTCAATCTGGGTCTGCGGCACACACAGTGCTGCGCCGCGCCGCCAGCCAGCACATAATACATCCAAACGATCGCCATTAATTCAAACAAGGACACATGGCTGGACCGCTAACGCTCTGCTGGCCTCGCTGCCCAGCCTTTGGGTTCGGCAGTTGCGACCAGGACTGGAATTGGATCGCACATAAGAGACTCTGTTTCGTGGAATCCAGCAGAGCAAGCCGCCCACCCTACACAGGTATCTAACAAGGAAAACCAACAATGAGCAAGGCCATTCTACAACATTGTGCGACATCTCTCGAGGGATGATAAGTGCCTGCTCATCTGACTCTCAAGTTTTGCGCGAGAACCCTGCGCAGCCTCCCAAGCAACCCTGCACATGTGGTGTCATTGGCGATAGACGGAACCCGTCCTCGACAGACACTCCAAGTCAGCTCGATACAGTGTCACGGATCCTTGATCTACAGTGCTGACTCTCTAGAGTAGCATGAACCATAGCACCATGTGTCAGGTAAGGTACGGTACCCAGCACGCTGGGCTGGCACAAAGCGGCCGCTCCAAGCGTTATTGCTGCATGTGGTGACGACAACGGCTGAGGCGATGCACTGATGCGGATAACGGTCTGGCTTCTCGCTTCATACGAGAATGGGCCGGCCCCAGCTGGCCGTCTAAGGTATCACTCCATTCGCGGATCTCGCCCCGGTCGCCGGCCGCTGCGGCCCCCATAACACTGGAAGACAAGAAACAAAGCTGATGCCCACGATCAATCGTGCCAGGGATACACGTTTGGTCTGGTCAAAGCCTCACCGTCAGCGTCGTCAGGCAGCAAGAATGGCCTTCACAATCTCCCGTTTGTTACCCCAGAAGAAGAGGCCGCGTCGTCATCACCCGCTCTGCCCGACGGGTCGCCGTTCAGCCCTACTGGGATGTCTGTCGTAGGGGAAGGTCGGAGATCTCGCAAATCCCGAGTCCGTGCCCATGGTTGTATTCTGCCACATCAATCTTGGGAGACAAGCTGCAGCGTATTCGTGTCAAGAAACTTCCGGATTTTCGTATCGCCTTTAAGAGAGAATTGCTTGATCTCAGTTTCAACTCTACACGACTAATGACTGATTACAGAGAGGACAATTCTGACGTGGTGTAAAAATTGGTTGCGTTGAGCTTCTCTCAACGGCGTATTGTACGCGGATTCTAGTAATTGATCGGCCGGCACCGCAACTGATCATCAACCATGGTGCTTGGCTAGACGGCTCAGGTTGTGACCGATTTCCGACATTCCTCAACGCCAGAGCGTCTCCTCCGTTGAGCTGAACCTTGTTCCAGTGCCTGGAGTGACTTATCTGATGCTGCCCCTGTCCTTCGTATACCTCGCATTCAAGCCTGCAGCTTTGCCAGTGGCTCCTCCCACACAGTCGGTATTGTTTCGCCCCGGCTGACACCACACTCAAATCGCAGGGTGCGCGGCGTCGAATTGCAGCCCAGCGACTCAGATATCTTTGCTCCCCTCCCTCTCGGCGCCCTGCCTCGGCAAAAGTACCTCACCTGACGATCCAGGGACTGTCTCCGGGCTCTGGCCTATTGTGACTGGCCTCCATCCTGCCTCGTCAATCAAGTGCGCGTTCGGTGTGCCTGCGCTTACTTCCTGTCCACGTCCAAGCCAATGATCCGGAGAACCCCCAAATCACCGTAAGCCAGGCAATAGCGAGTTGGCGCCCACGCAACCACTGAACAAGCGCCAGCCGTCTTAAAGGTGTGCATATGCTTGCCAGTTTCGGTGTGCGTCACTTCCAGCCCAGATCCTAGAAAATCGCATCTATCAGTAAAGGGATGGCGAGAAGTAATTGCATCATAGTTCACACAAGAGACTCACCTTCGTCGCTACCTCCCACGATGAAGCTACCATCGAAAGTGAAGCCTGGAAAGAGGATATTAGCTTAGCAATTAGGTAATTGTAGTCGATATGTTTCGTACTTATACTTCTCACAGGCCCGACCATTGAGCTAATTGTCCGCTGGCAAATCCAATCGTTGGTATCCCATAGACAAATAATCGAATCCGAGCCACCAGTTGCGAGATAGCGGCCGGTTGGCTGCAACTCAGCCGTCACACATGATGACGTGTGGCCGTTCAGCTGGAACTCCTTTGGCTCGCCATAACTCTGAGTCAAGACAGGCTCAAATTCAGGATACGAGAGTATTCGGATCCGCCCTTCTGCAGTAGTGACGAATATCTTTTTCCCGCTCCAACAGAACGCGATTTGATTTGACTGCACTGGTTGTTGATGGGAGCTGATGGGCGTAGACTGAGTCGGCGACAGTACAAAGATGTTATCGGACTGGATATCGACTCCTTAGTATTACCTCAATATGACCCTTTGGTAGGATTCACCAACCTTGTTTCCGACCAAAAGCGTTTGGCCATCGGGAGCCCAGACCAGCGTAAAGGCGTCTCCCAGGCCTCTCACCTCGTTGACACAGGCCTTTGTCCGCACATCCCAAAACTTGACGACACCGTCACTGCTCACGCTGCAAAGTTCTGCATCTTTGGTGGGATTGAAGGCGACCTTTTCAATCGGTGCTGCGTGGCCCTTGAGCTCTGTTGAGAACTTCACGTGTGGCTTCTCGGGGTTCCCTAATCGCCTGCATCAGCCCATGAATCCTTGGTAGCCGTTCCTCGCCTGTACTCACAGACTCTCAAGACCCTCTCTGAAGAACCAGTTGCGATCAAAGTTCCCAGGGGGTTCCACGCAATTGTCCTCAAGCTGTGATGCTGTTAGCAAACATCCACCTAGCCACCTGGCTGGCTATGCACTTGCCTGTGTGTTCCACCGCTTCGGGAGGTGCTGGGATCGGTATATGGTTGACTCCGGAGACCGCTGAAATACTTAGAAAAGTCTTCATGAGACAGACTCTGCCTCTGCCGCAGAACCGGGGCCATTTGAAGTGCCGTTGAGAAGTGGTCAAGGTTTCTTATGAGGAACCTGGGCTCCTGGACCACCCACAATGAATGACCAGATAAGATAAAGCCCCAGACCGATAAGATAAGACAGACTTGCAGCTGTGGGGGAACACAGGCAGAGGTCAGGCCGAGACAAACAACAACAACCGTTTGGATGTGATGATAGTTGGCGACTGGTTGACTGGGATGTAGATGGAGAAGCTAGGTGGATACTCCCAATGGTTGTTTGTCGGTCTGAGGCTAAATCCTAATTGCCGGCCTCGGCGCACTGAGTTACGGAGCTGTGACCCAAAAGTGGCCCGTTTGTTTACATTGGAAACAACCAACATCCTCCTGTCGCCAACCTACCGATGTACTGTATTGTCGAGGAACGGCCACTGCTCGAGGCCATCTTATGGAACCCACCTACGTGAAATGATGAGGTCAACCTGCAGCTGAGGTATGCAAGGCAAGGCAGGCCATAATAACAATAACAACCCAGTGGCACAGTGGCACTGGTGACATTAGTCCAGGTCTTCAGCTAGCTCTGTTTGTTTACATTGGATCATATAATCCAAAAGTCATGGTAATTCTCATTTCCGTGCCCGCTTCATGCCGTGTAAACCGATCCATTGGTATGTACAATTTTCTATCACAACCCCGCCCATGTTGGCAAAGTAAGGGCGTGTTAGAGCACCGCTGTTGTGATTCCACAGACAGGGCCATCAACGCCCACCCGCGCCAGAACCCCCAAATCTGAAGCTCAGCTCCAATCTCTCTACCCTCTCCGAGACCATCGTCTTGGGCCTCCCAACTAGCTCTGACCATACCCCACCATGGACCGCCTAAGCAGCCAACTCCATCCAGTCGAAAAACAAAGCCCTTGCTCCCTTTCCGAGTGACTCCGAGCGCCGTGTACGAGACAAAAAAGTATGAAGGCAAAATGCAGGGTAACCAGACAATTGCAAGCGTAGGCTGTCGCATATCAGACAGTGAGAATGTTAATCAAGGACGGCGAGGTTGCGACGACGGTCCAAGAAGATGTTGCAAAAAAGGTGTCGTTGATCTATTATCGTCATAACGTGGTGGATTCAACGTGATCCAATAGTGAGTATCTTGGTGCCATAGATGACATGCGTGAGGCGAGCATGCCATCGTTGACCAGCTCGAGGAACGTAAATGCATTGATTAGAGCTGGTCAAGAGAGAGGTCGAGGTCGGTGATGCCGAACAAGGGGGCGTGTCGCTTAGCCCATTGACGGGAAAGAATGGATGCTACATGGACAGTTAGCAAAGATAATGGCGTTGCATCAGTAACCAAACATACCCTTCAAGAACTTCTTGCTGGCGTACTTCTTGAAGAAGGCCTCGTGGATGACGGGTCGGGCCAAATAGTCAACCATCAGGTTAACTACAGGCTCGATCTCCTCTTCGGTGTATCCAGCGTAATAGGCAATGGTCTCGTCCTAGGCAGGTTGTTAGAAGCGTGATTTTGATTTCCATTGGAGTATCATAACTTACCCATTCACCACGGTCCAAGATCATGCGCGCCAGGTACATGGCGCCGGCAGCAACGGAGCTAGGACGGAAGGACATGAACCTGTAGTCCAGGAGGCTGATCTCCATGAGATACTTGCCAATGGTTCTTGACTGAATATCGTAGTTGTCGGCCTTGGACACCCGGCGCAGGAAGTTCATGGGGTTGGGGTAGCTGAGATCATAGTTGAGCGTGCTCAGGACGAATCGCTCGGCGCTGAGGATCTCTGCCTCACTGAAGCCATCATCTGCAATCCGTCGGAAGTTTTCCACGTGAGGCGACATGACCTCCTCGTACTTGGAAGCGATAAACATGGCAGTAATCCCGACCAGCTGCAGGCGATCCAGCTGGACGACCTTTTCTGAGAGGAAGCGGTCGATGATGTTGACAGCCAGGAAGAGGGTTTCGGGGAGGAGGTGGAATCGGGTGTGAACCTCGATCAACCAGTCGATGAGAATGGCACGCGTTTTCCATTCGAGGTCATCTTGGTGCGCCATATACTGGGGGTTGGGGATCGAGTGCACCTCGAGGTCACGAAGGTACTCGAAGATCTCGGTAGCGTACTCGGCAACCATGAGAGGATCCTCCAGATCCTCATCGTCCAAGTTCTTGACGCCAGGAGGGTACTCAGTGCCCTGGTTCTCAGGCTCAACCTTGACCTCGGGCTCGGCAGGGGGAGCAATCTCGGCAACGGCTTCTAATCGAGACTCAGATCGAATGCGTTTCTCAGCATCCAGAGTGTGTGCCTTCTTCCGAAGCGGTTCACTTCCCTCGGTCTGTGTGTTCTCTTTGTTGGAAGCCGTCGACGATGCGGGGACCTTTCGCTTGGGACCGATGGCTCCAGAGCCAGAGCCAGTTCGCTTGGTCTCCGTCTTCTTGTTCTCCTTCACGCTTAGAGCAGGGCGAGATGCTCGCGATGTGCTCTTCTGAATCCCAGTGGGCTGGGCAGCCTTTGAAACAAGTCCAGCCTTGCCGGCTGCCTTTTTGCCTTCAACCCCATCAGTCTTCCCCACGTTGCTGACATCTCCGAGAGCAGCGCGTTTCCGCGTAGCCGCAGTCACGTTGCCGTTGGCCTTCTTGGTTGGTACCGCACCCTTGGAGGGCATTGAGAGCTCGTCGACGTGGAGGGCAGCGGCCTTTGCCCGAGTTATGCGCGTCGTGCCACTGTTCTCGTCGTTCTCGTTTGAGACGACACGAGCACGAGCAGGTCGACCCTAAGCAGTTGGTTAGCAACCCCAACGCGAGTACATCACGCAACAAGTCGCGTTGAAGGGACTCACAGGAGGCATCTTGAAAGTCTAGTATTGTTGACTAGTTCTGATATTTACCAGAGCTTGAGGCTGCAGGCGAGATGTCAGTAGACGCGTCGAGGTGAAGAGTATTCAGGAAGGAAGCTGGAAAGTTGTTGGAGAAGTAGCCAGACAGAAGTAGGCAGTCGAGATCTGAGACAATCGAATGAAAAAAAGGAATTCGGAGACTGACCTCTGGGACAAAGATAGATTAAGGACCGACGCAATACCGCGATTGGAATGTTTGCCCGATGAGATGTCGTCAAGGGCTGGAAGGAGGCGTTAGATGAGATCGAAGGCCGGCATAGGAAGAGGAAGGAACGGGCGGAGGAAAGAGATGACGAGGAGGAAGGAGGCCCAATGGAAGTAAATAAAGAGCAAGCGAGGTGTTTATGTCGAGAGGATGGTGGTGAGGACGATGGAAGTGTTTTGAGGAGCGGAGCAGCAAGGGAGGGACGTGGAGTGGACCAGGCGCGGTACGTACCTTTTTCCCTCGAGTGGTGTCTGGTCGCGTTGCCAGGGACCGTCCCGTACGTCAGATTCGCTGGAGCGTGTGGGAGTCCCACTTGCAGCAGCGATGCAGAATGCAGCAGAGAAGACGTGAGGCGACGGGACGTGACGCTGGACGCTGTGTGGTCGAGAGAAGACGCGTTGGACGTACGTTCAAGCTTCGCAGGTGACGGAGGCCCAACAAGATACGGGTAGTGGTGTAAACAGCAGCGGCAGCAGCAGCAGCGACAGAAGGATGGTAGTATGTTTTGGTGCTGGAAAAGCCTGGGCAAACGAAACGAAGAAGAAGCTGGCGATGGAGAGGAAGCTTAGCTTAAAGTGTCGCCAGTCTGGGACTAAGAGCTCTCGGTCTCGACGACGGGCGGCTGGGTGATGGGAGAAGCCTGAGGGAGAGCTCAGGCGTGCTTCGACGACTCAGGACGCGCCGCCGGAGCCTGCGGGCCACCCGTCCCCACAAATCCCGGCGTCAACAACGACAACGGCGGGGCAACGGCCAGCCTATTGGTCCAGCCCCCAGGAGGCTCGCACCGCGCCGGGCACTGGCCCTGTGGCTCGTCGCGACGGCATGCGCCACATTCTGCCGCGCCTTTCTCCAGCTCCCGCTGTGGCTGTTGTTCCAGGTCGGCCTAAAGTTGATGCATGCTCCGAAGAAATTTCGACGTCGAGCTAAGGTGCTTCAGTCGGGCCATCTCCACGACGTCGTATGGTGAGCAACGACCATCACTGGCTCCTGCAGACAA
Source organism: Xenoacremonium recifei (assembly GCA_012184525.1). NCBI lineage: Eukaryota > Fungi > Ascomycota > Sordariomycetes > Hypocreales > Nectriaceae > Xenoacremonium > Xenoacremonium recifei. Next base: position 813,777 of record WOFQ01000008.1, on the reverse strand, counting down.
TTGTAGGTGCTCCCAATGGCCTCTCGGATCTCTAAACGAGCATGTTTGGCCATTGCATAAATCTTTACTCCCAATTCCTGGCCCAAACTAACCCATATCGCTACAATTACAGCCGGTTGGTCAAGCTCCAACCATCAGGGACCATGATCCAGCCCCGGATGCCATTCGCTGCGGCGCGTGGTAACCTGTGGCGAGCCTCGCTCAATCGATCAATTGCCCGGTCATATGCTTCGGTCAGCAGCCCTGCGCCGACTCCTGCCGCCACTTCGAGCGAGACGATATCCAGCACTCCTGAAAAGGTTGGCGGCCAGTCTGCCATCCTTCGGACCTACAAGCCTCGAACACCTGGTGTTCGACACTTGAAGCGACCCATCAATGACCACCTCTGGAAGGGACGACCATTTCTTCCCTTGACTTTCCCCAAGAAGGGTCAATCCAAAGGTGGCCGAAATGTCTCGGGAAGAATCACGGTTCGACATCGCGGTGGTGGTGCTAAGAGGAGGATACGAACGGTCGACTTTATTCGAAATCGCCCCGGCCCTCACCTGGTTGAACGAATCGAATACGATCCTGGCCGAAGTGCCCATATCGCTTTGCTCACCGAGAAGGCCACCGGCCGAAAGACGTACATCGTGGCTGCGGAAGGCTTGAGGGCAGGGGACGTTGTCCACAGCTACCGAGCTGGCATCCCCCAGGACCTCCTTGACAGCATGGGAGGCGTTATTGATCCCGGTATCCTGGCTGCAAAGACTGCTTTCCGAGGCAACTGTCTGCCGATGCACATGATCCCTGTGGGCACCACTGTTTTCTGTGTAGGTTCCGCGGCCAAGAGGGGGGCCGTGTTCTGTCGAAGTGCCGGCACTTCTGCCGTTGTCGTCAACAAGAACGAGGAAACAAAGGATGATGGTACCAAGGTGATGACAGGAAAGTACGTTGAGGTGCGGCTCCAGAGCGGCGAGGTTCGAAGGGTTAGCAAGGATGCCTGTGCAACAATTGGTGTTGCCAGCAACATTCACCACCACTACCGCCAGCTCGGAAAAGCTGGACGTAGCCGATGGCTGAACATCCGGCCCACTGTCCGTGGTGTTGCCATGAACAAAGGTCCGTCTCCTTTACGGCAAGCTGGAAATAAAAAAGCTAACACGTTGTGCAGTTGACCATCCCCACGGTGGTGGCCGAGGTAAATCAAAGGGTAATCGCCATCCAGTCAGCCCCTGGGGTACACCGGTACGTCAATACCCTTGGAATGAAAGACTTGTATCTGTGCATTGCTGATAATTTCGGACAGACCAAGAGCGGATACAAGACTCGTCGCAAGAACAACATCAACAAGTGGGTTGTGGTGGCTCGGCCTCGGAACAATGGCAAGCGACGTGCAAAGGCCTCGTAAGGCATTTCTCACCTGATGAGACCGTTTGGGCAAGACGAGCCTTCTCTCGCCCAAGTTGGAGATGGTGCATTGTATATTAAGGCGCTGTGAAAGTGTACTATATGTGACATTAGAATTGATGGATTAAGTGCATATACACGTATAAAAGGGATGCTGATGAGGCTCCTCGATTCTACGTACCCGGTCTATTCAATTCATTTAGAAACCCGGTGTGTTGGAAGCCATACTGACATCATGATTGGTCGATCAACACGATTATATCAAGGACCCTCTGAAGCCACACGTGTAGTAGTACTGCATGCTGCACTGATTTCGTTAAATTAGCCCTCCGCGTCAATACCGGGTCATGGCAAGGAGTCAGGCATTGCAAATGACATTTCCATGCCTTTGGGCCCCGCCCTCCTTGTTGTCCCACTCAGCTCGTGTGTTTGTAGTCAGCTGGCATCAACCCGCGCGGCTCTACAAATGTTAACGCATTCGTAACATTCCATCTCATAGGATGTTGAACCATGGTTTGAATCGGCAAACCGTGAATAATATTCATAATAGTATCAAAACTTAGAATTATAATAAATGAATTATAGTTTCTTCAGTATGTCTCTTGAAACACCCAGTATCAGCTGGATTGATTTGAGGTGCCCTTTCTTATACGGGATCGCGGTTTAGGGCTAAGGAATGCTCAAGGCCTCGTTGTGTATGAATACTACAGGACATTATTGCTAACAGGATTGAAGGGTGCTTTGGACCATATCTTGCCGGACCACAGGACCTTTCTGCATAGTTGCTTCACCCCCTGGAATTTTCTCGGAACCCCTGCCCTCAGATCGACGATAGGCCGGCCGTATTTGCACTATTATGAGCGAGGCAAAATGATTGCAATCTCAAACGTCGCCTTTGTAATATTATACAGTATTATTTTATTGTGCTTATTCCCCTTTAAAGACCTGCTGGTTGGGGAGCAACATTCGCAATAGTGTGATGGATCTATACAAGAAGAGACAAGGTCATATTTTGCCAGAACCTCAGAACCTCTCAATAAGCAAAAAAGGACTGTGCCTCCCGATTGACGCCAACAGCAAGCCTTCTCAGTGCAGTTGTGGTAGTGATACAATAGCTAATCGAGGCTGAGGACTCATGTACTACTTTGTTATGTTTCGTGTACCCAAATGATGGAACCTGAACGTAGCATATCGCCTAGATGTCAGCCGCGAAAGTTCAAAATGAACTTATCCGGTCATCCAAGCTGTTGCTTGTCTTGCTCCGAAGGTCGTGGCAAGACGTAGACCGGTCGACCCCATAGGGAAATAGCTGATGAGATACCACACCAAACAGGCGAGTTGGACAATGGCCGCCAGAAGAGTGAGAATGGTGCTGTGGAGCTATACAAGTGTTAGCATGGCTGACATAACCTTCGGATACGAAAGCGAAAAGTTACCTTGAGAGAAAAGACCAGCGTGAGAGCGATAGAACCAAAGTATGCTGCTGTGAATGGTAATCTAGGTGTCGAAAAAAGGTGGTAGACGTAGTTCATAGGCCCCATCACAGCAGCGAAGGAGGCCAGGAACATCAAAGAGCCAACCGACCAACTGACAAATCGTTAGAACCCGAAGACAAGGATTAGAAATTCGAGGAACTTTGGCCTGGAGGACTTTACGATGGCTTATCCCAGAGGGAGCAAAAGGTACGAAAGAAGCCATGTGACTGAGGCTGAAGTCGAACTAATGGATGGGGGCCATGGAAATGCACTTACAGAATCACGAACTTGCGCGGCCTTATGGAGAGAACCGGAAACAGGGTGAAGCAGATGACGAAGCATGCAAGGGCGGCAAGGTTGCAAGCACCGAATATCAACAACCGATCCCATCTACTAACTGCCAGTCGGGTTAGTTTCTGATACACACGGGACGAGCCACCCGCATCACATGCATGATCTAAAGCAAGGCTGAGATGCAATGCACATGTCCCGCTGCAGGGGTCCCGCGCGGCGACAGATGGGGTGCCTTCAGGTTGACTCACGAACGAACCAGCCTTCCTCCTCTTCTCGCCGGCTGGGTTGCGGCAGGGGGGCACCAGCACTCTCGGTAGTCGGTAGGCGCACATATCCATTGTCTGAGAAGGGGTTCAAGCTGCGAATGGAGGATAGGAGTCCACTCTGCTGGGAGGTGTTGACAGGCTCATCGGCACGGCGACTCCAGCCCAGGGAGTTAATGGAGTCGCGGAAGGTCGTCGATGCCATGGCGGGCGGCAGTCAGGGGCGGGTGATTCGGGGCCAAAGGGACAGCGTCGATCACTGTGTCCTTTCCGATCGGGATGGAGGGTACGGCACAAGCAGTACGAGGCGGCGTGAAGTCGATATAGGCGCTCCACTCTGGCCAAGGTCAGTCGATGTTCCTACGTTGATATGGCGGGAGCCGCTCTCCGGAGAGGAGGAGGGGGGAGCCGTCACGGACCTTATCTAGCAGGCTTGCCGGCGGACGCTTCGCCACTGCTGACGGGGGCTCGCGCAGGCAGGGACTTTCGGGAGCTGCAGACCTAGAATCGCAACCTAACCGCGCGTTCCGCTGAGAAAAGAGACGTCACTGCAGACAAAGGAAGCGACGGGACTGTGAAGGCGGGACGTGTCGTCGAAGTGGCGGACGGCACTAACGGAACCGGAGGACTGAGGTTGGGTGGTGTGGATGGGAAATCCGTACGGACCAGGCCTTGGAAGACGAGGCTAGCTTGTAGGAGAGGTGGCCACATGATTGGATTCGGGGCACAGTAGGGCATCCGGGCCCCGCACGGCCTGGCACGGCCTGGCACGTTCCCCCCCACCGGGCGACGGAACTCGAAGCTCCCGCCTGGCATCTGCCGCCTGCCGCCTACCGGGCGGGCGCGCGATGGAAGCCCTGGAACGACGAGGCTTTGAGGCTTAGTCGAGGCAGAGGCTCCTCCGCTGCTTATAATAGGCTGATATCGGTGCGATAAGATAAGCTGGATGGAGCCTGATGCACTTTCTGCGACTCACCGACGGTGGTGAGGCCCAAGGCTAAGAATGATATCTACGGACTGGGCAGTCCTGGAGTCCTGGAGCTCGCCTGGGCCGGCCAAACGAGGCGCAGACCTTACGCGAACACGGGGGGAGGAGGGGAGGGGGTGGTGGCCTGGAGAGGATGCTCCTTTACTGGAAATTGTGCACAGAAGGAGAAGACAAGGCAAGCAAGCCCAAGCAGAGGAAGAGAAAGGCGGGATGCCTGGATCCTCACCATGTATTGGCTGGCACACGGGGCTGGATTCAACATGTAATAGACTCGACCTAGGCGGGTAGCGACAGGACTCACCTCCTCAGATCTGGCGCGTGGCCAGGCCGATGAGAAACCCCAAGGCTAGACATAGATACGCATGACTTGGCAATCGAAGACGATTCCATATTGCGTTGCGAGGAGGCTCAGCAGGTCCAGCAGCAAGTTGGCCCTGATGTCTTAGACGCCAAGTCACGTTCAGGCTGCAGCCCCTCCCCCCCAAGAGCCAGACCCCATAATTATCAGTTAGCAGCCATGAGCCATGGCAGAGGACGCTGCGAGGCCACCACTACACCACCACCACTATCTCGACGCAGTGAGTGAGCACTGTCAAGCCCTGTCAGAAGATGCTCCGGGCGCGTACAGATGACTTGTGTTGGTACTTGTATTTTTAGGACTGTGGCTGCAGGTATAAAATGGAGGATGCCGGCACGTTATCGGCGTGCAGCGGATTGCGATTGCAACGTCAGGAACGACTCACCGACAGCTTCCAAGTTCTCTCATACCTCCCCCAATCTGCAGGAAAGGGTAGCACACACACACATCGCCGGCTTATCTAAGGCAGCCAGCCTTCTAGTTGCACACCACTCTTCTTCCACCACCACCACCATCTCACGTCCCAAGTCGTCACAGTGCAGACGCTCCGGGGGCGATACGAGGATTGACAGCCTACCAACTGCATACCAACCGTCTTCTCCCGTCGCGCCTTGACCGTCGTGTTGACTTACACCATTTCCACTTCCCGCTTCGGCCGCCCTTACCTCGACTATCGCCGCCTCTATTGGCTCTAGGGGCAAAAACACCAGCAGACCGCCGCAGCTGAACCATCATCAACGACAATCATCGCGCTTCTTTCATACCTTATGCGACCCAGGCAGGCCGAGACTCGACATCGAAAAAGACCCAACCCTCCCTTCTTCTCTTTGCGGCACCTGCATCCTGCCCTGACGTCGACTGCCCGTGCATCAACCCTGATCTTCGTGTGCACCGAGAGCAAGCATCACAGCGCCGCCGCTGTTACTCACTGCCCCAACCAACAACACCTCCTCTTCTTGGCATCTCGCATCAGCCTCCGCAGCCAGCGTCACTCGTCTCCTCTTCCTTCTTATTCTTACCGTTTCTGTTCTTCCCCAACGCGCCATCCTCCGCCACGGTGTTACGCCGTTCATCCATCATCTCTCATCCCTTGGAGACCTTAACCACCCACGCCGGATTACTGCGTCCACTCTGTCCACTCACAAGCTAGCTCCCGTCCCCCAGATTGTCCGCCTGCAGTACGAAAGCGGTCCAGACTGACCGTAGGGAGGCCTTGACTCCCTGTTTGGCTTGCGACTCGAACGCGACTCGTCAGATCTCTCGCGACATCTCTTTGCTGCTGCTCATCCTGTGCAACCCACCGTTTCGCCGACGCAGCCGACCTAAAGCGACCGTTTGGAAGCTCCGGGACTTGAGGTGAATAGCACCAGTTTTCCTGGCTTTTCGCGTTACCCTTCCCTCTCTTTTTCACTCCGCCTCCCCGCCGCCCTTCCACTTATTCTGCATCAGAATTTCCCTCTATGAAAGTTTGCTGCTTTCCCTCTTGCCTCACACTTTATCCTCATCCTTCCCCAACATTCCGTCTTGTCCTCTTACACATCCTCATCCCGCGAGCGCTGGCTAGACATATCCTCCGCCACGGAGCCCACTCGCTGACTGGTACAGCCGCCATTCCTAGAACAGCCAAGCAGCATCTATCTTGGGACTCCCGGCAAGCCGCCCCGACTCCCAGACTCCCTCCGACCAGGCCGACACCGCCTGAAAGTGACTCTTTGGAGCAGACACCACCGCCCACTCACCAAGCTCAGGCCAGAACGCCGCAGCGTACTGGTCCAGTTCAGCGCCTCTGCCCCTCAGAGTTGGCTCCTCCAGGCGCCCCGGATCCGCTTATTATAGAGGCTTTCCCCGACGACTCGGAAGCCCAAAGGCGCCCGCCATTTTCGACCACCCACCTCGCACACTCCCTCACGATCCAACTCTCCTCGCAACATCCGCACCCTCATCCTCTCCCGGAAGTCGCATCCGCTCCCGACTTCGGATCCTGAATCCCATCTCTCTCGCGACCTTCTAGATGGACTGGAAGTAGCTCCTCGCCTTTCGACTTCCAACAGCGCCTGCTGCCTACATGCCATAAGGTGAGTGAGATCATCCCTTGCTGCTGCGACTCTGTCCCATCCACGCCACTTTGCATGCTCCAAATCCGGGGCGGGACGGCAATCTGTTAAGCAACCTCTCCTGGTTCCTATTTCCAAACCCCTCTTCCTGCGCTGCTTCCGCGCCTCTCCTCTCACATTTGCGCACATTTCTCATCAGCTACAGTCGCTAACCACACCTTCGTCCTTTCATTAGGCTGCCTTCTACACGATTCGAAATTCCCGACAATCCAGCCCACCCCCCACTCTGCGCACAGTTATACCCTTGCCCAGAACACCTCGGGCCATACATCAACCACATACCTGAGTATACGATAACTTTACAAACACATCGTCGTGTCTGAAATAGTCTTCCCGATGGCTCAGCACGGCTTCAACCAATTTGGCTCCGCCACCAACGGCGGGAGCATCGATCCTAACGACCTCGCCATGGGGTCCGGATATTCCAACTCCTTTGCGAACAACAACTTCAACTCCAACTCCGGCACCAATGGGTTCTCCAGTGGTTCCGCTCTTTTCGGAGATGATGAACTTCTTGACGGTCTGACCAGTCCCTCCGACGCCCAACAAGACTTTTCTGGAATGAATATGGCATTTTCACAAGGGGCATTCTCGCATCGGGGGAACTCCCTACAGATGGACCAGAACCAGATGAATGGGTTTTCGAATACCCCAGACGGTGATCCCATCCAAAGTCCATACGCCGCCAGCTTCAACACCCAATTTCGACAGCTGCAGACCGGACCGTCTCTTGGCACCTCGCTCCACTCGCCGTTGTCATATTCTGGTTCACCCTTGACCGAGATGAACCCCGACGGCTCAAATCCAAACTTCCTCGATGCCAAAGCGAGGGCGCGAATGTCGCAGCAAATGCAGCGAAAGACATCCAACACCCGAAGTCCGATGACATCAAAGACCAACACTCTGCATGGCTTGCCGATAGGGTCCCAGGACTCTCAGGGCTTTGGTGCCCAACCTATCCGGACTACTGGCATGCATGACAAGTCGCCTTCTGGCCAATGGATGAATACACCCACAGGCAGCATCCCCGCTTCATACAATTCGGGTTTCTCCTCGCCAATGCAGCCCAGCATGAATCAGATCAACGAGGTCATGATGAAGGGCGGTACGTCGATGCCGGCCAAGCTCGGGGTTAATCCCGGGGGCAATGTCTCTTCGCAAGAGATGAAGCGCAAGCGCCGTCGGGAATCCCATAATCTCGTCGAGCGCCGCCGCCGAGACAACATCAACGAGAGGATCCAGGACCTCAGCCGCCTAGTGCCAAATCATCGTTTGGAAGACGAGAAGATTCGAAAGTTGATCCAGAACGGCACTCCACTCTCGCCGACGTTGACGGGAGTGTCCAGCCCGTCCCAGGCGACGTCGGGCCTTGCGGGCCCTGGTGCTCGGAGGGCCACCGGCAGCACTGCTGGCAACATTACCACCGGCCTGCCGATAGAAGAGAAGGACAAGGGCCCCAACAAGGGTGACATCCTGAACGGTGCTGTTAGCTGGACGCGGGATTTGATGTGGATGCTCCACCTCAAGCTTCAACAGCAAGAGGAGATGATGAACGCGATTGCAGAACTCGGAGGTCATTTCCCCTTCGAGTTGACGGAAGATGAGCGTCGCATGCAGACAGAGCTCATGGATGCCATGTCCAAGAGCGATTCCGGTACCTTTTCCTACTCGAGAACTGCAGGCACTGGCCTTCGCGTCCCTCACCACACCGACTACCGTGGAGAGCCTGTCGACGGCATGGGTGACGGCGTCGACCCCATCTCAATCAGCCCAGACGAGAATGGTAGTGGCGCGATGGCTGGCGACCTGGACGATGCCGGTCAGTTCTGGAATGACGCCGATGACAACGGGAGTGGCCAGGCGTCACTCAATTTCAAGGAGGAAGACGAGTACGACATGGACCTCACCCAGTAGTTTGGCGTTGTTGGTCCTATTCTAGATTCGTCTACTTTTCAGCGTTACTCAGCATGATGCCCGGTACCGGGGTCTTGGGGACCTTGGGTCTGGTACTGCGGGAATCTATGATACCCCCTACTCGCTTCAGGCTTTGCATTCTGGTTTTATTTCCCCGTTGTTGGTTTTGGCGTTTACGTTTCCTTTTGGCATTTCGACCCTTTGCGGTTTCGCTCAGCATTTTCGGACACGGTGATCTCGGGGTATGGGGATCCTGGCGGCGTTGGTAGGGATGGATATGTTGTGATCTCATGCGCACACACAGGATGTGTGTTTGCTTCGAGGGGTTGTCGTCCTGATTCAAGGGCGCAGGGTTTGGCATGGCCTGTATCAACAGGCTTATACTTTGCGCCAAGGATATTTCGGAATGGGAACCTGTCTGACCACTTGGTTGATTCAGCATCTTTGGTTTTATTGTTTACTGTTGATTTCGATACTACGAGCCCAGATGTAGGGACAGGTGGTCTCTTTTGGGATCACTGTCTTCATTTCTGGCTCCAAGGCAGAGACCTGGGCAGCAGATACGAAGGATTTTCTGAGGATTATAGGGTTTTGATTTTCTTTTATTTTTACCATTTGCTTCGTACTGCTTTCAGATACCACAGACCAGATATTATACAATGCTTTCAACCCAATACAAACATATAATTATAACCAAGCTCCAATGGACGCCCTAACCCTGGTGTTTTGCCGTTCACCAGTGCCGAGTACAGAGAAGATATTCACTCGTTGCCGTTAGCAATGTCCAGATTTCCTTTCTCTTCATATCCTCTTGTAAAGCGATCCGCTCCAGGGCCGATTGGCCATCGAAATACTTGCAGAGCATCGACCACGCCTCCTTCCTCTTAACGTCCTTGAAGCGGCGGCCGATAGCAGATAAGTAGCGTGACTCCTTGCCCGTAGCCTTCTTGGCATCAAGAATGATGTATGGCGCAAGGCCGGCAAGATGAGGGGACTCGTTGGTAGATGGATGCTCCGTCGGAACGGGGATTACTTTGCGGGCGTGCGCGGTGGCCTTCTCGGCAGCTTCGCGGTGGGCTTTGCTAGCGATTCGCTCTAGACGGGCCTTCTCGGCAGCTTGCTCCGTCACGGTAGGGACATGAGGGGCAACTTCGGGGCCAGAGTGATCCTCGGAGGACTCGGAGCCACGCGGAGCTGCGGGTGCGGCGTCGCTGCTGTCTGAAGGTGTTGGATCGGTCTTCGATGCGGCACGAAGTTCCTCGGCCTCGATCTGATAGTCGACCTCATAGAGGATCTCGGGCCACACGACGACATAGGCAAAGGTGCAGAGCTGAGTGACCCAGCCGCCGCGCATCAGCCAGGCGAGCATCAGGAGATACGTCGGCCGGTGTGCCTTGCTGGGCGAGAACTGCTTGTACGGCCGAGGGCTCTGAGAAAGCTCCGCGAGGAAGTTAGCCAGCGGCGGAGCGAGAGGGAACGCCCGTTGCCACTCGAGACTGGCGTGAGGGAGCTTGGCGAGGTCGCAGTTGGGCGAGAGGATGTAAGAGTCGCGCGCGTGGAGAGGGGGGATGGCAATGGCACGACGCCAGAAGATGAAGTGTTGGGCGTACTTGCGTACTTGGCCAAGAGTGAGGATGTTGCTCTGACCAACTTGGTGGAAGCTTCGTTTAAGTTAGCAAATCGATGCAACCTGGTCTTGTATAGGTAAAGGACTTACGACATGGTTGGTTTAGCAAGCCGCACAAACTCGACCACGGATGCCGTCGTAGGGTCCGGGTCAGCCTGTAACTCGCCAATAATCTTCTTCTCGTCGTCAGTCAAGAGGAGTGCAAAGTTGCGGTCGAGAAAGCCTGGTTCTTCAAAAATATCCTGACTGATGAAGGTGTTTGCCGTGGTCAACCAAAGCCCTCGTTGAGCCTTGTCCTCATCCTCGGGTAGATCGTCAACGTAGAAAGGGACTGGTATCTGAACCGAGGGCGTGAGAGCGCCAGCAGCCGTGTCCAGATGTAATGCAGCGATCTTATTCTTAGAAACCGCGTCGTATATATCGTGGACTGCAGCAGCCAGGGATGAGGTCTGAAGGATTTCTTTCCAGAGTACGCTCATCTTCTTGCCTACAGGACGTCAGTAAGAGTATGTTTGTGAAGATCGAAATCGGGCGTACGGTCTTCACGGGCCTTGTCTTTCTGGACCAAGATTCGTTTGGATTCTTTCCAGACAAATTCGCTGTGTTGTTGGCTGTACTTGAACACCTTGCTGACCTTTTTGATGATGTTGTCGTAGAGTATGTCCACCAAATCCTTGACCTCATTCTTTTTGGGATTGAAAATAAATACCAAGTTGAACATGGTCATGGAACTTCTCTTATCTTCCTTTCCTTCTTTACCGTCCTTTTCATCTTTCTCAATTCCCTCCTCTTCCTCCTCCTCCTTCATATCAAATTTCTCCTTGATGGGCTCAGATGAGCTAACAGCTGGAGTTGGAGGCTCAGCCTCATGTGACGCCGAGAGGTCCTCGGCATACTTGGAATCTTTGTCTCTGTCTTTGGATTTTGGCTTTCTCTTAGGCTTCTTCCATTTTCCACTTTCAGGTACATGAATTGGGTATGAAACGCAATACAACGGATCCAGGGAGAGCTGGAAGAGTCGCTTATGGAAATGACGAGCCGGGGTTAGGATACCAGCCAGATCTCGGGCTGGAAATCCGGCGACATGTTCCCAGGGGACAATCTGAGTCCCAGACTCCGTAACAAAGTGCTCGTCGGGGTTTCTCTGCTTCGGCGTCGGGCCGTCGTTCACATCTTGGTGGCCCTGCTGCGAGAGTCGCTCCAGCAGGATATCCTCTTGATCTGGAGCTTGAGTTGTGCCAGACACGGGTTGGACTTGAGCGGGATAGTGGAATACGAAGGCGGGACCATCGCGTGACCGATTGATTACGAGAGCGACAGCGAGGAAGTTATCGCTGTTGACTCTCGGAGTGGCCATGATGCGGGTCGCATGATCAGAGGCCGACTGTCATGGATCGTCTTAGATACCTTGGTGTCGCTGGTTGAGGTGACGAGGGCAGCTGAGCCTCGCCAGAGGAGGCGCCGTTTCCAGAAAGCCCCTCCAGTTGTGGCGCAGCTGTCGAATCAAGGTTTGAGGCGGCGCGGGGCAGCGACCGGTGAAGCCCCGGCGAGCTTCCAGGTCTTGACGAGAAATTCCACAGGGCCGGGAGGGGAAGCCAAGGGCTACGATAGTGGAAGCGCCACTATGGACGGGGACCGTCATTTGGGTTTGATTAGGCCAGGGGACCCTGAATTTGGCTTCACGGCTCTGGACACCGCTCTCGCTGCTCGCTGTGATTAGAGGGTTGTAGGACCTGCGCGTGGGAGAGCGTGGGAGGCCAGGCAAGATAACAGGGAGCTCTATGGCCGGGGATCTGACGTTCCTGCAGCGGCCACAGGGATCAATCAAGTTCTGGGCAAGAGCTGCTGGCTGTGGCCCAAGCCCAACAAATTATTACAACCTCAACAGTCCTGCAGCAAGCTGACGACTTTCACGTGCTATCCAATTTCCAGTGGCAGGTCTCCAGGCAGCTCCAGGGCAGCTTCCCACCGTACGTAAGGTACGCGTTGGAGTGCCACGGGTCCAGACCGCCAAATAGCGCCCCTGAGAAGCCTCCGTTGGTTTTTTCCCCTTCTCTAATATTAACCACCATCCGCCCTGAAATACCTGCTGCTAAATTTCTCGCGGTGCGGATAAGGCACTACTGAGCTCTTGACCTTACCTAATCCCCTTCGCAAGGAGAAACGTGCCCCTTCGTCTCGTCCCTCACTGCTAGCCAGCACATTCACATGGTCGCAGACGTCCTTTTGACTGGCCCACTCTCGACTCTCAAGCTCGCCCACAAAACACTTCACTGACGCTCTACGAGTCTACGACTGGAAGGGTAACAGGTCGTGTGCGTCTTGCGACTTCACTCACCTCGTCCTCAGTGAGCCTTGAGATTTGAGCCTCTCCGCGCGCCTCGTGCCTTCCCGCACGGCCTACTTTGTCCTCAGCCCTATCGCGCCTTCCTGCCCCTTTATCCAACCGTGCTCTGGCTCACTGTCCATCAACAGGAGCTCACGGAAATCCTCTTATCAACTCCTGAGCCACTAGAAATGACGGTTAACTGAGAGACTTTGCTCTATTCGTTCATCTGCAACCATCTCTTCGCCCCTGCCTCTCTGGTGATAGCTTCTCGAAGTAGCTTTTCACAGCCATGTCTTCCCAGGTTTCGCCGAGCTTCGAGCCCAGTCGAGTGCGGTTCATCCCTCTAAGCTACGACAACCAGGACTCGGATAAGTCTGCCCTCGCTCTCATCCACACCCTGAAGCCAGACTGGGCTGGCGAGGACTCCAAGGTCGAATTTGTCCGATTCACCGATGGCATCACCAACACCCTGCTCAAGGCCGTCAACCGCCGGCCTGGACTGTCGAAGCAAGAGGTAGACAAGGAGGCCATCCTGCTCCGCGCCTACGGCAATGGGACAGCCATTCTTATCGACCGGGAACGCGAGGCTGAGAACCACGAACTTCTTATGAAGCACAAGCTGGCCCCAGAGCTGCTCGCTCGGTTCAAGAACGGCATGCTTTACCGCTTCATCCCGGGAGCTGTCGCACAGGCCAAGGACTTGAGCGACCCTCCGATCCTCAGAGCCATCGCTCGACGCCTCGCGCAGTGGCATGCCACCGTCCCCTGTCTTCCCGATGCCCATGGCCACCGAAACGATGTCGTTCCGGGTGAGACATCAAACGGCCACAACGGCCTCACAAATGGAGACGCCCAACGACACCAGGACAGAATCGACAACGCTGCCCCCGGAAAACCACCACCGAACGTCTGGACCACAATGCAAAAGTGGATCTTGGCTTTACCAACGGACACTGAAGCTCAACGAGAAAGGCAGGCCCTTTTGCAGTCAGAGCTGGAGGAAATGATCCAAAAGTTGAGCCAGCGGCCAGGGCTCGGCAAAAACGGGGTATGGTTAACTACTGAAAAGACACAAGAATTGTAGGATATAACTAACATGTCTAATATAGTTGGTCTTCTCTCATTGCGACCTTTTGTGCGCAAATGTCATCATTCACCGAGATGGAGTGAAGGAGGGCGATGAACTCTCGGTGAGCTTCATCGACTACGAGTACGGGACTCCATCACCGGCAGCATTCGATATAGCCAACCACTTCGCTGAGTGGGCAGGATATGACTGCGACTACTCGGCAGTGCCTACGCAGAGTCAGCGGTTGGCTTTCATCAAAGAGTACATTAAGGCGTATTTTACGTTGACCGGTGAGACAGTCAACGAGGATGAGGAGGTGACGAAGCTCATGGAGGAAGTTGATGTGTTCCGCGGGGTGCCTGGATTCTACTGGGGCATCTGGTCGGCGATCCAGGCTGTCATCTCAATGATCGACTTTGACTATGCCAACTATGCCGAGCTGCGGCTGAGCGAGTATTGGGCCTATAAGGCTGAATCTGACGGAAGTCGGCAGGCATCAGGGGATGAAATGCCGCTACGGGAGAAGACGTGGTGGACTACCGATGAATAATGAGGGCATTTGAGAGCTTCTTGGGAGCAGATACAGATGCGGATGCGATGGCAAATGGAACGATACAGGTAGAGGAGAGGGCGTTTGGGATTTCCGGCGGTCTTCTTTTTCACTCACGAGCCTCGGTTTCTTTGGACGATGCCTCATTTTGCCCCGTCCCGCTTCTTTCTTCTTTCTTTTCTTTTTCTTTACATCTTCGTTTCTTGTCTTCAGCTACGATTGAAGCTTGAGAGAAAACTAGCTCAACAGCAAGGATGGAAATGGCCAAAAGGGGAGAAGCCATCAGCCATTCAACATGAGCTACAGCAGCATAAAGTTTTAGTCGCATTTACACGGATACCAAATTTTGCTATATCACCACACAAGCATCCTTAACCACACTCAAATGGCCTCTCTGGCCCATCACGCAATGCAGGATTTGCTGACAACAGGCTCATCGAGATGCAGGTCACTTCATTCAGCAATTACTAGACAGCTGAGTACGGGGCAAACACGAGTCCACCGGGAGCGAGCGACGAAAAAGCAAAGAAACAAGAAAAAGTCTGGAAGATCCGCCAACCAGAGAAGGGATCTCCCGCGTGGCTCGCGACCTTAGCACGGAAACCGACGTCTCTGATTGGACGACTTGGTCATTAACAACGCCAGCCTTCGACTTCGGGTCCTGGCTGCGGAGTGTCCCGACCGAATTCCCAGAGAGAGCCAGGCGAGGCGAGGCGAGGGAGTGAGGGAAAGTGGAGGGGTGGGTGAGGTGAGGCGAGACGACGGGGGACCGGACCAGACAGCGAACAGGGATTCTGTGAAGAGTTGGTCAGTGCGGCACCAGCTTTCAACCGTTCTCTCTCTTCGCAGACAAACTGCGTGCACCACCAAGACCTGCAGTGCTACAGTGCTACATCTGCACACAGGTCACAGGCTCACACTCGAGGCACATGGCGCCCGCAGGCGCGAAGAGGTGTGATGCCAGAGCTAACCTCCACCTCAGCGGAGGGTTCGGTGGCTCATGATTCGGCTGATGCCCTGGGGCCTGGGTTGGAAGGGAGGTGACGCCCGTTGCCGTGACACCGGCGGCTTCACCCTCGACCAAAAGCCAAGGCGAGGACACGCGTCCTCGATGCTCTCGATCCATGGAGGAGACGGGGACGACAGGCGGAAGCGTTGAGGCACAAGAGCTAAAGCGGCAGTGCGAAGCTCCACCACGCTACCAGGGGGCCGTGGGAGGGAGGGGTCAGTCACCCATCCTCGAGGACCACTTCGAGGACAGTCCGTCCAGTCACGACTCCCGCCTGACCAGCTGAGCATGCGCTGAAGGATTGGGGGTGGCCGAGAGGACATGGGGAAAGTTTGTCTCTGCTGCCTCGCCGTAGGTTGTTGCAACCCTGGACTGTCCGGCTGTTTGCTTGTTCCCGTGTGGCGTTCCCGACTGGCGTCTGATTATCTTTCTGCTCGTGGGGGGGAAGCGAGGAGGGGGAGAGAGTCAGGCGGATGATAGATGACAGACAAAACTGCGACCGGACAGGAACTGGCAAACGACGAGGTGAGGATCAGGACAAGGGCGAGACGGTCGCCCAAGGAGGGTGGGGACCAGAGCGGCTAAACAGGAGCATTCCTTCATGATTAAGGTGTTGAGTTGAGTTAACTCTGTGAAGATGGTCGGTCGGTCGGTCTGTCGAGCCACATGCCGGAGCCTAGACCGGAGTGCGGACTCGCCAGTCGTCGGGGACAGACACAAGGCCATAGTCTGTATGGATCAAGGTTTGGTGATTGACAAAACAGAGTTGACAACTGCCTCCAGCTTCGGGAGCACATACCGACGGGCTTGACGTGCCTAACTTAAGGCGCGCATGGATCCGTGGATTCATTCATGGGTTTGTGAGCGAAACTAGGGCTTCTTCCTCTTCTACCACCTTCCGTTGCAAGGGGGCCTGGCTGTGACTGACGCCCTGGTTGGCTGCATCGTGATCCGACTCGGGGCACCGATCCGTACTTTGCAGCCCAGGCCGGCACACGCACAGGCAGGTCTACAAGTATGTATGGCCTGAGATGTCTGGCCTGTCTGCTTTGCCGCCTTTGGTCGAAGCCTGCAGAGACAAGCGGCCAGCAAAAAGTCCCATGGCCGTCCTGTCATCGGTGACTGGGGCCGGGACCGACTGACTGGGTTGGTGACTGGTGAGCGTCTGGTCCGTGAGGTGAGAGGGTTGGATGTGAAGTGGTTCCCTCCCTCAGGCCCCTCACTCACCGTGCTAGTCGGATACCTCTGACCCGACTGCCGAGTACGCTCGGCGACCGCCACGTGGCGGGTTTTGACACTGTGTATGCCCGCGTTACTGCTGCTGACTTCCATAGTGTGGTATCGAGACTATGCACTGTCTGCGCTGGTCATCCCCGTTGTACTTTCGGACCCTGGCTGGCAGCAGATGCATCGTCGCCGGCACCATCTCCAAATCTGCCGCCAGAAGTTGTCCCATGCTCCTCCGGACTTCTTCCTGCTGCACTGCACTGCACTGCACTGCACTATCCAGGTCACCCCCCTCCGGCCCGCCCTCGAGGCCACCCTGCTCGCTCGCACCAGCACCAGCAAAAGCTCGCACCAACCAGCAGGCCAGCCCGCGCTGAAGCTCTTGCGCCTCGCTGCGAGGGAGCTAAAAGAGACCCCGAAAAGACGCGATGAAAGGCAGCAAACCGCTTGCTGCCCCACCCTCTGGGACGACCTACCCTTAGCTCTGGGGAGGGGAGTGGGAGGGGTGCTTGGAGCCATCCATCAAACGAGCCAGTCGACTGCTTTGCCCTGCTGCTGAATGGCTGGCTGGGCTGCCGGGCTGGTAACTGACTGGGTCGCTTGCTGCGTGTTGTGCCCGCTGCCGCTACCGCTACCGTTGCCGTTGCCGCTCCTCGCCGCTGCTGCTGATGCTGATGCTGACTGATGGATGCTACTCCTCCCTCCCCGCTGGCCGGCTCTGGCTGGTCCTCGTTGGTCTCCCGTCCCGTCTGGCCCTTGTTGCTGCTGGCTGGGTGCTGCCGGCCTTACCCTGCCCTGCCCTGCCTTGAGGCACCTAAGGTACCTAACCTAAGGCAAGGTGGGAGCTGCGAGAGCGGGCGGGCGAGCGAGCGAGCCAGCGAGCAAACGACCGAGAGCGCGCAAGTCCAAGCCCTGGACGGGTTCCAGAGTTGACAGGGAGGGCCAAGCACACCAAAGCAAGCAAGGGTCCCGTCCCAGCAGCACCATGTCCGTCCGGGGCCGTTGATAAAACCCAGACTGGTCGATTTTCTGCTTCTGCCTTTACATCTCCCAGGGAAACTCGGACGAGAGAGCGCGAGGAGCGTCGCCGTGATAACGCGAGACCGCCCCCGGACTTGCCCCCTCTCAACTTCTCACGAGCGTCGCCAACGCAAGACTCTCGACTCTCCTCCGCCTGAGCCTGGGCCGGCATGGGCTCCGATCGGCGATAGCCACGACTCCGCCATCAGCCATGCTCATGGATGGGCAGACAGACAACTGACTGCGTACCCACCCCGTTGTTGACCTTGCCTTGCCTTGCCTTGCCCTGCCAAGTGCTTGCTTGCTTGATTGCTTGCCCGCCGCCGCGAGATCCTGTGTCCGTGTGAGATGAGATGAGATGAGTCGGGATGAGTCGAGCCCGCCGAGCATGTCCGGTCCGTCCCTCTCAATCCCCAGTATCGTGAGAGACCGCCTCGCTAACGTCGCAACCGTTCCAGCTGCTTTGACTCCCGCCAGCAATGGCCCGGATGCCGTTCACGAGATTTCTTTTCTGCGGCACAAATTACGCATCCTAGAAGCAGCTGTCGACCATCATGGTATATTCTCCCTCCTGAACGCTTACACTGCTACAGCTCGCTAATTGTTCACGTGTCAGGCATAACTTCTCGCGTTCCCTCTCTTTCTCAAGCTGAGGAGGCTCGAATCTTGCAGTATCGTTGTGAATGTCTCGAAACCGCCTGCATCCAAGAAAGTAATTGCTTACTCATCTCCGAGTGTTGGTCAGATCGTCCTAGAGACTAATATCAGCAAAACTCATAGATATCGATGTCACCGTCGCATTAAGAAATACGCCTCTGGATCAGAGCCCTCCTGACTATCTACCATGGCTAGAGCATCACCTCTTGTACACTGACCCGGTCACAAAGCCAATGCTTCGCCGAGTCCGTGGAGTGCCTCAGCCGACCTTCAAATGCTGGGATGAGCGCTGTATTCATTATGTCTATGGATTCGTCACGCAACTCGATCGTGACAACCACCTCCACTCGTATCTACCACGGAGAGATTCTGTTTCACCGAGCAGACCCTCGCCCGCCATGGGTCTTGTCGAACAGCCCCCCAACTCGTCAAATGCAGGACCTTTAGTCAGACAAGCTCCTCATTATCAACCGCAACGTCCAGTCGTCAACACCAGCCTACCACCTCTTCCTCTACCCACTCCATCAACTGGAAGAAGCGAGTCGGGTACCAGCTTCAGCTTCTCTGATAGTCGTCTTGGGCCCATTCGGAACCCCTCGGATGCCGACAACGATAACCACCTACCTCCCTTGACAGGAGAGAGGGGTGCCAATCGTCCTCGTCTGCAATCTATTGGCGAGCTTAAGCTATTCGAAGAGAAATTCCAAGAGAAATTCGAAGAGAAGAAGAATGAACCCTGTCTCCGATGCAGGATTTCTAAGCGACCAGTAAGAACTCCCTTCGCCATTCCCTCATAGGTTCGGCGCTTGATGTACTAATTATAACGACAGTGCGATGCTTCTATACCATGCACTTCTTGCGCGAATCCGTTGTCCACCAGAGAAGCCCCTATTTGGTCCGTCTTTGGCTGTTATCGTGGATCACTTATGTCGTTCGTGGATGTCTTATTACCAGGTATATTTTCCCTGTCCCAGCATTGATCAAGTGAGCATTTTTAGCTAAGTACTGAACATTAGTTTCTTTGATACCGCGACAAACCCAGACTCCTCTCACTTCCCCCTATGCAACTCGGGGAGATATTAACGAATATATCATGAAATCATGTCCCTTCATTCCAGATGCAGCGGTGGGTGGATTAGGTTTTGACTTCCCAGACAGCTTTTGGTGGTTCGAGGATACGGATCTCGCTTCAGGGCTAAGCAGAAGCTCGTCCCAGGAGAAATACGGTTCTTTCCCCCCTTTTCTTCGAGTCTTGGTCTCAACTCGGAATTGTCAAGGCACGGCATACAACTTGCAAGACCTCCTAACCGTCACCAACACCCTTTCTGCCACTCGTCAGGAGGAGTTGCACTCATATCCAGTTCTTTTCTACGCGAAGCGCCTGCTGCGAGACCTCGTCGCCTTTGATCTACTCCAACCGCAATCCGCTTTGCAACTCGGATCTCCTAAGGCGCCTGTGCCTCCGCCCGATGAGGTCGACCTAAGGCAGAATAGCGAGCTTCTGCAAGAAAGCGCTACGCAATTTCTCAGAAACTTTGAGGCGTTCATTGCGAAGTCTCACATGAACCTCACCAGCTGGTTCTCGGTCTTTCTTGCTCTCTGCATCTTCAGTGCCGTGCGAACGCTCATATTGGATATCGCACTTCTCTCGCCACATAAGGCCGGCCTGTCTAGAGCCCCAGGTAGCAACACCCAGGAAGATCCTGCGCAAGCTCTGGGAAATGTCTTCACGGAGCTTACTGGTTTGTTTGCGGCGTCGAGTGACGAGACTCTAGAAGCGCCGAGTACTTTGCATGGCCCTCTTTTAGAATTCACAAACCGGATCATACGTCGAGACACATGGCCGGCGCAAAATATCCCTTCCAGTTTTGAATACCTCCTCAGACTGGGCGCTGGAGAAATCGATGGGGTTGGGTTTAATGGCTTCATTCGGCCACTCAACACTCTCAGTGGCATCGAGCACCTCACCGCAGCTATAGCACAACGCAACCTAGATTCCGCTCCAAGGGGGCATAAGTCTCACTTCAATTCTCCTACGGAGCCATGGCAAAGCCCCGGTCCTTCTCGATCTGGGCCGGAACGGCTTCCGGAGCAATCAGGCAGGCCTTACGTCGATACACCGCGTGCCCGGAGGCACACCGTTGCGGGTGAGCTTTCCGCCGATGCCAAACCACGAGGCGAGCCGATTCCGCCAATAAGGGCCAAAACGCAGTATCAACGGCCCATCATGCGCCGGGTCTTCTGCGACAAATGCAATGAACATCCCGAAGGTTTTCGCGGCGAGCACGAATTACGACGGCATACCGATGCAAAGCACTCTGCAACTGTCCGCCGCTGGGTCTGCAAAGAGCCTCGGAAGCAAAACCCGTCGGCACCTCAACCCATCATTCCCCTGAACAGGTGCAAGGCATGTCTTGCTAACAAACGTTATGGAGCTTACTACAACGCAGCGGCTCATCTTCGACGCGCTCACTTTAGACCTCATCGAGCGGGCAAAGCAAGCGGCGACTGGCCGCCGATGAATGTTCTGAAGGACTGGATGCGAGAAGTCAGGCATTCGATAGAAATGGACGGGCCCGACGACTATTCCTCGACCGACGAGGAGGACGAGGACGACTTGAAGACGCCAACCTCGGCCGTGCTCATGGCAGATCCTCTGCTGCGTACTCCTGTTCCGGAGATGCCTAGATCTCTGGACGTCCCGGTTGGTGCACACACGTCGTCGACAATAGCAGGGCCGCCGATGCCAATAGACCGCATCAACATCAATGCGGTGAACCGGCCCCCCGAGAACCGCACTCGTTGTCCTCATCCGGAATGCGGCCGTGTCTTCCGCGATCTTGCCGCACACATGCTCACCCACCAAGAGGAGCGGCCTGAGAAGTGTCCCATCACAACGTGCGAGTACCATGTAAAGGGCTTCGCTCGCAAATACGACAAGAATCGCCATGCCTTGACACATTACAAAGGTACCATGGCGTGCCCCTTCTGCCCTGGACCCGGCACCCCGTTCGAGAAGTCTTTCAACCGTGCCGACGTCTTCAAGCGGCACCTCACAGCCATCCACAACGTCGATCAGGCCGCGCCCAACACTCGTCGTGGAGCCGATGTCATCACGACGCCGATTCCTCCCGATGGTCCTGGCGCCCGGTGCACCATCTGCAAGGCCGAGTACTCTACGGCACAGGACTTTTACGAGCATCTTGACGACTGTGTGCTAAGCGTCGTCGTGTCGCTAGGGTCGCGTGGCGGTCATCGACGAACGCTGCAACAGAGGGCACGTCGAGCGGAGGAAGCTGGCGGACAGGAGAGTTCGAGAGGCGCCAGCGAAGAAGTAAACGGCGACCTGGCAGAAGGGCACGAGACACGAGACCACGACCAAGAACAGGAACGGACTCCGGACCAAGAGCAAAACCCGGAGGAGATGGACGTGGACTCATAGACAGCCCTCCATCTCAGGAGGATACGGTCCTCCGTTGAAAAAGGGGGAAGATTTATAAAAGGAGGACGGTCACCCACACACACATCATGAGGGATGGGATGTCTTATACCATGTATGGTTTGGCAATCTGAATTTTGGCAAGTTGGATGGATGGATATCTGCACGTTTGATCACTACTCTCTCGCTCGCTCTCTCTTCTTTCTTTGTTCGGGATACGCGAATGGAACCAACCGCCTTCGTTTCTTGTCTTGTTATTTCTTTTTTCGTTGATACCACTAGAGCAGACCCCCCCGAACTGCCTTTGAGTCATGACGCGCACGACGATGCCCGGGTACTATAGATGAGAGCGACTTTGCTACAGGTAGCCCAATGCATCAGCATATCACGTTTGTTCTATCATGAACGTTTGTTTTATCATGTGCCCGCTCCTCAGGCTCTGAGTGGCTATTGAGATGGGACTTGCGAAATCCTTCGTTGGATATCACTGTCCCTCTTCTCTTTTCAGCCTAGATTCTCCTAAGTGCCATAATGTGGAATTAATAACTCGGATGGTAAAGCATGCCAAACGAGATCACGATGTATGAACAAGTATATAATATGACAAGTTTATTTTGAACGATTCTCTCCTAAAGGACTGACTACTAAGATATGGTATCTTGTGCCATGAGCTCCCCACGGCTGGCGAATAAACAAGTGACAGCAGTACAAAACGCCCTCGCCATGCCGTGCCAATCGTCGATTGATCAATCTATTAGGTTGCAATTTATATGGTTTTACGAGTAAGGTGAGATATACAAGAGAAAAAAGTTGCTTTCTTCAAGGCACCCGAGAGGGATGCAATCACTGGGTGCTGCTAGTCTTCTCGTTGGTGCTGTCGTCATGGCCGGCCATCTTGTCGTCGACCATGACGCCCTCGCGACCAGCCAGCTTGTTGGGGCTGGAGCGCTTGAAGAACTCGTGAATCTCGGGGGAGAACTCGCCATCCTCGGGGAGGGAAGCCTCGGTCTCCTTGGGGCCACGGCTGGACTGGTACAGCTCCCAGTCGGCACGCATGTCCTCAATCTTCATCTTCCAGTCAAGCTCGGGGTCGTAGGTCTTGCCAACGCCCCAGAGACGCTCCCACAGGCTGAGATGGGTAGGGTTGACAGCGACACCGTGGTACTCGTTCTCCTTGCCAGCGACAATGTAGCTCCAGCGGCGCTCCTGCTCCTTGAGGTCCAGGCCGGTGGTGTCGGGAAGCCAGAGCCAAGTGATGAACATACCGGCAAGACCGAACCAGGGGACGACGTGGAACTTGGTAGGGGTATCAATGTAGTTGTAGAGGACCGAAGCCAGCAGAGCACCAGCCTTGCCAATGCAGGCAGAGAAACCGTGGGCAGTGGCTCGGATAGGGGTGGGGAAGACCTCACCGGCAACCAGGAAGGTGACCGAGTTGGGACCGAACTGGTTGAAGAAGGACGACAGGAAGTACATGGCCTGGAAGGCGTGGATGCCAGCAGAGCTGCTGTAGTAGTCGTACTTGAAGGCGGGGATGACGAACATCAGGAAGCACATGAAGAAGCCAACCTGTTGCATCAACTTGCGGCCGTACATCTTGTTGTCGATGAGGAGCGAGGCGGCGTAGTAACCGGCCAGGGAGACGACAATGTTGACCAAGTTCCAGGTCCACGAGGTCATGAGCGACTTGGAGCCATCGTCAATGACCTTGATGAACTGGCCCTGGAAGAGCTTGTTGCCGTAGAAGAAGACGTCGTTGCAGAACCAACCGCCAGCAGTAGCCAGGATACGGCCACCGAAGTGCTTGAAGCAGTACTTGAGGGCGTTGATGTCGTAGCCGGTGACCTTGGCGCGGGCCTTGGCATCAACGAGCTGCTTGGAGGCGTTGGGCATGCGGTAGGCACGGTAGTAGAGGAGCCAGAAGGTTCCAATGGCAGGGAAGGCGAAAGAGAGACGGAACGTGTACTGGGCGGCAGACTTGCTGTAGGGGGGCGAGCCCTGGCCGTCGTTGAAGATGGCGAGGAGGACGATCAGGATGACCTGGTTGACGAACTGACCCCAACCCTGCATCAAGAAAGCGGTAGTGACACGGCGGCCACGGTGAAGACGATCCTCCTTGGTGGAGAGCTTGCCCTGGGTGACAGCGCTCTCGAGGGACGAAGTAGCCGTGATGGGGTACTCGCCACCAACACCGAAGCCGTAGAACATGAGGGACAGGGCGTAGCAGATGACCCAGCCCTGCATGGTCAAGCCCCAGGAGGCCGTGAGCATGAGCAGACCGACGAACATGATGGCGGCATCCTGGATGAGACCCCAGCGACGACCGATCCAATCACCGATGATCTAGAGAGCGTGTTAGTGAGATGGGTGGCGGCCAATGTGAGTGTCTG
The DNA here is from genome assembly GCA_012184525.1 of Xenoacremonium recifei. Taxonomy (NCBI): domain Eukaryota; kingdom Fungi; phylum Ascomycota; class Sordariomycetes; order Hypocreales; family Nectriaceae; genus Xenoacremonium; species Xenoacremonium recifei. The sequence continues at coordinate 789,665 of WOFQ01000008.1, read as the reverse complement.
AATGTTTGGGGGCCGCGGTGCGAGCCGCCCGAAACACACACACGTCACGGGTAGAGGGAGCATTGACTTACACCAACAAAGACCTGGCCCAACATGATGCCGACAATCTCGAGGTAGGTGACCGAGGCGATCCAGTTCTTGCTGCAGACGGTCTCGTCGTCCCAGCACTCGGGGAAGGCATCGGCAAACAGCGACGACAGGTTACCAATGGAGAACAGCACGTAACCCTCGAGACCGAGACCGGCACCGGGGATGACGGCGTGGCGGAAGTACCAGGACAGCGGCGACATGGGGTCCTTCTTGATCATAGAGCCCAGGCTAGACAGCTCGGCGGCGGCAGCCTCGCGGTCGACCTTGGAGACGAAGTTCCAGCGCTTCATGAAGGGCAGGTCGGCCCAGTAGACGCCCTCGGGGGTGTAGGAGTCGTCGGGGCGGGTGACATGGCTGAAGATGCGGCGCTCAGCGTCAGTGCCGGCGGGGAAGTCGTCCGAGTCGTCGCCCATGGGAGGGCCATGGGGGATGGGGATCTCGCCGGGGATGGCGGTTTCGTGATGCTGGTGATTGTGAACCATTTTGGCGACTTGTCGAGAACAGCGAGGTGATGCTGATCTTTTTCTCTAAGAGTGTTTGAGCAGAGTGGTGGTACACGGGACAGTGATAAGCTGTCAGTGAGTGTTCAACACCAAGGCAGAAGGCTCAATGGCGGCAGCTAATGCAGCAATTGAGCAGCCACGTCTCGCAATGGACCTGCTGAAGACTGGCTCACGGGCTTGAGGCGTTCAGACGATGCTGGAGAAGGTCCTTCCATGGTTTCCCGAGCGCGCGGCGTGGGCAGTATTTGAGTCGATCGTCCACGGCCGTTGCACTCGGGGAGAGCGTCATGAGGCGACGCATTGGGACACCTCGACAGCGGCCGCATCCAGCCAGTCAGCGTGCGGGAATGCACAACGTGCGCGATTGCATGGCCATGGGCTTCCCTCCACAAGCAGAAAAAAAAAAAGTGAGACTCCTTCGATGAACCGCGACCAGGGGCGGAGGATGGGTTAGTGGGCGGGCGAAAGGTCAAGCGCAAGCCACAGAACCACTGGGAGCCACTGGGAACCACCACATGGCAGTCGCTTCGGGTCCTTTGCTAGGCTCTGCTAGGCCTGACTTAGTCGAGATCATGCATTTCTTCGGGGGGAGAACCCGCTCTCGGTGCCCTAGACGGCGTCGGTCATGGTGGCCAACAGTGCTGAAAGGCCCTTTTCCCATGCGCGCAGAACAGCAAGTGAGCGCGTGACCGGATCGGACGGCAGCGTCGCGGAAGGGATCACCGCTGGATCCTGCGCGCTAGAGCAGCCAGATCCCAGGCCCAGATCCAGTCAGGTCGGCCCATTGCCCCCTCGTGCTCGCTCCATGCCATCTTCTATAAAGCCCGTTCGGTGTCCCGATCGAGCAGTCAGCGTTCGCGAGGCCTCAACGTGCACGCCGGCGAGTTCGCGCCTGCCTTTTCAGCGCGATATCGATTGCCGCAGATCCGAAAAGCCAAGTCGCGTGTCTGCTTCGGAGCGTCGATTTTATTCCCGTCCGTTGCGTTGCGTCCCATCTCTTGGCGGCCCTTGGCGACACTTGGCAGACGGACAGCGCTGAAAGGTCACTGGCCGCTCACTAACTAACCTGCTAAACCCCCCCGGCCGCCGCCGCGGGTGCCCTCGCTTGGCGCTGCAGAACACCCGCAAGGCCCCCCCCCCCCCGAACGCCGACGTAGCACTGCAGGCTTGGCCCCCGTCAGCGGCGCAACTGACGAAAGAGGAGGGGAAACGCGCAACCGCCTCGGCTCAACGAGGAAAGTGCTCGCGTGAGACAAACTGACCTCCAGCCACGATGCTGCACAAGCGACTCACGCTTCCAGGGTCCGAATGCTTATCCCAACCCACTGCTCTGCGGCAGTAGCGCATAGTCGATGCGTGTCTCGGTGATGCTTTTGGGGCTTTTCCATCTCATGCTCCCAGGGCCGCATGTTCTGACGTGCAAAGGGCCTTTCTCGAACCACTGACCGAGGGGCGTTCATCTGAAGCGAAACGAAACGAAACGCCAGGTCTCGCCCGGCAACATCGTGATACGTATCTGCCGGTCACCAGCTCTCCGTTCTGCGCATCAAGCTTGACTCGGGCACGTACGATGCGCGAGCAGACTCCTCCACGCATCTCCACCGTCGGCCACTTTCCACCGCCTCTTTCAAACTCGACGAGATAGATGTGCACCGCCTAGACTCGCGATGTCCATTCTCATGCTTCACTCGTCTGATCTTGTCTGTCGTGATACTTACCCCGCCTTCCCCTCGACGATAAAATTGAAAGATACACACCCGACCAGGGCCTCATCCGGTCCAGCCCAGTCTCCCGCACGCCACCGCCGCGCATGGTTGGCCAGTTCTCGCTTTAGCTATCCAAGATGAAGACTGCCCGTCTCCACCACTTTGCACTTTACCCACGATAAGCTTGATGTCCGGGGGGGATCACTGCACATCGCATAACTCTTGGGAATAGTGCGTGCTGGTCCTGCAGCTCGACCAAGACCTCGGCTCCCAGCCTTTGTTTCGAGCTGGACCCGGGTCCGCTGCCTGTCCCACATATGTCTGCCTCACAATTCAAGTGCCAGCTTGGAAGCCGGGCCCAGAGGCATTTCCATTTCCGCATCCGCTCTCACGGCCCGCTTCACGGCACTTGCTTCTGCTTCATCATTCCGCCTCGGGCGTTTAGGCTTTTATTCTTTGGCCCCTAATATCTCCAGATTCCTTCCAGAACTCGTGGCAAAAAAAATAGCGTCATTTATTACCGTTCTCCTACTCGTCTAGGCGTGACATGTTTGATCCTGCATCCACCACACATACCGAGCTCTCAACTAGGTAATTCGGCGTCCCGAAGGCGAAAGTCTAAAAACTTTGACAGCTACTCGACGCCTCCCGCAGGAACAGGCCGCATGAATCGTATAATTGCAAGTTCTAGACCCCAGCAACCGGCCCCACGTCGTCGGTACCGAATTCTGCAACGATCGATCGCGTCTACTTTACTGCATACTCGTCTAGCAATTGCGGATGCACAACCTTGAACACATGCAGTCTCACCACTAGGACTCACTTTGCCACGTGTACAAGTATCATCAGTGTTTTGTGTTTGTGTCTCTTGTGTCTGTCTGCCGGTAAAAGTAAACTGAGAATGCTGGCTATGGTCGTGTGCCACTCTCCCATCTCTGTCTTCTCCAAACCCGGACCACAACTGCTAATAAGCCATCCCAACGATTTCATCCTGAGAGAGGCCATTCCCCAAAAAACAAAGCAAATAATAAAAGCTAGAGGAGGAAAGAAAAAAAAAAAAAGAAACGAAGGAAGAAGAGGTAAATGAAAACTCCAACTTGACCGTCCCATGATCCTCTCGATCCCTTGTCCAGTCTGCTCTCGATCTCGCTCACCTCACAACAAATCCTCCGACCTGTAATGAGACGATCAAGAATCCTCTCCTCCCCAGTCAAACGCCGCGCTACGGTTCATACAAAAGAGAGTGTGCGGTGAAAAAAAGTAAGAGGAATAGATAACAAAGAAGAAGCATACAACAAAAGTATCGCCAATTTTTTCACTCTCTTTCAGTACAGAGTCCGATGACAGTCATCTCTCTCTCTCTAAAAAGAGAGACTTGGGGTTCTCTCATTTCCCCAGCGGACGTGGCGTCGCCTCCTCGTCAACCAGACCGACTATATTCCCATCCTCGTCGATCCGCACCGTGCTGAGTGGTCGCGGGGTAGCTTCCACAGTATTATCGTCGTCGTTCTCATCCGCCGGTAAGGAGTCCGACTTGGCTCCGGCAGCTTGCGGGGGTGTATGTGCTGATGCTGCTGCCGGTTCGTCTCCTACTCCGCCTTCAAGCATGGCTTCCATATCGACCTCCTTGGACGGCGTTGTGGCCACCTGGGTCACCGCTTCCGGAGTGCTCTCGGAGCCGATTGTCACGCTGTCGTGACTGTTGGCCCGCATCATTTCGATGCCCAGCTTGGAGCTTGGCAGCACTGGCTTGCCGGCCAACGGCTTACTGCTGCGACGAGCCTGCTTCTCGCGGCCCGGCTCGCCGTCTTCGTCTTCGTCGTCGGCCGACTCCGTGCTCTCCGATGTCCGGCGCTCTCCCGGTTCTCTCTTGCTCTTGAACCGCTCGAGAGCCCGGGGGCCATGTTCCATCTGTCCCGGCGCAGATTGCTGGCTGAGCAGGTGCGGAACCGCTTTGCCGGGTATGTCCACCGCTCCGAGGACGTCGTTGTCGGTGGTGATCCCCAAGCCTTCATCCCATTCGTTCGTCGCCTTACGGCTGATAACGATCGGCACGTCGTCTGTCGTGACTGATTCTGAATCACCAAACAGCGATGAACTGATTGAGTCTTCACGGCTTGACATCATAGCTGCCCCCAGTCGCCCAGCAAACACAGAAGAACTAGATGTCGGGCTGTCCTCCACTCTCGAATTTGCCTTTCGAAGACTGGACGGGATTGGTCGGGCCAAGCTGTAAGATGCACTTTGCCCTGGAGATTCTGGTCTCCATTGACACAATCCTCGCAGAACTTCGGTGAGCTTAGAGGAACTGATCGGTTTCTCAATCAGGGAATCGAAGTAGTGCGGTGCCTGTAGCTCCTTAAGGTACGCTGTTATGGCAACAATTGGCGTGTGCGAATTGGCATTCTTTGTTTCCCGAATCATGCGTGCCACGTCGGCTCCGTTGATTTGAGGCAGCTTGTACTCGAGGAAGATGACATCGAACTTGATCTCGCTCATCGAGTAGCGCACAGCTTCTGATCCGTTGGGAACCGAAATGGTGCGGCACCGAAGCTTCTCTAGCAGCTTCTCCATGACCATTCGCGATACCGGATGGTCTTCACATATAAGCACATCCAATGGTCGGAAGGTAGGTCCTCCATCAAAAGCAATCTGGGAAAGCCGTCGTGAGCTCTGTCTTCGTCGCTGGACCCGAAGAAGGGCGCTATGCTTCTCACCGCCCTCGTTGTCAGATGACGACGGAGACATGTCAAAGACTTGGCTTCGACGGTTGCGGTGGTGCTGCAGAATGTCGGACGCGATGGGACTACCATCTTGGGACTGAGAACCGACTGTCAAGGATCTTGATCTTCCTGCTGACGAATTGCTAGACTGCCGAGGCGTTGAGATCGTCTTCTGTGGCGACAGGGATAGTGGTGGTGGTGCCGCGCCGCGTCCCTTGACGGGCGATCCTGCTGCCACTGTTGTAGCTGCCTTCTGGAGACTGGGCGGTACCTTAGGGATCTCAAAAGCCGAAGTAGGCTGAAGTGATGCTGCCGACTGATGAGAGAGACTTGAGGAATTGCTTGATGCTTTCCTTCGGCCCTCCGGTCCTTGGCCCGTGACGAAAGACACCAGCAACGGCGAGGATGGCTGTGAAACACGACTTGGAGATGCCGTAACATGTGAAAAGCCTGATGGTGACTGTGGACGGTTCTTGGCGTTCGATATCGTCCTCTGAAGGGGGTTTGTCAACACCGGGCTGCCCTCGAGCGAAGGCGCAGGCGTCATGATATTGGGCCCTCCGGGGCTCACGCAAGCAGCCTGCTTCGTCTGCGCTGCCAGGGCCTCTGCTCGCAACTTCTGTATCACGTCCTTGTTGGCTTTCTCAAGCACGGGAAGGTTTTTGAAGGAAAACGATCCAAAGTCATCCACAGCCACGGGCTCGCTCAGCCGCCTTGACTTCAGATCTCTGACATGTGGAGGAATGTGCAGAGGCATAAGTTTTCGGCTAATAGAATTGACTTGAGATCGCACTCGTGAAAGAGCATCGTGAGGCCGATCGGGGTACTCCGAGCCAGCGGTTGAGGATGGAGGTGAGGTTTGATCTTCCATCTCTTCGGCGAATGACTGGAGAACCGCACCTCTGGCATCGAAATACTCAGTATCCTCAGGGTTCTCAGGCTGGGGAACAAACTGAGCCTCATCCTCGAGCAACGTGTCCCAGTTTACGCCTTCAAACCAGGGATGATTCCGGATTTCTTCGCCTCCGGACGAGTATTTCTCTTCACGGTTAGCCCCCAAGCGTTGCTGAGGCTCCATGCATAGAAGTTTGTTGATGAGGTCCTTAGCCTCGTCAGAAATTGGCTCGCATTCTGTCTCATCGGGCCACAAGATCTTCCGCGCCAAAATATTTTCAAATACATGCTCTGCTTCACCAGCGTGGAATGGAGGAATGCCATAGAGAAACTCGAACATGATGCAGCCTACTGACCACCAATCGCTGGTCTCGTCTTGTTTGTCGCCTTTGATCGTTTCAGGTGCCAGGTAATCGGGCGTGCCCACGAATCTCCGGTTGGTGTCTTCCGGGTCAAACAGGGCCATCGGTGGTGGCATCATCGGAGCCGGTGGAAGCGAGTTTCTCGGGTGGGTGTCCATGCTAATCTTCGAATTGATATGTGCCTGGAGATCTGGGGACCCATGAAGAATCACCTCCTCATCTAGCGGCGACTTGACGCTGTTTGGATGCGATCCAGGCTCCGAGTCGTGCAATGAAAAGTTCGTGAGCATGTGTGCCAATGTCTCGCTTCCTCCGCTGTCGCTGCGATGGCTGTTCGAGATCCGGCGATTGTCCTGGCCCAAGCTGAAGTAAGATGGCTGGACCAAGCTCCCGACTTCAGGAGTCATCTGAGGCGTCATTGTGGGTGAATGTACATGCCCGTGCAAATCGAGCGACGTAGATCTTGAGGACGCGATCGATGCTGAGCGAGCAAACGGGCCCTGCTTCAGGAGATCCGGAGTTCCATCCGAGCTTTCATTATTTAGAGCTCTCTTCTGACGACCTACGAGACCCATGCGTGAAAGACCAAAGTCCGTCAGCTTGAGGTGGCCCTTTTGGTCGATGAGAAGGTTGTCTGGCTTCAGATCTCGATGGATAATACCTCGGCCATGAAGATGCTCAACACCCAGAACGACTTCTCCGAGATACTTCTTCACCCATTCTTCTGGGAGACCACCCAGAACCTTGATAAGAGATGCACAGTCGCCGCCGTTGAGGTATTCCATGACCAGATAAAGATAGTCCTTGCTGGAAAATGTCCAGTATAGTTTGGCAACAAAATCACTCTCTCCTTGCCACATCATGATGGCACGCTCTGCCTTGACATTTCCAACTTGATTCTTTGCAACCATGTCCGCCTTCTTGAGCACCTTTATAGCAAAATATTCGCCTGTTGACTTTTTCTTTGACAAATACACGCTGCCAAATGCACCTTTGCTGATAGGCTTAATAATCTCGAAGTCCTTGATGGACGGTTGTGTAGGTCGAGCCTGAGGAGGCGGCTGATTTGCCCCTAGCCTTGGCGAGGGGGGTGGCTTCATAACAAAATCAGAAATCGCGGCTGACGATTGTCGCCGATGATGGCGGCTGGCTATCGGAGCTGGAGAGCTGAAATCGCTACCCGGCAGCATAGGTGAGGCTTCTGGGGAGATGACCCCATCTTGATAAAGAGGCAGACCTCGGGGCTTTATGCGAAGAGGGGATGCTGGAGGGGCCGGTCTGGATGGCGACTCCTGACGTCGGGGAGAGGATGACCCAGGCAGAATGAGACTTCGTCGATGGCGGCGTCTAGCACTGGCAGCCCGTCTAAGATCTCCAAACTCAGAGATTGGCGATTCGGTCCTAGGAGCATTCCTAGAAGTGACAGACGATGAGCGAAGACTACCCTCACTATCAACAATCTCGCCCTCCAGATAAAGCGAATCTCGCCTAGTATCCCGGGGAAGTCCCAAACTACTAGGGCCACCGAAGTGAGATCGCGGAGTTGGACACTCCTTCGGACTGCTTGATCGTGTGGACGCGATGAACGATGTCGGACGAGAGCGGTTGCGACCTTCTGAGAGATCAATCTGCCGCAATGCCGCTGCCAGAGCAGATGGGCTGTTGAGAGGTTCAGGAGCACTCTCTTCTCGAGTAAGCTCCACTGTTCCTTCATCTTCTGGAACCATTTCCTCGTCACCTTCATCGTACTGCTCCTCGAGGCTGTCTTCTCCGGTGGAGTCGCTCAGGTCCTCGCCAGCAGCTAAGCGGGCTGCTTTGGACATGGCTTCCTCGATGCAATCTTGAACAAGAACCGCCAGCTCTATTCGAATGCGCTCTGCATACTCAATGATCTTTCGATGTCGGAAAACAGCATCAACTTTAGCTCTCGACACTTTCTCGGTATCGGAGCATAGGAGCGCCAGACCCTGTTCCTGCTCCAGAGTGTTGGTACTCGGAGACTGCCATTGCAGCACCTGCGATATCCTTGACTCCGACTGAGGCGACTGTGTTCGAAACTCCCCGTTGTTCTGTGTTGTAGATGTCTCCTTGATTGCAGGTGTGCTAATCTCGATTGCCGTGTCACACAGATCCATGAGCAGCTCAACTATCCGGGCTTGAGGCCGACGGACGGCAAATGAGCGCGCTCTAGTGTGCCCATATCCGCCCGATCGCTCTCTCGAACGGGGTAACGAACTGCCCGGGGAAGATTGAGTGGACGGAGGTGGGCCAATGGGCAACCCTTTGTATTCCGCCATAGGGATGGTGGTTTGGTCTCCCGTCATCGATCTGCTCTTGCGAGCCTCCAGAGCATCGAGCACTTTGACGATAGAATGGCGATGTTCAACTAGGTTTTCCTGGCTCATTTGAACATCCATCTCTGCTCGATGCTCCTGAAGACAAAGTTCCGTGTGCTTTTCGAACCACCAACGGGGGATCTGGCGCTCGCATATTCGGCAGAGGACTGGTGGCGGCGGGATATTCTGTTCAGGGTCTTCCAGACCGGACTCGGCAAGCTGTGTCAGATAACCGGCAAGGACCTCTGCTCCAGAGCCCAAGGAATTGACGATGACGGAAGGAAGGTCGATTTTGATCTCGCGAGCGATCCAAGGTCGCAGCATCCACATGGTCTAAAGGGACATTGTGAGCATAAAAACCAGCCGGAAGTAGGGTTCTTGATCTTACATGACTCTCTCCGCCCGACACGCTGTCATACACCATGATACCTTGGGCCTCGAGGTCTACGGTCTGCGGCTGCGGGTTCTCGATTTCGACATCTTGGATCTCGTCGATGGACAGCAATTTGGACAATGGTCCCAGCTGGACGGTGAAGCGGACTCGGTGGCTCCTGGAGTCATCCGTCTTCATGGATTCGACGACCTCGGTGAAGACAGTCTTGTTCTCGCTGACGATCAAGTCGGAAATGGGGATGCCATTGACCGTTTCGAACTGGGTGCCCACGACATCGGTCCAGGAAGGGCTGACCCATTTGATGGTGCCGTCGAGGTTCAGGTCGACAATGACATTGAGGGTCTGTTCGGCGGCTTCGCGGAGTTCCTCGCGCTCCTCTCGGATGTCTTGGCTCAGGGACCTCTCCATGGCCGTGGCCGACTGTGCCCGCAGCGAGGCAACAGCGGGAGGAGCCAGCGAGGCTCCGGCCGGCGATTCCATGGCCGCGAGAGCCGTGAGGCCCGGACGAGCACGGATGGGTGGTGATATTCAGGCACGGCGGCTCGGTGCAAGCGATGAATGACGACGGTTCGGTGGCAGAAGAGGGGAAGACTCGGGGGTCTGGCCAGGGCGCCAGGACTACAGACCCGCGAGAGTCGACGACATGACTGGAGATCGCCGGCTCAGGTGTCTCGAAGTGACGCGGGAGGAATTCGAGGAGCGGGCAGCAACGGGCATCGACGGGAGGAGAATCGCCGTCCTGGCTGGCTGTCTCTGACTGACTCTCTCGCACGGCGTCGGTCCGGGAGGGCAGAACGGCGAGAGGGCGGCCAGTCCGGGGCCGATTGACAGCCAGAAAAGATTGAACAGGAAGACAGTCGGGCAGGGGCAGGCAGTCGACGGGCTGGAGTCGCGATAGTTGGGCGGCCGTGGAGCGAGATGGCTGAGGACAAAGTTCACAAAGTTCCGTCGGGGAGCCTTCCTTCACGATGGTCAACCGAGCCGTGGCTCGCGTTCCTCTCATGATACAATAAGCGGGGGAAGCCGCGCATCGACCAATCACCACCCACCCTCAGACTGGCACTAGCCTGCTGAGCTGCTGTTTCAACGCTGGCAAAGGCTAATAGTAGCACCTGGACTTGGACTTCCAGGGTTTGGGCGCTCGCCGACCGACCCCACGCACCAGCACCAGCGCCAGCGCCAGCACCAGCCCAGAAGTCTCGCCTTCCATCCAGATCCAGCCCTGGAGCCCTGGTCGTTGTTTCGTTTGGGCGCCGGAGCGTCCTCTCACAGGCTCTCCGCGCCGAGAAACAGAAACAATTTGACTCTCTGCATGAATCTACCTATCGCCCTTGTAACCCGCCTAGGCGTTCAACCCGTCGGCCCTTATCTGCGCCCAGCCTCACCATACCCCTCAAACAATGCCCCAGAAAAAGAAAAGCAAAATTTTTGTCAACGGGGACATCCCTCGAGGCCTTCCTTGCCGGATGTCTCACTGCGCCCTGAGTTGCAGCGCTACTGCGGAAGCGCAACTTCTGCTCCTCCCATGACCACTAACATCGGTGTCGCGGAGGCGGGCCGGAGCCTGCGGGTGAGCGTACAGTCAGCCAGCTATCGTCATAACCAAGCTGATCCTCCCTGCCTTCCGGTGCGTCTGTCTCTCTGCTCTGTCTGTATGTCTCGGGTTGGCGTCTTGTCTGTCTTCCGCTGGGCCGCTCACTGAAAAGAACATCGACAATGGGCACGAGGGCTCGGGCTCATCCAGCTCGCCAGCCAGCCAGACAGACTCCAATAGAGGCGTCCGTAGTCGGTGGAGGAGGCGCCATGCACGCGGCAGGAAAGGCTCTAATACCGCTCCCTAACGCTGCTCGCCCGCATATATCACTCAGCGATCACACTCTGAGGCTTGCCGCAGCTCGCGTCGAACGAGGCGCGTCTTGGCCATGAGTCACCTTGCCATGGCAAATACGTGCAGTGTGGCACCCCGGTGCTTCAGATTGATGCCACTCAATGCTGTGGTTTCTCCCCCCGTTATGCCTGACTACCCGCCCCGAGTCCCGTGAGGCCTGCATCAGTGAGCTCATGGCCCTCGTCTGTTTACCCGTTTAGCCCTCCCCCTTGACGGCCGTCGTTCATGGAGCTTCCTGGTGCCGTTACTCGACATCATCCATGCATCCCGTAGGGATTCGTCCTCCGTCCTCCGTCCTCGCACCATGGAACCTCTCCAAAGCAAACTGCCGACAAACCTTCATCCACCCCAAATTGTCGCGAGGTGGCAGCAGGTGTTGCCAGCACGCAACCCTTCCCAGCTTCGATCGACCCCTCAGCTCCTCGGCTCGGCCAGCTCTGCCTATAGCATCATCGCTATCGCCGGAACAATATTCATGCATCGACGGGCGAATCGACGCCCTGCTTTGGCCTCTCCCCCTCACGTCCCGTGCCCACCACTCCCAGCAGCGCCATGCATGTTCTAATGCACCTGCGGCCGTCCAGCTGACAAATGCCTGAGCATCAGAATCAAGCTCCGTATTTTGGTCGTGATCATGGCTGTTGTACAGCCACCCTCGTGGTTCTGTCCCCTCAGTAACGATGCAACTCGAACCATCCCACTTGATTTCCTTCCGTTGCACTTTATGGCGTCTTGTTCTTATTCTGAAGCTACTGATCGCGATCTCAAGTCCGGGAGGTGTCCAGGGCGAGTCTCCCGGTTGAAGGCGCATCCTACAGACGGTACCAAGGTCACGAACCAGACGGAGCACAACCTTGGTCCAATGTACTTGGTATCACACATTCCTGCACACTTGATTCGCCGTCTCCTTGAGCCGACCCTGGCCTGGGGTACATCGGAAGATTCAAGCAACTTGAATTGGGTTACAGAGCGTCCTGGTTTCCCCAACGTCAAAACTGTACATCGAACCACAGCATGCCGGTTTCCAAGCAACCATGAATAGTACAGCCGGCGCTCTCCAAGCCTCCTTGCCCGGGAAAGATCAGCATCCACCGAAAATGCAACACCAGACGCTGTCGCCCAAACCCGTCGACGCCATCCAGGCGGTGAGAAAGCAAAGGATTGCTGCGAGCTGCACAACAATCCATTGGCTCCGAGAGGATGTGATGTCTCTTTGCCCTTTACTTGTTCTTACATGCTCGACTGCCTATAGTATATCCGGGGTATGGAGAAGGGGATATCACACCACGACCCCGGCGCTACATCCAAGTGCCGTGTTACCCCCAGACATTGCGCCAGTTCTAGCGCCTCCATCTCCTGTCTTCACCAAAGCTATTTGAGGTCCGGAGTAGCCCAGCTCCGGGCAAAGCCCCCAATGGGCAACCTGATATGCCGGTATGCCGGCCCGGCTTAATGGCTCCGTTCACGGATCGGTATGTATGTATGTGGACGACGTAGAAATGAGGAGACTTTCCGGTGGTCAAACGTGCAAGCGTTGGTGTCTTATTGCGGGTGAGATCTACATAGAACGCGTCGGTGTATGAAATTCAAGGCACTCTAGATTCTCATAAGCGTTCGGTCTTGGCAGTTTCTCATCGCCGTCCAGGTTCCCTCTTACCACCATGACGGGCGGCCGCAGTTGAGACAGCCAGAAGTGCCTACCGAAAGAGGCCAAGCGCCGGTAAGAAGGGGCGAAGTCTCTCGATATCTTCATTGGACAGGGCCGGTATTGTAAGCAAGTGGGACTGGATTCTGGACTATTCCTCCCACTGCCCGAGTCCCCCGACAGGCTCCTCTCGACCCGCCGATCTCAACTCCAACAACCCTCCGTAACCCGTGACTTGCGTGAGCCTTGTCTCAACATCTCCAGGCATTCCGACCGATCTTACGCGCCACAACTTCTCCAAAGTCTCATCACACCATTGAGAAAGTATTCGCCTTTAGAATATCTCTTTCCCGTTGCATCTCTTGACCCAGTGGGCCACTTGATCCAAGCTCGGCGAGGCTCCCCGAGCCCCAGATTCACGACTCACTCATTGGGACTCACCAAGAGGCCGCATCTTTGCATAAAGGCCCGTTCAGGCGTTGTCTCCGGTAGGTCTCCTGATGTCGCCCTATCTACCACCTCTACCTGTCGTCCCTACCTCAATGCACCGTAGCTGCTGGTCGCTGGCTGTCGCTAATCGGATCGGGCGATCAGGATTTCAGTACCCCGCCATTGCCAACATCCCCACGCAAAATTCAAATTGGGAGTCATCACCACCATGTCTTCATCACTCTCCCCAGACCGCTCCGATGGAGGTCGGGGAGGCTCTTCTCCCGATGCCGAGGATAAGGGCGCTCTCAGTATGAATCTAGGCTTCCTCAAATCGCTCACAGACAAAAGGACCACCCGAGGTGAGATTGCGCCGTCCGTCGTAAGTTTCTGTGCGCTCCAGAAGCTGACATTGGTCTCCAGAGGGAAACCCGCCTAAGAAGAGAGGACCAAAGCCCAACAGCAAGCCAGCATTGACCAGACGCCAGGAACTTAACCGTCAAGCACAACGGTAAGGGTCCTTGTCCTCTCAATCGCACTCGGAACTGACCCGCTTTGCTAGTACTCATCGCGAAAGGAAGGAGCAATATATCAAAGCGCTTGAGGATGAAGTTCTCCGGCTGAAGCAGATCTTCAGCGTTGCCTCAGCTGACAAGGAGAAGCTGGCTGAAGAGAACCGCCAATTGAAAGACATGCTCGCCCAAAACGGCCTCGGTGTCCCAAGTCCGCATGGAGCTGAGACTGTTGGGTACTCGTCGACTGCAAGCATGACTGGCAGCAATGCCCCTGCATCCTCCAACGCCTTCACGCCACCTCTATCAGCTCAATCCACGGCGCCCTCGTCGGGCTCTATTGGTCATCATTCATCAACAACCGTGCCGCAGTTTGGCACGTCTCCGATTCAAGAAACAATCCCGCGGGCTTCAAGTCAACCGCCCGTGGACGTCGAACAGGCGGGCATTGACTTCGTTCTAACGTACGATAACTCCTCCTCCAAGAATGCATATCTTTCACCTCCCCCGCAGTGATTATCAGGTTCACATCAGCAAATGATGCCGAAGCATGGCCCATTGGCGCTATACTGGCTTGCTAACGTTTGCGGTTTTATCGAGGGAATCTGTAGTCTCGAGAGACCTTGTATGGCTCATCTTCCATGGCTACTTGACAGAGCGGTCGAATCGGAGCATTATTCGTGTGGCCATGCGCTCATGGCATCATGCCCACCAGTGCCAATCGCAGGGGTCAGGCCGGAGGTTCCCGAGGGCGTCACCCGTACCGCCAGAAGCCAGCGAGCGTGGCAGCTCACCAAGGCTGATTTGGCGACCCTGCTCGACCTCAGCAAGAAGCTCGATCTCGACGGCGAGATCACCCCGGTCATGGCCTGGGGCATGATTAAAGATCATCCCAGGTTCAGGGAGCTACGACCTAGCGACTTCCAGAAACTCGGCGAGGAGCTGGTTGGAAAGATTAGGTGTTACGGGTAAGTGCTACTCCGAGCCTTTATTCCGTTTCTGTATAGCCGTGTTGAGATTTCCTGCAGTTTTGGTGCCGTCCTTGAAGAATTTGAGGTTCGGGATGCCTTAGAAAACACATTGACTTGGGGGAGGCCCGAGATGATGGTCCCGGAGATGATGGTTGAATAGGCTCCCAGTCAAGAGTGAACGGTTTTATTGATGACCGGTTGTGTTTTATGGGCTGGTGCCCGGGTTTGGACAATAAGGATACCAGGAGCTGGGTTTTCTGTATAATTTAGTGTGTGTTTTGTAGCGTCTACCTACCTCGCCTGATGCCAAATAGTCTGCATCTCTGGGTTGTTATGCAATGTTCTTCGCTGTCGAAGCAACTGATATGAATATCGACACGACGTAATTGATCTACGCTATCTCGCCGTACGTGATGTTGTGACACAATATGATTTAAGATGGAAAGACACGACACGGATGTCGTTGATACTTTTTTTTTCCAGACTTGTATCCGGATCAGAAGGGACACCTCCTAAGGTCTCAAACATTCTCTATGGCCCAAGGTGAAAATAGGTGTCTAGGATAATACGCAGACCCAGCTAAGTTTAGGCCTTTACTCAATCCAATGCGAGTGAGATGTGGTTGGAATGATATCTCGTCTTGATTATATCCCCTACCCTAGACACCCGACTCCAAATCGCGGGGCTGCCCTTTTTTTGTAGTAAGTGCAAGATTTTCGGTAGGCAGACCAGCCCCACCCCCACCCCACCACGAAATTCACGTTGGATATCCAAATTCTGGCGAAACAACTCCCCGCTCTCAAGGAACGACAACACCACCGCAAAAATGGGAGACTCGCTCGACTGGGACCAGATTTGCCAAAGCTGCCCCTCCGGCGATGGCTGGGGTCCGGCTGTGACCACGGAGACGACTCTCAACGGCGTGCCCTATGCGCCGTTCTCCAAGGGCGATAAGCTCGGTCGTATGGCCGACTGGACCGCCGAGGGCAAGGATCGCGACCGTGGCAGGACGCAGTACAGCCGCAACTTTAGAGGTATGTCCCAGCATAGTCTTATCACTGCATCAAGTCCTCGCGCTAACATATCGCGATACAGACCAGCAGGCCTATGGTGCGAGCCATGCTGTCACCTTCAATGCCCCCCCCGCCGAGGACGAGTCTACCTTCTCCGTTGTCAGCAACACCCGCGACTCAACGAAGACGAGATACGGTCGCGGAGCCGTTTTCACACGTGGCGGCCGAGGCCAACGAGGCGCAGGTGCGGGTGGTCGCGGAGGACGCGCTCAACTCCAGCGGACCGGCGCCGGTGGTCGCCAGGGCTATGGCGGCGGCGGATACGACCGAGGTGGACGACAGAACACGGGTGCCAGGGGTCGACGCTTCGGCTGGAAGGACTACGACAAGCCTGCGAGGAACCGTGACGCGAGCATTAACATCAAGTCTGAGTGGAAGCTGTTGGAGGAGATTGATTTCAACCGTCTGGCCAAGCTGAACCTGGAGACCGACGAGGGCGAGGACGTCGAGGACTACGGTTTCCTCTACTACTACGACCGATCCTACGACAAGAACCCCGTCAAGGGGGCCGAGAAGAAGCTCACAGCTATCGATCGCGCTGCTTACAACGTCACCACCTCGTCCGACCCCGTTATTCAGGAGCTCGCCGACAAAGACGAAGGAACCATATTCGCCACTGATAGCATTCTCTCCATGCTCATGTGCGCAACTCGCTCGGTCTACCCCTGGGACATTGTTATCGTGCGACAGGGCAACAAGATCTTCCTCGACAAGCGGGATAACGCCAACCTTGATATGGTGACAGTCAACGAGAACGCTGCTGATGCCCCTCTGGACGCTGCCGACGGTGGCAAGGACAGCATCAACCAGCCGCCTGCTCTGGCAGAGGAGGCCACCTACATTAACCACAACTTTGCTAACCAAGTTGTGACCGAGAGCAACTCGGCAAAGGTTGAGATGGCCCATGCCAACCCCTTCTATAACTCGTCCGAGGACACCGACCCTCCCGCGAGCAAGGCCTACAAGTACCGACGCTTCGATCTCTCTACCAACGACGAGGAGCCCGTGTATCTTGTTGTCCGTACCGAGATTGATGCGGTGCAGAAGAACGCTATCAGTGGTGAAGATCAGTACATGACCATCAAGGCGCTCAACGAGTTCGACAGCAAGGCTCAGGGCAGCGGCGGTGCCTTGGACTGGAGGAGCAAGCTGGTCACTCAACGTGGTGCTGTCGTCGCTACTGAGATGAAGAACAACAGCTGCAAGCTCGCCAGGTGGACTGTGCAGAGCATTCTTTCCAAGTCTGATGTGATGAAGCTTGGGTAAGTTTCCGATCCAGATCTCTCTCAACCATGGAATTCCACAAGTCTGTTGCTAACAAAGATATCTTCTAGATTCGTCTCTCGTTTGAACCCTCGTTCTAACGATAAGCACGTTATCCTGGGCGTCATCGGCTGGAAGCCTCGCGACTTTGCTAACCAGATGAACCTCTCTCTGTCCAACGGCTGGGGTATCGTCCGCACTATTGCCGACATGTGTCTCAGCAGCGAGAACCAGGATGCCAAGTTCGTCCTTGTTAAGGACCCTAACAAGTCGATTCTCCGCCTGTACGAGGTGCCCACCGGTAGCTTCGATGAGGAGGATGAGGAGGAGGCCGAGACGGCGCCGGCTGAGGAGGAACAGTAAAGAGATTTAAGATACGACGGCATGTGATACGGGAGAATGATTAGGACACGGCATAGGTGTTGACTTCTCTTGAAAAATGGGATAGTAGCTCTATGGAGCGGAAAAGCGGACGCGCCTCTCTTGATGACGAGGGCAAGCTGTACACTTTGCGGCGCTACAGGTAGTTTGAAAAGAAACCACATTTCCAAACTTGTGTTACAGCCCTTCTGAACCTGTATATTGGAGCTTGGAGGTAGGCGTGTATTGGAGCATGGAGGTAGGTTCAACGATGTGAAGTCTATCCTCGGAGTGGTAAACGTCCCTGCGTTTGGCTCATATAGTGTCAGTCTTTTTCACAGCAGAATTTACTTCATTTTAAAGAAATCCATAACATTATAGAACTTCCTGCTATAGAAAAGAAACTATTTAGTGGGTAGGAACCGTGTAGGCAGAGAGAGCATCGATGGCCCAGAGACTTTGCCTAGCCGGATAAAACCTCCCTTTCCTGTTGTCGTCCAGTTCTTCCAAGAAAAGGGTTTCCTGCGACAGATCTGGTAGATGGCAACAACAAGGACCAAAAGCAAAACAAATAAGTTCGGTAGAGTGAGAGGGTTGCCCTCAAAGTACAATCAGCATGCGGTGGCTGATCCTGTCATTCGCGCTGATCTCATGCCTCCCCTCCCCCTGAAATGAGCATAAGGAAGTGGTTGTCTTGACAAACGTATGGTTGGCTTGTCATAGAAGAGCCCATTAATATCAAGATGACCTTCCCTAAAAATCGCAATGATTACGTTAATCACACAAAACTGGGCCTTCAAGTCAAAGCTCTCCTCATTCGTTTCACCCTCTCTGAGCCGCCTTCGGGACGAGTATAAATCCCTTTATGTCGTGATCAGGTAGGCCCCAGAGCGCTTCCAAGGAGAGCTTTGGAAAATTGTCAAATGAACGCAGGTAGTAGCTCAGTAAGATCTCAGTTGTTGCATGGTGATGCTGTGTAATGGATGGATGTATCCCTGAGCCACCAGCCGCTCTTCCATCAATTGGAACCGGCGACGAGCGACATTGTTCGGACCCAGGCGCAACTCAACAGCCGCGGCGTTCGTGGCTGCAATGAGCAATTGAAAAGCCCTCTCAACGCCATGGTCTTCTCTGATTTCGGCGATGCGACCTTGGTACCAGCTCTCAGAGACAACATCACACAGGATCTCATCGATAGGTGCATCGGGTTGCCGTAAGTGCATGGCCCTAACTCCGGAGACAGTTGCGGCAACCTCGTCAGTGAAAGAAGGCCGCCAATCGTACCACGTATCATCCCGTCGCTCTGAGGCTCGCTGCAATGGTGGTAGGGTGCGGTATGCGTCGAGCGAAGGTGGAGGACTGGAATATACTCGGGGTTCAAGTAGGTGTGGTCGCTCGTCTTGGTATCGAGAGACATGCCGGACAGGGCGAGGGGTTAGACTTGGGGACACAAGAATCTCAGGTAATCCCCTGTTGTAAGTTCTAGAGTCGCTGGAGTAAAGCGGTGGTGTAGCCGATAGATATCCTCGATCTGGCGTATCAAGACGATGTATAGGTTGACTGACTGAACGGCTCTCCCGGATCGGCAGTGTACGATGGCTCATTCGAAGGGGAGGAGGGACATAGGAGCGGTACGAATGCCCATGGCCCTCCAACCGAGTGTCATAATGGCTGCTCGTCGACAAAGTTCCTACTTCTTGGCGAGGTACGTGGGCCTGATCGTCTCTCTCTTGCGGTCGTTGGACTTGCATAGGATGCGTCTCGCGAGGATGTCGGGAAGCATCGTATGGACCTGAGCGTTGAACCGGCCGCGACGAAGTCAGAACTCGTGCAGGCCGTGTCGAAATCCCAGGAGATGGTCGCTGTGATCTGGATCGAGATACAGCGCTTGTCGAAGTTGACTCAAGAGCAGATTTCCGGATCCTTTTGAATCTGTGCGTACGGGTACTGCTTATAGGAGACGCGTCTCGTTTGGATACCCGTTCCTTTCCCTTCACAGGAACCTCCCAGCGCGGATCTTCCGGGCTGAGGTCATGATGGGGATCGTTTTTGAGACGACCCTGTTGGCAACAGAGCTTGCAAATAGAGAATGTACATTCTGTGCATTTTTGAATAATGTCGCGGCTCCGTTGGTCACAACCATCACATTTCGCCATGGAAACCTGCTTCGTTTCCCAGCCGTGGTGTACATTCTGCGAGCGACCAGCAGGAGGAACGTCATTCTCTTGTGCTGGTACCGGCGCATGACTTGTGTCGTTGTTATGACTGCCCAAGGTCAGGGTCGAGTCTTCAGAGCTGTCCTGGACTGCTTCGGGGTCCGTGTCTCGAGAACGGCAATCGTGAGTTTCTTGTCCTGGCGTTGTTTCTCTTGGTGGCGTAGGAGAACTCGACGGCAGTGAACAACCGTAAAGGTCCGGGCTTGATTCGTCGCGCGCCATATTGCTGCTCATCAGCGAAACAGGACGAAGGAAGTTGAAAGGCCGACGTAATGATCGTATAAACCCACGAGGATCCTAGGAGGATGGAATGCCAGCAATGGTGATGAACTGGAGAAAAGAGACCGGGAGTCCAAAGGATACCAAAAGAATTTGTTGGAGGGAAGAAGAAAGCAATCCGGGCTCCAATATGGTAATGCGCGATGGTTGAGAGTAGGAGAGCTTGATGCAAGAGCAGAGATTCACGATGGAGCTCTCGAGGGGAGACCACAAGGTGATGGAATTTGCTAATGAAAGTCAGAATGAATGTCGCAAGCAGTTCCTAGAGAGACAGGAAAAAAGACACAAGGTAAGAGCCCGCAGCACCGTTATTATAACGGAAAGGATGGCACTGCTGACGATGGAATCACTGTTTGAGAAGACTTTTATTCACGAAGGGCAGCGGCCAGAGCGTTTTATAATGAATCAAGGTCCCCTATTGTGACTGACTCTGGGAAACGCTTTGAGTTACTGACAACTGGACATCAAACGAACTACGAACTGTGACTGAGACGGAGACAGTTGAGGGAAAGTAATCTTTTTGCGGGATGCGTGGCGTTGAAGCAAAAGATAATCAGGGTCAACAAAATGCTAGAGATGGTCCGTGTTGATATGCTTAAGAACCCTTGGTACCTCTGGGCACTGATAGAGATGAGTGTTTACGGGGATTATGCGACCATTTGAAGTCACGATAACTTCAACTCGCACATGGATGGGTGCTGTCCCGCTATAGCATTTGCAGTCCGCAGTTCTCCACAAAGTAAACCTAGTACTTATTAGGAAATGTGCAAGAACACAGAGGAACGCCAAATGTTCTTCCGGAGAGTCGAAAAGCATCTCTGCCCATTTCGTCGGAATGGAAACCTAAAGGTAAGGTTCAGCCGAAAGGTGTAAAAGCAGCAAACTTCGGGCCCTGATCTCTATCAAACCCAAACCCAGGGCTGATGTGAAGCATGCATGGCATTTCGATTACACATCGCATACGGAATACGGCACCGGCCACAGAAGCTTGGCTCAGTGCAATTTTGGTTGTCTGTCTCGGCGAGAAAAGGCCGGAGCCAAGAGGAGCGACGTGCTGGCCCTCTCGTCGAATCTCGGTGTGCGCTGGTTGGGGCCGCCAGACTACCTACCCCTGCGCCAAACGGGGGGGTCGTGGCGCGTAGGGCCAAAGAGGATTGTCAGCCGGCGAGGAATTACGTTTGGTGCTGGATGGTAAGGCTGGGAGGGAGCTTCAAGGTTAGGAGTTCCAAGATTAGAGTGGAGGGGCAGCAGCCCTGAAGTGAGGCGCAAAGTCTGGCTCTGCCCCGTCGAACTCATCATCGTCGTCGTCACGCACTTGCCGCTTCTGCTTCCCTCGCCAGCGCCAGCTTCGGCAGTGTGGCTTGACGGCCGCCCCCCACAGCCCGCCTAGGGAGCGCCTAGGGAGCGCCGGGACCCGCCTTTCCGGCGCGCGTAGCGTCTGGGAGCTGCTGAAACCACTGAGGTGCATTGGATCGGCCGCCGAACACACCTGGAGCGCACAGCCACTCGTGACGGCCACTCCATTAGCCTGCCAGGCCAGCAGGGATTGGATCCGTCCGTCCCCAAGCTTTTGGCCCCGTCCGCCATTCACCTCTTAATAGATTCCCTCCCCTCCTCTCCCGTCTGTTTGCATCATCACCATCATTCCACGTCTCGTCTACAACTGATTCCATCAATCGCGACTCCAAGTCTTGCTCGCTGCTCTCTCACAACACCCCGAAACATGTCGAATCAAGAGTACTACCAGGGCGGCGGCGGCGTCCCCCAGCACCCTCAACCGGTAAGTTTTGACGACGACATCCTGCCAGCTCACAAGCTCTGGCTCCGTCGCAACGGTCCTCGAACGTGGCTCTCGCGCCTGTTGATCCGCGCAAAAGTAATTTCCTCTCTCTTGCGCACATAGCTGACCCCTTTTCACCAGCCCTACAATCCTCAAGGCCAGTACGGTCCTCCCCAGGGCCAGTATGGCCCTCCTCAAGGTCAATACTACGGTCCTCCTCAGGGTCAGCCTCCCATGCAGTATCAGCAAGCGCCGCCGCAACAGAGCAAGGGCAGCGGCGGTGGCGGCGGCTGTCTGACGGCTTGTCTGGCTGCGCTTTGCTGCTGCTGCGTTGCTGAGGAGACGTGCGAGTGCTGGTAAGTGAAGCCCCGAACCGGATTTCGCACACTGACGTCGGCGCGGCACCCTCCGACCCGTCGTTGCTGCTCGGCATCTCCCACCCGATCGCCCCCCCCCAACAGACGTGCTAACGTACCTTGGTTCAGTATCGACTGCTGCGAGTGCTTCTTCTAAGCCTGATGCCCTCACCCGATTTTATATCCATTGCGACGAGAAGCCTGGAGCCAATTGCGTCCGTACATCAATAATTCCGTTATCGATTTGAACCGATGGTCTGAGACATCGTATGCCTGCTACGGTACTATACTCGATATCGACGGTGCGCTGAGAGTGGTTGGATGCTTGGGAGGACTTGGAAACGGGACACGCTGGAAAATATGTTCGGGAGTAATGGAATTGCCGAGCCAAGGATCGATCGTCGTTTGCATAAGGATTATTTTTTTAAGGGATTACTCTGGGGACCTCCTATTGACACCTACTTAACCACATCAGAGGGCCGTGTCACCAGGCCTAAGTTTCATTTTACGTTGATTTCCCTCCTTGCGCCCGTCTGGTTTGACTCTGGTGTATACTAGTAAACAGCTATACTTTGATGGTATTGGGAACTGGATGTCAAATGGGCAACGGGAATCGCTTGCTTTGCTTGCTTTCTTTTTCATAATACTGAAGTACCTTGAACGTTACAACTTTTTCTTCTCCAGAAATATCTGCCACCTTTGCCCCCCGCGCACTCCTACCAGCATCGAAATCATGTCAAAATCTTCAACTAAACGCGAGAAACTTAAGCATCAAGCTGCACGTAGTTGGCAGGGAACAGGCCGGAATGCCCGTTGAAGTGTCCGAACCACCAGTCCTCGTCGGGGAATTCCAAGTTGGTGATCTTTGCATCCTCGGGGAAGCTCAGTTCTGTCACATAGGGTTAGCATTTGTGAGCAGGGGTAGATAGATAGATAAACAGATAGTCAAGACATACCGTTGTCCTCTGCAGCCTCATAGTCGTAGAGCGCGGTGGCCGTAGGACCGCCCGCTGGTGCAGCGGGAGCCGGAGCCGGAGCAGGGGTAGGCTCGACCGGAGCAGGTGCCGGCGCGGGGGCCGGTTCTTCAGCGCCATCGCCCTCGATCAGTTCGACGTAGTTGCTGGGGAACAGGCCGCTCTCGCCCTTGGAGTTGGTGCCCATCCACCAATCCTCGTCAACCATGTCGATGTTGGTGACGATCTGTCCTTCAACCAGGTCGATCTCGTTATCCTCGGCCTTTTCGTAATCGTACTGCACAACTGCACGGTGACCACCCGAGGCTTGGTGAGCAGCGGCCACTTGGTCGGGCTCAAAGTTCTGTTCGGCCACAGCGGTGGCTGCGCCCCGGGCAACCTGGGTCGCCTCGTGCTCATCAGGAAGATCCTCCTCCCTGGGGACCTCGATCTCGTCGACAGGAACCGGCGGGGGTGCACGTGTCTCGATGGGCTCCTCGACAGGAGGCACGGGGCCGCGACTAACGGGGACGGCAATGCGAACGGGAGATGGCTCGCGCTCGGGTTCGGGCTCAGGGGACGGCTCACGAACAGGCTCAGGCTCGTATGCGTGGGGATCCTCTGGCCCTTCCTCTTCATCAGCAGGAGCAGGTCGGCTGGGGAGACCTGGAAGAGCAAATCCACCAGACGGCCGAGAGCTGGTAGGAAGGGCAGGTGGCGAGGTAGGCTCATCGTCGAAACCTCGAGAAGCAGAGGGAGGAGCCGGCGCGCCAATGGGAGCGGTGTTCTTAAACCGATCTCTCAGGGCAGAGACACCACCAGAGGGAGAGCTCGGGGCCTCCTCAGCGCTCTCGGCGAGCTCGCCGGTGTTCTGTGCGCTGACGCGCCCAGTTGCACCCTGGCCATATCCAGAAGCCTGGACAGGAGCCCAAGATTTCCCAGTATACCCGCTCTTCCATTCACTTCCGCTCTTCTGGGCAACCACCGGCGCGGCGGCCGTGGACGAAGAGGTAGGAACCTCTCCTCTCTCCTTGGCCTTCTTCTCTGCCCAAAGCTGCGCTGGCGTCTTCCCGCCCTGGTCTGCAAAGGTACGACTGGCAGCTCCAACCGGCGCGGTAGAGGGGACAGAAGGACCCCCAAAGCCCAAGCCACCAGGGGTCGGAGCCTTGGTGCCTGTAAAAGTTGAGGCGCCTCCAAACTTGTTGGCAACTTTGGGCTTCGGCATGGAGGTCAATCGTTCGGATTGGGCGGGCTGTGAGAAAGCAGCCTTTCGTTCCGAGAGTGGCTTAGGTTCGGGCTCTGGCTCATCAGCCGGCTTCTGCGTCTGCGCTCGGGCTCGGATGGCAGCAATGTCGACCTTCCCGACAGGCTCGTAAGCTCCCTTGACAGGAGTCGGCCGGTCGTCCTCGTTCTTCTTTGCCTGAGCACGAATTGCAGCAATATCGACCTTTCCGACGGGTTGGTAGCTACCCCCAATGACACCACTGGAAGAATCGCGAGCGGGCGGAGCATAGCCTGAAGAGCTCGAGCCCTGCTTGGTGAGCTCTGCCATGTTCACCTTTGTGGGCTTGTAAGCCGATTCAACCTTTTCCAGCTGAGACCTGGTTACCGGAGGGGCATCAGCACCCCATCCATCCTGGTCGACATTGTCATCTCGCCTGGACCGGGCAGCAACGATTGGGTTGACGGCGCGGCTAGAAGTCGTGGGGGTAAAGACCGGCTTCGACCTGACTGGAGGCGGGGCCGCGGCACGCTCACCCTGCGAGCTTCCGGCAGAGTATTTGGCACCAGAGGCGTCAGCCACCTTTTGCATGATCGTCTCGGGCTCGAGGTCGGCGTCGGAACGAGCAGTGATCTGAACGTGGTATCCGTGGAGCAGCTTCGCGACGGCTGCCAGATGGCTGGTGAAGTAGCCCTTTGTGCGCTCAGGCACACCACCGCCGCACCAGGCGATCAGGACACACTTGGGAAGACCACTGTTTGGGTCCTTGACCTTGACGAATGCGAACTGGATGCGACCTTCATTGAAGTCCTCGACGAGGTCGGCAAGCTCACCGTCTATTGCCCTTTGTTAGCGGAGACACGGCCAAGTAGAAAACATGCTTTCAAGCGTACCACCGGTGTCTTGGACCTTCAGGACGCTCTCCTTGGAACCGCTTTCTTGGAAAGCATTCATGAGAGGTGCCTGCACTGAGAAGAGCGCCCATTGAGCATATGTGGGAGAGCTGGAAGACAGCGGCGGCCCGTTCACCACGCCATTGTAGCTGCTTTTTATGGAAGGGCCGTTTGTCGACAGATTCAGAGATGCCATCTTGCTGTGGTCGGGGGTGTTTGGAGAAGGTGAGGGTGAGATGACAGGCTGGATCGGATTTCAGGTGACGTTGACAGGTGGTTGCTGCGGCGAGCAGCTCGACAGGGGGGGCAAGCAGCGGAGCTTCGGAAGCGGAGGGAATTCGAGATGCAAAAGCAACAAAGCAAGGCGGTCCAAGCAGACGGAGGCTCTCAGCTACTGGAGTCCCGCTGCCTTTCAGAGATGTCGCGCTGCGGTGGGAGAAGAGCGAGGTGGTTGATGATGTAGCTCAAAGCGTCGGGTCTTCTGCAGTGACCTCAGGTGGCAGCCCAGCCCCCGTGCTCCGTGCCTGGCACAGCCCGTATGTACGTAAGTCAGCCAGTCCCAGCAGGCGGGGTGAGCCTGACCTTGTTAGTTGCATGCGCCAGCTACCTGGTCGCGCGCTGCAATACGCGGGTGGATATGCAAGTATCGGGCTCTCCGATAGCGGGCGCGAAAGGAAACCATGGAGCGGCCAAAGCCCAAAGAGCAGCAGGCTGGCATGACGCAAGCGCAAAAAAACGACCCCTCGCCCCTCTAGTGCCTCTGCCCCGCCAAAAGTCGTCCTTCGAAACTTTCCGCTGCGCGCCCTGATCGACGGCCTATATTGAACGGGTTACTCAGCCTTACCTCTCCTCGCATCTCCATTCACCAGCCTCCCCCGTCAACCTCGAAATCAGAGCCATGTCGACAATCACCGAAGTCACCAGCACCGAGCAGTGGGAGAGTCTGCTGCGGTCGCAGCCTGCCTCGACTCTCGTCGTTGTTTCCTTCCATGCGCCCTGGGCTGCACCATGTGCGCAGATGGCGACGGTCCTGGCGACTCTCGCTTCCGAATATCCAGTAACCGAGCCGCCAACGACGACTTGGGTGTCCATCAACGCCGAGGACCTCAGTGACATCAGCGAAGCCTACGATGTGACAGCCGTTCCCTTCCTGGTTCTATTGAGGAACGGCCAGGTGATCGAGACGGTTAGTGGCAGCAGCGCCGTCAAAGTGCGCAACGCCATTGAACAACACGCCCAAGGGGCCTCATCTGGCGCACCCGCCGAGGCTTCTGCCAACGGCATGGACGTCGACGCTGCACCGGCTGAGGAGCAGGATCCCGAGAAGAAGAAGGAGGAATTGTTCAAGCGCCTTGCGGACCTAGTGAAGGCCGCTCCTGTCATGTTGTTCATGAAGGGCACGCCGAGTTCGCCGCAATGCGGCTTCTCACGTCAAATGGTCGGCCTATTGAGGGAGAACTCCGTCAAGTACGGCTTTTTCAACATCTTGGCCGACGATGAAGTGCGACAGGGCCTGAAGGAGTACGCTGAATGGCCGACCTATCCTCAACTCTGGATCGACGGCGAATTGGTTGGTGGGCTTGATATTGTAAGTTTGATCGAGATGCGACTTCGATTTATAATCTATCTACTGACTTTGTCTCCTTTCAAGGTCAAGGAAGAAATGGGCAACAACGCCGAGTTTTTCAAGCCCTACAGCGTGAGCGGAACGGCAGATGCTGCTGCGTGATGCGCAACGTTAAAAAAGAAAAGTGCTTTGGGGTTGCCCGAGCAAGTGGATTTCTTTGAACATGTTATCATCGCTGTATAATGGCGTTGCATGGCATTTAATTATGAAGTTATGACGAATCTCCTTCCTGACCCTCATCTGGAGTACGTGCAGGCCCTGATAGTAGCGACGAGATGGGTTGCAATCTGGGACACATCTAGGTCACAATGCATACAGTCTTGCGTTATTCGAAGATGGGGTTTGGAAGGCGGTGGAATTATGCAAGGAGGCCGAGGCATTGTGAGGGGCTTGCCAGTCTGAACAAACGAACCAACCAACCGTTGACGACCGGGCTGGCCGTCTCACTACCTTTGTACCTGTGTGCAGGATGGTGGTTCGACTCGGGCGGCAGTGATAAAGAAAACAGCGAAGCAGTAGGAAAACTCCGACTTTGAAAACCTCGGTAGCTAGAACTGTTAATCATACCATTTTACCACACGCAAAAATAACTGGGAAGAGCAAGCGTCTCCTTTGACCTCCCCGAGGTGGGTTCAACAGAGTGTGCGGGTAGATAGCATCCGGGATGCTGGGAAATTTGAGAGTACCAGCGTGATCCATGAGTTGAGAAGTGCCAGTTGTCTCCAAGTCAGAGTTGGTAGATCGGAGAGTTGGTGGGCAGCTCAGTGCTGACAAATTGCGACGTTGATCCAAGTACGTACGCTCCGCTTCGTCCACCTGCAGCCAGATGACAAGATGAGTCACAGTGTTGCAGGGTTAAAATGGACCGTCGACATTCAAGGATTAGCTCAGCCACGAGTTGCAGCGGGTGCTTGCGGTAGTTGTCAATCTGGATTGCTAACATGGAAGGTCTTTACCACGTTGGAATAACGTGAAGCTCGGCCAGGGGCTTGAACTGGGGCGCCCAGCACGGGGAATTGGGCATGTGCAAGATGTCTAAGTGAAATAATCAAGACGAAGAAAGAGGATGTTGCAAATGGCGTTCTGAACAGGTAGAGAGGGACTTTGGAATAAGAACACTTTTAAACTATGGACGATTAGAGGTACTTTGCCCTGTAGTTCAGCGATGAGCGCTGCAATCGGGCTGGTGGTTCCCCTATGACGCAAATGGCTAGGAGGCGATTCAGTTAAGCCGAATCGTCAGTCCATTGGGGGCTTCAATGCTCTGGCGACGCTCATTATGTCCGTCATCCACCTCAACTCCGGCGGCCAGGCACCACGGAAACACGTACTACCTCCGGCTGGCAGCCCTACCTTACATTGAGAACGAGACCGGGGCCCGTGCTCTCCACTGCCCGAGACCTGGGATCATGGGATTTTGTAGCCCTCCGTACGCCGCCGCTGGGACAAGAAATCTCAACATTCCCGTCCCCCTCACTCTCAGAGTTCAAGGGCAGCCGTTTTTAGCGACTGCTGCTGAGGTCCCCCACTAACTCTCGCCAATCCTCGATCCACCTGGGCATCCTCTCCAGCTCCTGCGATATCCAGTCCAGTAGCGCCTGCCTCCAGTCTGGCCTGGCCTTAATAAGGCTGACCTCGAAAGACTTAAAACTTGCAAATCCCATTTTCCTCCAGCCGGACCGCCCGATCCTGCTCACCACCAGCGATTTGTCGTGATCCAGCGTGCGATTGGTAAGGCATTCCGACCTTCCATCCCCTTCGCCCCCCGCCCGACGCTTCTGCGACCTTCCATCTGTCCTGAATCCCCTGCTGAGACACGCCAGCGGTGCCAGCAGCAGCAGCGCATCCATCGTCGTCGTCGAGTGTGATCGCTCTGTCTCGTTCGCTGCCTGCCTTGCCTTGCCCCGGACGCGCCATCCACCAGCCGAGGCTCCCGCTCCCGGTTTTTGGTGACGCTGAAATAGGCGCATCCGAAGAAACGGTCACCACCAGCCCCGACGCCCGCGCATCTCGCGTTTTGCTCGCGCCGTGGGATATCCAGAGCCCCCTTCGCTGCGCTGCGCTGCGGCGCGGAACCCACCAGACACCCGGATCCGAGTGCGCCCTACGGCATCTGACGACACCGCCGCTGCAACTCTATCCCGGCCTCGAACAGCAAGCGGATCGCCACGACGGAAAGCTTGCGCAGAGACGTGGATTCCTACCAATCTGGCGGACGCAGCGGCCTGATATACTCGAGGCTGAGCCGATTCCAAACCACCACTCGGGGGCAAACCATCCCCTCCGGCGCTCCGTAGACCGCCACAAGCTCCATCGCAACGTCGTCGCCCTCGCGCCCCCCGACGCCGGGGAACCGCTTGCCTAGGCTTGTCGACAGCCACACCCACATCTAGGTCTGGGTGCTTGATCCTCGTCATCGTCCCAGGATCCCGGGTCGCGATATATAGATCTGACGTCGACTCTCTGGAGTTGGCGTCTTATCCCGAACCCGGCCTGTTGGACCCCCGTCGACTCCCGCCGAGTCCTTGATTCCCGATCATCTTGTCAGCTGAGACAGGTGCACGTCTCGCAGCCCCTTGTTCCATCACAATGACTCCAACCCCTCCGTCGACAAACTCCTCGACAGGGGCTCGCTCCCCTGAGGAGCAGTTCCGAGTTGTGAGGAAAAGGAATCGCGTCCCGCTGAGCTGCTATCCTTGCAGGACGCGCAAGTGAGTGATCCCGACCACATGGAGCGTGTGCGTGGTTGCTAACTTGTTCGATAGGCTGTAAGCGGGGAAAAAACCCCCCTCCCTAGCATATCAACATTGGGACGATGATGGCTGACAAACTGTTAGGAAATGTGATCGGAATCATCCTTGCAGTAACTGTACGAAGCGCGAGGGCATGGACACGTCATCCTGCTCTTACGCGACGCCAGTTAGCCGCAAGAAGAATCAAAGTCAAGGAGACTCAAGTCCCGATGACATGCAAAATCGTATTGACCGTTTAGAAGGCTTAGTTTTGTCCCTGATGCATGGAGGCGCGAATGTAGATGCCGCAACAGCCGCCGCCGCAGGAGCGGCTACGACACAGTCCGGTACCACTGACAGCGGATCATCAGCCAAGGTTGGTCAAGATGACGAAGCCGCAATGGTAGAGGATGACAGCGACGGTGAGGATTCGCTGGTCAATTCTCTGGGCGTACTAAAGGTAGATAACGACAAGGGCAAGTCCATGTACGTTGGCCAGGAACACTGGCACATGATTTTGGGAGACATCTCCGAGGTAAAGAATTATTTCGCCAACCACAAAAAGGAGCTGGAATCGAGCTATGAGCGCGTTAGGTCTTCAAAACCCATGGCGGCCCGTGAAGGGCCAACGCTGCTCTTGGGCGCGGTTCCAGCTTCAGAGCTCGAGCTACGGGCCGAACTACCACCAAAATCAGCTGTTCTCACGCTTTGCAGCCGATACTTCAATTCGATGGACAACGCCGTCAACATCATTCACGGACCTACATTTCAGCAGCAACTCCGAAACCACTGGCAAGACCCCTCGAAAACGCCGGTCATGTGGTTAGGACTCTTATACTCGATACTTTGTCTAGCAATGCTGAGCTATCACAAAGTCGGCGACGAGCCGCCAGAGTGGAGGGGACGTACTCTGGATCTTGCGGCCGAGTATCGTCTCCGAACAGTCCAGTGCCTGACTAAATCGGATTATACGAGGCCGGTTGAATATACAGTCGAAACAATGATCCTTTATGTCTTTGGGGAGTACTCGTCAAGATGGGATGCTGATTTGGGCCTGTGGCTCATTGTGTCACTCATTACGAGAATCGCCTATCGGATGGGGTACCATCGCGATGCGAAATGGTTCCCCAGTATCAGCCCCTTTCAAGCTGTAAGTTCACTTATTGAAACTCCTGAATCTAGTAGCAGATTCTGACTTCTTTTCAGGAAATGAGGCGACGCACATGGGCGTTGGTCCGCATGTCGGACGTCATCTTCTCACATCAAGTCTCATTACCAAGCATGATTTATGAGCACGATTGTGATACGCAGCTTCCCAACAACATTTTCGACGACGAGTTCTACCCCAGCATCAAAGCTTTGCCACCGTCGAGGCCAAACACTGAGCCGACACCGATTGCGTACATGATTGCAAAATCAAGGCTCTGCAACGAGTTGGGAAACATTCTGCAAGCTACGAACCGGGTTGGAAGGCCTGTTCCGTACGACGAGATAATTCGATTTGATGCAAAGTTGAGACAAGTTGTGCAAGAGCTGCCGCCGCATCTGAAGTTGACTTCATTGGAGGGATCTCATGACCCCGTC
Source organism: Xenoacremonium recifei (assembly GCA_012184525.1). NCBI lineage: Eukaryota > Fungi > Ascomycota > Sordariomycetes > Hypocreales > Nectriaceae > Xenoacremonium > Xenoacremonium recifei. The sequence goes on along the minus strand of WOFQ01000008.1, from coordinate 758,874 downwards.
ACGTTGATCATTGCTAGATTCAACGTGGACATCCTATATCAGAAGATCATGTGTCTGCTACATCGAAAATACCTCCCAAGAGCAAGGCACAACCCACGATACGCCCACTCACGGCGTAGCGCTATCGAAGCGTCTTTGCAGGCTCTGGATCACCTTTCAGTTCTGCATCGCGAATCGCAGGCTCATGGTAGGCTGCGGTCCGTCAATTGGTACGTCAAGTCGATTGCGACTAAAGACTTCGTACTGCCAGCCATGCTCATCATCTTGGACCTTCATTTCGACAATAAGGCCGATGAGCAGCAGATGTCCCCAAGTGATGCTGAAGGGGCCTTCTCATGGACCCCAGAGCAGCGAGCAAAGATGATCGGCGCTGTGGAGGAAGCTAAGGACATATGGAAAACGCTCGCGGATACGTCAATGGAGGCGTACAAGGCTACTAAAATTATCGACATCATGCTCGAAAAGATCAAGAACCCTGCGGCCAGCAACGAGGCTCCTGCGGTGTCCCGCACGGAGGTCATGATGGATGCAACTACTGTGGGATTGGATATCTCGCCTCAGTTAACGCAAGGTTTCATTTCCCCCGACGGCCTATCACAGTTTAACACCGGACTGGACCCTTTTGCTACACCAAATAACAGTGCCTTTATGGGCATGGACTTTGGTTTGTCGGCTCCAGAGACGGGCGAGTTTCAGGCAGATGCTTTTGGAGGCACTGGCGCTGCCTCTCCATTCTCCATGTTTACCAACATGGGCCCTGGCTCCAATCCTGGAGCCGACCTGACTGTGAACTTCGACTGGGTAAGTCTTCTTGAATGATCTAGAGTTAGCGCCCGCGTAACTTACAACCTGTCTAGAATGCTTTTGAGAACTATACCCAGATGGCCAATTGGGGAGCAGACCAGAGTTTCCAGATCTATGGTGCAGCAGAGTCTTCTCCGGACCAGGCATCGACAGGCAGGAGTGGCAGCACTGGCGGCACGGGAGGGGCAGGAGGAGGAGGAGGAGTTGACGGAGGAGGGGGAATGAACATGTAGTCCGGATATGAATGAAAAGTCTGAAATATTTGTATTATATGGTCTTGTCTAGGCCAAAGATGATGGAAACGACGTGATGTTGGGATTGGATCGATTGGGTATCTAGGTGAGCAGGCAGCGATGATGTAAACTTGTATAAGACAAAACTCTCAACCCTCCTATGTCAGACTCAGCACACATGTGGCTGATTCATCCTTAAACCATGGCGTTTTCAAACGGCTCTAGTATTAAGAATTGAGGCTCATGACCTGGAAGTGCTTACATGATGAGGAGCGGGTCTGGGGAGAGTGACACTTTAGAGTGGGTCCAGTCCCATTCTATTTTCTCTACCAGATAGCAAGCAACGCCTCAACTTATCTTCAATTCTTACGTCTTCCCCCATCAATCACGCGCCGCGAACGCGCCTGGGTCAATCCAAATTGCATGAAGCAGCCAGTGGGCATACCGACCCCTGCGCTCATGGCTTGCATTGTCCTCTGCGCAATTCCGACGCCAGCCCAAACCAGCTCACCACCTGCCCTTTCCCGTCCACCCTGATCTGACAAGTGTTATCCATGTTCGCGTCACAGCCCAGCACATTTTCTCTGTCCCTGTCCCTTTCCAGGTGCCTGATCAGAGTTGCATTGCTGTGAGGCAATAGGACCTGCTGGCACTAGAGTCGTAGCCGACTCTAATTTTCTGGCAATGCTCACAAGGCTGTCACAGGCAGTTGATTCAGCTCACACCATGGAGGTGGACATGCTTGGAGACTCCGACGACTACGAGCCATTATATGACCTCAGCGATGAGGATCGCTCATCAGATAATGAATCCAGGCACCAGAATTATTTTGCCGCTACCGCCCAGAAACGCAAACCTCGAAGCCCGCAGTCTGAGTTTGGACACAGCACGGCGAAGAAGCCAAGACTTCATGAAGCTCAAAGTCTTGCGTCAACCGCGCCTGTCGACAGGACAAAGCAGATCCCGGTAGAGATATGGCAACGTATCTTGACATTCCTTCCACCAAAAGACCTAGGCCGTCTCTTATCTGTCAACAAGCTGTTCCACCGTTGCCTGAACCCGTCCCTTGTAGCCAACCCGCCGTATTCCTCGGTGGCTTCTATCCCTAACCTCCTACCGTTGAAACCGGATGCAATATGGCGAGCCTCAAGGAGGCTGTTCTGGCCTCGTATGCCTGCTCCTTTACGGGGGAAATCGGAGCTCGACATGTGGCGCCTAGCTTGTTCATCCTCATGCCAATTTTGCACCTTCAAACGCGGTTGGGTGTCGCATTTGATAGGAGAGCAGTGGCGCCGTGGTCCAGGTGTGCAATGCGTCTCTTCTATCTTTGCCTTTTCCGTTGTATCGTGTGGGATGTGCCTAGTTGAGAGGAGCATTAAGGTAAGTTCTCCCATGAGTGTGAACAACATGATCTCACATAATCGTCAGGAACGTTCCATTATTGAACTATCCCCTGACTTGAAAAGGCTGCTCCCTGCCCTCCCTGTTATCCTCGTCACTGACGAACTCCATGTTGTGTCGCCGCAAGCGCTTCAGAATGAGACCGCTGAGTTTCAACCTGCGCTGACGAAACTTGTATGGAGAGATCACCTTGAGCTCATTAAGGCCGAGTTCGAGGCTGTCAACTTGCTAGGCTCTGCAGCGGCGGAGGAATGGATCAAAGGTCTCGAGACCCGTGGCAGGGAGGCACTCGCCGATGCCTCACGGTGGGAGAAGTGGGACATGGCAGGTGGTTTGTATCAGATGAGAACCTCCTCTGCATCGGCTGTCCAACAATCCAGCGAACTCGACACAGTCTCTCTGAGCGGGAATCTTGTTGACAACGGTCCTGTAGTGTCAACAGGACACGGCATTCCGGGCCTCACGACACTTGGCGAAACTTCTAGCCCTCGACCTCGCCCTCAGGGACAGCAAAAAAGAACTCGAGAGGAGGCGGCCGAGCTGAAGGTTATGCGAAAATCCGAAATAGAGCGCCGTGCAATGCTCTTGGAGCCACCTATCCCACCAAAAGTGCTCGCCCATATGCACTCTTTCCAAGCAGCGCTTCAGATCACTACCCCCCTTGATGACAAGGCTTGGGAGATGCTAAAGCCCCGGCTTTTGGCGCAAAGAAAAGAAGCAGAGCTCAGAGTCAACGAGAATATTGCTACCACACGGGCGCTTGAAGCAGTCAGAAGGGATACAACAATCGGCGAAAACTCCAGAGAGGTTACAAATGAGGATTGGGATGATGCCCAAGGGCCATTGCGCGGTCGTATCTCGAGCTTTGCAGACGAGATTATCGGTGAAGCGTGGGAGCACGGAGACAAGGTCACATCCAAGAACTCGCCTCAATTCGCAGCCGAAGTCCTTGTTTACGTTCGCAAGAGATTCTACAGCGAGGTTGTCAAAGATGCAGCAGCAGCCGTCGCAGCCGGAAACCAGCCGATTGTTGACCCTCCGGAGGGCCCCTGGACTCAGAAGCTGACACTCGAAAACATGAAGTGGGTTTTCGATTTCAAAATCAGGGTGCATACCGAAAAGCTACGCAGAGAACTCTTCCTTTGCCACGACTGTCAAGACAGTTCCAAATTTTACGGCTTTGAAGCCGTGATTCAGCACTACGCCGCGAAGCACACAGATGCTCTCAGCGCAGGAAATATTGTTGTTCACTGGAGAGCGGAATGGCCCGAGAAGCCTCCGTTTAATCCAGAGCCCCTGAGTCCAAGCCAATCAACCAAAAAGCCTACGGGCTATCGATCATCGGCGGAATCTCAGCCTCAGCCTGTTGCCACCACCTACCCAGCCAGTACCTCGATGACATATCCAGCTACTTATCCCTTCTCCGCAGCCCCTGCAACTTCTGCGGTCCCTTCAGCTCAATGGAGTTACGACCCGTCAAGTTATTATGCCGCGTCCGCCAACCCTTATAACGCAGCTGCCTACAGTGCCTACTACTATGGCACTCAGCCATACCCTTATTATCTTTGGAATCAACAGGGTCCGCCATATGGTGCTCCTGTCTCGACAGGAGGCGCTGTTGGGCATTCTCCATACGAGCACGGGGCCTCGACCTGGCCTAACTTTAGTGCACAGTTCCCATACACTCAAGATCCTACTGAGATTCAAGCCTCTGGTGAACCGGGCGCCTCTGAAGACAATCATCAGCCCAAGGCCTCCTACAAGTCCCAGCTTAACGTGATGGCGAAGCTTGCTAGGTCGGTCTGGAAAGATTTGTCTGCAGTGCAAGGGCTTCCCTCCCCTATCAAAGGCTGCATCGTCGTACACAATATTGCTAAGAGATTTCAACAAGAATATTCGGAAGCGGCCAGCTTACCCATGTTTCTAGATGCAATGAGACATCAGCCCGCCATGCGGCCAATCCAAAAATCTCCTGGGATAACCTGCAAGGCTTGCATTATGGCAGAAGTCTCAGGGGCAGAAGAAAAGGCCTTCTCGTTCTTGGATCTGACTTATCATTTCGATATCAAGCACGTTCAGAATCGAACGAGCGAAGGACTAGAGCCATTGGATTGGCGAGTCGACATGATTATGCTGCCGGATTTGCCTACAATAAGGAATCTGACGGTTCTTGCGGAAAGCTCAGGACCGGTTCTCAGACTCTTCAAAGATGCGCTACCGTGGGCGTTCGATGAGGACTTCATGTCGGCGTCGGCAGCTCAGAGTAATGGACCACCGCCGCCAGCCTCGGCAATAGTCCCCCATGATGAACCTGAATCTGAGAGTGATGATGGGTACGAGCCTCCGGGGCCTGAATACGGAAATTCAACGATCGACCCGAGAACTCCTCAGCCAACTTCTCAAGATCGGCATCCCTCCCCAAGACGCCAAGATTCTGCTCGAAAACCACACTCCCATGAACGAATTCAAGTCAGCCCCCCTCGACAGACTCTTCGGCCAGAGATACCACGTCTCCGACCCGCCAGTGAGGTATATAGTCGGAAACGGACCGCCAAGAGCCAGTCTGCACGACATCCCTTGAACCCTCCAGCTGCGACACAGGATTCGCCCCTTCGTTCGACGCAGGAGACTACAAAACACGCCCAATATGTGCAACCATCACCAAAACGATTTCTGGACCAGGAAGTTCCATCTCATCATGCACCCGTCTCCGTACGAGTCGAACCAGATCACATGCCAGAACCCCGTGTTGAACGTCCACAACGTATAAAGCAGGAGCATGCTGGACTATACCATGGAGAGGGGGCGGAACCAATTCCTAGAGAGGTTGCAGGAACATCAAAACCAGCACCCTATCCATCAGAGAATAGGGGCCCAGGAGGAAATGGCGTGCCGGCCATTCCTCCCTTGGAGCATCGTCACGAGAGATATGAAGAAAATGTCATCTACGTCGACGAATCGGGTCGAGAACTTCGCAAACTTGCAGGAGGAAGATACGTTTACTGCGATGAGCCACCGCTTGAGCCTCGTCGCCCATTTACCCCACGTTATGACCGTCACGAACATGAAGGCTTCCATGAACGCTACCCACCGCCGCATTATCCTATGTATTCGCGTCGTGAGCCAGACTACCCAGTCCAACACGGCCGCTACGGAGGCTCACCGCCAATTAAGGAGTACGAAATTGTTGAGGTGCGAGATCCTCAGGGCGATTACATGATTAGGAGACCAGTTCGCCGGGATGAACGAGATTATTATGAGTACGAGAGTCGGCCCCGTCTCGGCGAGCCCGTTGTGTACTATCCCCCAGAACCTCGATTTGTTGCGCATCGGGAGGATATCAGAGGAGACCACGCCCCAGATCTTCGGCTTGCCCATCGAGAACAACCCAGGGACTATCACGTGGTAGAGTCTATTCCGCGTCGCCACGATCCCGTTCGGACTTATCCCGCTGAACCTCCGCTACGTCCCAGTGAGATCAGGGAAGTCAGAGAGTACTATCCCCCGGAGCACTCCTACCCAGCTCAACGCCCAACACAGTATTCGGCTTATCTCCCTGCCGACGAGGAGCGACGTCAACGACCTGTCCGATATTCTGGGCCTAGAGAACACTCTGTAGCTGCACCTCGACCGCCTCCCTTGGAGTCGGAGTATGAGGACTACGATCCGCGGTACCCTACCACTGGGAGAAATCCGCCCCCACGAGGATGGTATTAGAGTTTGTAAGATTATAGTGAGAAGATTTGTTGCGGAGGAAATGACTATATTTCGGAGAATTGGAAACGCGAGCAAAGTCAGCAAGGTGTCTGGTTCAGCTTAACAAGGGTTCGCCTGGATTCATTGAAGTGTGTATATATGGAACGGGGGTTCAGGTATCCATGAGAACATATAGGTTGGCAGTGTGCCAAGCATCATTCACTTCACAACCATTTCTGTATTCAAATCTGCGCGTAGATGGTACAGTTGTATTCTGAGAACGGTTCAGGACGATGAGCCGAGATATTGGTTTTACATAAGTACGTATAAGCAGCTCCCTATTACCCCTTGCCCCAAAGGCCTGGGCAGCAATCCGATGCCCAAGGTGTAATGTGGTGGTGTACAGATAAGGCAAAAAAAGGCACAATGCAAACGGCATGCTTCCCTCTCCATGAAGCTGCAATTCATCGTGTACTCCGGTAGCCCATCAGACAGTGAATTGCATAAACCCTCTCCCCCATTCATCTAACCCAAGACGCCCATGACAGCTTCCTTTCTTTCCGTCTTTCTTTCTTTTTCTCTGTCGTGACCAGCAACATCAAAGGAGTGGGGGAGGTGTGTGTTGTGAGAGATTGATGAGAGTTGCGAGTTGGTCCAAGTATGTACGCGAGCGGTAGTAGCAACTTCTATAGCACTTCGCCAATGATCTTGGCTGCTTCGCGGTAGGTCTGGAGCAACTTCTCGCACTTCTCGCGCTCTTTCTTGACACCGTCGTCCTCGTACAGGAGCTCCTCAAACAAGGCCTCCTTGTAGAGTTCACTGACCAGTCGGTTCTGCACGACATCTTTGCAGTGGTTGACCAGTAGGTGCATAATGGCCTTGGGGACCTGGTCGGCAATGGTCTCGCGGACGATGTTGAAGTATGACGAGATGAGGGCGCGGATCAGCTCTGTCTCCATGGCCTCACGCTCTGTCATTGCTGGCTCACCGGACTCGCCCTGCGACAATGTTAGTATCTCGCCCAGAGATGATGCGTAATACGGGGGGTTCATACAAGATGCGAGGCCAAACCATAGCTCCTCCCAGTGTAGTCATCATCCACGGCAGTGGCCGGTCGGTGGACGATCTTTTCTTCCCGACGAATAGTCGTCGTCGCGAAGCTGGTCTCGGAACCAGAGCTGATGTGCCGTCCATTAGTCGTCGGAGTCGGAACAGGGGCCGTCATGTTGATGCCGTCCTTGCCAAAGAAGTAGTTCAAAAAGGTATCCCTGGCACCCCCGAGGCCCTGTTGGTTAAACCGCGATGGCGAGGCTGAACGAATACCGTTCAGATTGGAGTTCATTGCAGCAGCGATGCTACCAGTGCCATTCTCCCTAACACCCGGGGAGAGGCTGCGAGGAGGCTTTGTGATCTTAGTCTTGGGCTTTACCAGGCCGTCGACAGGAGAGTTTACGCCGTCTTCCTCCTCGGGCCCTTCGCCGTTTGCCTCGAGCTCCTTTAGTCGCCGTTGCTCTCGGCGCTCACGCTCTTCCATGATGAGGCGTTTTCGTTCCCGATCCTGCTTGGCGCTAACAACGTTGCTCATGGCCGCTGCGGCACCGAGGAAGTTAGGGTGGTTGGTGTTAATGTATGCTCTCTGTATAGAAATAAGAGATTCCACGTAAGACGATGCCGGGCCAAGTCTTTCCCGGAGGAGATCCGACACGGTCTCTATGAGCTTGGCTTGCAAACGAGGGAATCGCGACAACTCAGTAGAGCCGCAGGTGTGGCAGATCTTGATCAGCTCCTCGTAAACCAGCTCGACGCATCGCTGGCTGGGAATTTCCAAAAGCTTGATTTGGGGCTTCACCAGGAGGTCAAAGGCCATTTCCGGAACGAAAAGGCTTGGACGGGGACCGGTAGAGTTTCGGATCGCAGTCCGAATATCGAGGGCGGTAAGGTTCGAGGTAGGATCGATAGATTCGAGAGAACTGCCAAACACAGAGTTGAAAATGTAGTAAATTCGGGCTCCGCCACAGAGCTCCTTGGTGGAAATCTCAGTTGAAGTACCATCGATAGAAGAGATGAACGAGGTAGCAAACCGCGTCATCTGCTGGAGAATGAGAGAGCCCCTGTGTTCTTTGCCGCTAAAGTGCATGTCGCCGTAGCTGGCGAGCTCCTGTTGCGTCTGGCCCATGAGTGTGTTGAGGCGCGCCTTGATGTCAGGGAGTCGCTCTCGGATATGGCCCATGAGCGTAGTATTAAGAGTCTTGGCCAGGTACGTAGTACCGCATCGAATGGAGATGTTGCGATAGGCGGGATGGTGCCTGAAGAAGTCGGTCTCAGCCTGGAGAGCCTCCTCCATAGGCTTGTTCCCCTGGATATCCTGCTGGGATCGGTTGACGACACCGATGAAACCAAGCTTCAGAGGGTAGACGCGTCCTGAGAGGATATCGAGCGCGTTGGTACCATGGTCCATCAGGTCGACCTTGGTGAGCACGCCGATGGTCCTTCGGCCGAGGGGATCAACATGACGGGCAAGCTTAAGGGCTTCTGAGTTGACAATGTCGACATTGGCGGGGGAGACGGCAAGAATGATGCTGTTGGGCTTTGCGATATACTCGGAGATGAGATTGCGCGTCTGCTTCTCGATGTCGGTTGGTTGGTCGCCAATCGGGACCTGAGCACATGCGACGTCAGTATTTGACAGCCAGGAAGACGAGCTGCAAGGGAGAAAATGAAAATGCGCACCTTGGTCAAGCCGGGTAGATCGACCAAAGTCAAGTTGAGAACATGAGGTGAATAGATCTTGAGGTTGATGGGCTGTCGGTTGATGCCCTTGTTGCTACCGGCCACTCGGGCTGTCTCGTTCTCGATCTCTCGCTTGACGTCGGAGAAATCGTTGAAGCGTCGGTTCGGGATGTGATGGAACTCTGCCCACTCGGACCGGCGGGCGGCGGCGGGAGAGCGATACGGATCGTCCAGGGGGTCGGGAGCATTGTCGTCCTCGGGGACGTTGATGAGCTGGAGAATGAGGGGTCGTCGAGTGACGATGCCGCTGCCACGAGGGAGAAAGTCGCGGCCGACGATGTTTTCCAAGACTGACGATTTACCGGCCGACTGGGAACCGACGACAACCTAAACACGCGAGACGCAACGGTCAGCATTTCCCAGCAGGGCCAATTGGGGCAGCAGCGGAGCGTACAATCTGGGGCAGGTCCAGCGAGTCGCTGCCGATGGTGTTGAAGACCAGATCTTGCAGCTTGTTGACGGTGCTGAGCAGATCCTCGCCGAGGGCAGCCATGGCGACGACGGAGCACGAGCAGCAGACGCAGACGCAGACAGCAAAATAGCGACGAGAGTCTTGTAGAAACGGCTTAAGAAGCTAGGTCGTCAAGGGGCCTCAGGCCGGGAGAAAGGGAGGGCGTCGGACCTGCGCGTCGTGATGCTTGTTGAAGGACGGAGGAGAGATCTTATCAACCTGGACAACTGAATTCATGCGACCTGAGGCGCCCCTTCGAAAGTACCTGGACAGTCTCGCCCACAAGCTTTGGCTTCGCGTGTGTACTTGCGAGTGACCCACCGCCAGTGGCCCAGCTTTTATGCACATGCCTGTCACCCGGGGCTTTTCGGCTGCCGTCTTACTGGCCAGGGCGCCTGAAGAAACCTGGAACCTGCCTGGGAGAGCTGAAAGAGGAGCCCGGTAAGCCACGTCACCAGCCACATCGCCACAGCTGGCTGCTTGCTTGCATGCCGTTAAACGAGTGCCAGCACCATATCGGGGCCTCACGGCTCTGGCGCTCCTGTGGATGGCACGACTTTTACACTGGAAATCCTCATCGAATGGTCACTACTGGGGAGAAATAATTTTGTATCATGAGCTCCCCTGGCGGTCCAGGAGCCTTGCCGCCGACAAGGCCTAAACCGTGGGTATTCTCGTCACTTTTTTTTGCCGCCTCATGCAATGCGCTGACAGCTGCGTCTCAGACCTCAGCGTGGAAGCTTCCCTCTGGATCATGACGGTCAGCCACATATCAAACGAAACGCCCGTCCAGCACGGGATGCACTGGACATTGACTGAAGCGGTGAGGCAGGTGAATGCAAAACCGTCATGACCAAGTATCTGGCATGCATCAAGAAGGTCCGCGGCGTCAACGAGGACGAATGCCGTGACTTTGCAAAGGCCTACCTGGAGTGCCGCATGGAGAGGTGAGCGAATCGCCGGCACGCGAATACGAGATTGGCTGATGGATGGATGCTCACTCAACAACTCGCCCAGGAATCTAATGGCCCGCGACGAGCTGAAGAACTTGGGATTCGCTGCCGGGACAGCATCCCAACCAGCCGAGCCCGCGAAAGATGCGGCCAAGGGGTGAACTGCAGCCTGCAGTCGGCGGCGGAACAAATGAGACGCAGACACGACCGACGCACATGAAGGAAAAAAGGCGCCCAACCCCGCCCATTCCCAGGGGTTGGGCAAACCCAAATGTACACTATTTAACATTGCATACCTGACGTCCTCACTTCTGTACAATACAAAATCACCAGAAACTCCGAATTGTCGGCATAGGCGCTCGTTTTGTGACGCTGTGTTGCTGCTGGTGATGCATGAAAGTTGACATCACTAACGCCTGGGTCACCCTGGCCGCGTTGCCTGGCCAACATTCGGTAGCTCTGCCTGTCGCGCCGACGTACAAAAGTGCACGCCCTCACACCATCAACTCCAAGCCCACTGACTGCCAAACCCAGATCTCGCCGAACCTACGTCTCCCTGCACCGGCTTTCTTCTGTATTTATTTGAGCACTCTATCCCAATATTAATTCCCAGCCACAATGCGACCCATGGGACGGTCGAGCGACAGCAAGTCGCGCAAAGTGACTCCGCCGTCGCCGGCGTACATGTCCAACGAGCAATTCGGTACGGCTCGTGCAGATGAAAGCAGTCCAGAATATCGTGACTGACACAGGATGCAATATACAGCCAGCTACCTCGCCGATCTCCGGTCAAATCGCATTGCCCGTCCGGGCGGTGCCCGACCTCAGCCCTCAGGTGCTCGTCCTCCTCCTGGCCGCTCCGTCACCCGACGGACCAGCAGCGGCCGATTCAGCCCCGATGCTGCCTCACAGACCGAAAGTCTCCCTGGAGTCGAACGTGTTCCCTCGCAAGTCCCGAGCATCGCTGCTGGCAGCGTTGCCTCTCGCTATTCCAGCGTTAGCGCTCGGAGCCGTGACTACTACCCTGCCTCATCTTCAACGTCTGTCCCTCTCAAGCCCTCAGAGGTAGTTCCGAGTGCGACCTACATCGAGCGCGGTCAGAGATGGATGGAGAAGGAAGAAGCCAACTCTCTCCGCGATGCCATGGAGGAACTCGACTTGCGAAAGCAGGTTCATGAGTCATCAGCCCACCACTCGGCAACCGAGGACAACGCAGAAGACGAAACCCGCATCTACAATGCTGCCCTGGACGAAGCTGCTGAGCTTGTCTGGCAACACCAGAATGGCGGAAGCCTCCCACGACCCAACGGCCCTTACCGTTACCGACCGCATCTTAGAAAGAACAGCTATGCGCATGCTCGCACTGCTAGCGTCGGTAACATGCGTAATGCGCGCTCGGTGTCAGGGAGCTCCACGGAGAGCGACGACAACTCCCGTCGTGACCGCTCCTCGCTGGATTATGCAGAGTCGTCCACTCGCAGCAAGTCCTACGGTAGCATCGGTAGAGCATCGGGCCGTGGCAGCATGAAGAGGAACATCAGCGGCGAGGTCGACCGTCCGTTCTCAGGAGATCAGATATGGGAAGAGCCCGAGTCATCACAGGCCAGGGGCGCCAATATCTCTGGTCGTGCCTCGCCCGAGAAGCTGAGCAGCAAACACCAAAACCCCCTCAACCGTGTTCACTTCGAGCCTGTCCATGAGGAGACCACCCCTAGCAAGCCCCTCAACAAGGTCGAGATACACCGAAACCCCCCTTCCCGATCCCGCAATCCCGAGTACACGAGCAATGCCGAGACACCCCCTCGCGTGGATGATAGTGTGGAGAGGAAGAATGGGATGGAGGTTCGCAGCCAAGACATCCGCGAGGCCACAAGCATGCGCTTGAAAGATCGCAGCCCCAAGCTTCCCGAGCCCACTGCCGTCAGTGACAGTCCCGGACGGCCCATTGTAAGCTTCGACGCGAATTGGAAAGCCCCGGACGAGTCCACTGATAGCAACCCAGACCGGTCAATCCCAGCCCATCCCCCGTCCCAGTCCCAGTCCCAGTCACAGCCCCCATCTCACTCCAACTCCTACCACAACCACCAGTCGAGCACCCGGAGTGTGGAAATACCTAGTATCGTTGTGGCGGAAGAGAGTGCGCCGGTGTCACGGCCGTCGTCAAGTTCCAACATTCCGTCAGTCTGCATAGCAGGCTCAGACGACGACGCGAGGAACGTTCCCTCGATCAATGTGCCCTCAATCAACGTGTCTGTCCCGACCATCGCGGTCGATGAGGCACCGGGCGACGTCAACATCCCAGTCATTGTGACGCCAGATGATAACTCGTCTGGGGGTCACCGCTCGCGTGATGCTCGCCCCCTTCCGACTCCTGGATCTCGGGGTGCAGCCCGACGACTACCACAGCCTGGTGGTCACTGGTCTGCGGCCCCTGGATCCAAGGTCCGAACTCCGGCTAGCTGTCATGAATGTGGCTATCATATTGAAGGAAGGTATGTGGCTCTCGCTGGCGGCTCCGAGCGCTTCCATCCTCAGTGCTTCAGCTGTTTCTCTTGCGGAACCAGCCTCGAGGCCATGGAGATCAGCCCCGAGCCGGATCACCTCCGTCAAGAGCGGATCGACCGGATCAGACGCCGAGCCGCTGGAGAAATTCTGCCCGAGGAACCTGGCATGACGATGGCAGAGGACGGCGACGAGCGCCTTCGCTTCTTCTGCCACCTCGACTGGCACGAGCAATTCGCTCCCCGCTGCAAGCACTGCAAGACGCCCATCCTGGGCGAACACATCGTGGCTCTGGGCGAGCACTGGCATTATGGTCATTTCTTCTGCGCCGAGTGCGGCGACCCGTTCGAGCACGGCATGACACATATCGAAAAAGATGGCTACGCCTGGTGTATCAAGTGCCAGACAAAACGCACCGAGCGACGCGCTCCCAAGTGTAAGAACTGTCGGACTGCCGTCATCGGCCAGTACATCCAGGCTCTTGGAGGTGAGTGGCACGAGCACTGTTTCCGTTGCGCTTCGTGCCAGGGAAGCTTTGACGATGGTCAGATCTTCCCGAAGGAAACGCCCAGAGGCATGGTGGTGCTGTGCACTGCGTGCCGGGTCAAGGAGTTGAAGGCGTGAGAGGGGTTTTGCAGGGGTTTCATAAGGCTGCTTTTTGGGTCTTGAGCATGCGCGTTCTTTTCGGTTTTATGGGCATGAACTGGGTGGCTAGACGCATGGACGGTTGGTGGGTTGTTGATTGGCGTTGTGTATCATTCGTTCCCGAGTTCGTACGGCATACATAGTACAGTGTTTGGACTGCATCGTTCTTAATAATCACTAATCGCTCTGCGAACAAAGCTCAAGGCTTCTTTCAGGTTTCACATAAATCATTGCATTGTTGTGCGTCGTAAATTATTTGTAGCTCCGGCCCTGAATATAAGATGTACACCGATCATCCATCCCTAGAACCGGAACTCCCCCGCGACTTTAATTCAAGAGTTTTCATCCATCAGCATCCGCCGACCTGCTCCTGGTGCACCTCGAGGGTGTCGCCGTCTTGCATCTCGAGCTGCACATTCCATATGTTAGCCGCCTGATTCCCGTCTGACCACTGCGAAATGCGCAGGTCGCATGTCAACATACCGCATCGGGTGTATCCGTAGGCTGGACCCGGGTTCCGTCGAAGAGAAATCGGACGGAGCTCAGCGCCTTGCCTTGTCGCTCGCAAAACGCGCCCATCAACTTCTCAAGCTTGGTGGTGCGCTTGATCTTGAAGAAAACCTCGTTGTTGTTATCCGTGACCTTGATATTCAGGTGCTCGCTGCCCTGGGGGGCCTCCTGGCGCTCGGCCGAGGGGCTGCCGTTCTCGTTCTCGCCGGACATGATGTTGGGGATGCGATGAAGGAGGACTGTCGGAGATTAGGAGTCAGCAAGGGCGACGAAAGGGTACGGTCGTCCGCGTTCACCTGGGTCGTTGCGGCGGGCGGGTTGGCGGGGTAGTGACGCACTTGATGATGCGATTCTCGAAGAGAAGTCTTCTGCTAAAGAATCGGAGTTTTGGGATGCAAACGGGAGTCGGGGGTGCGCGCGAAAGGCGGAAGGGTGGCCGTTGATGTGCGCAGGGAGAACGTGAAGCGGAAGAGTGAGTTAGGTGAAGTGAAAGGCTCCGGGTGGTGGATGGCAGAGGTCGCCCGCGAGAAGGCAGCGGAAGGTGGGGAGCGCCACAGCTGATTGGCTGCGCCGCACTGTTTCAGCCACACTTCAGAGTTGCCTGCCCCAGAACCGAAGGTTCCACGGCGCTGCAGCCTGGCCGGAGAAACTGCTGTGCGAAACCGACCTTTGTCACATAACGACATCTCTTCTCCTTGAGTAGCTCGAGTATCTATGTTAATCTTGGAAATACGAGCAAAGATATATCTACATTATGGGGACGTAGTTCTGAAGTTTTAAATGTCTCTGATTTTGGTCACGATGCCAAATCGTGTAAGCGATCGTGATAACTGCAGCTATATACTTTGAGAGAACGCTCTCTCTCGCCAGAGGCCTGTTTCCTTTGCTTCGCACACTAGACGATACCAATCGGCTAACCCACTGTCCTCTCCGATGAAGCACCAGGCGTTCTCTATGCTGCCCAAGAGACATGAAGAAGACTGAAGAACCCTTCCCAACGTGAATCGGGGAGATCGGATTCTCCAAAACGACGAAGAAGAAAGAAAAAAGTCCGTCAACGCCGAGCATTTTTCTCTCCATGGAGCATCCCATGGGCCTCCCATGATGTCGTTCATATATCTAAAATAGAAAAAAACAACGCTGAAAGAAGAAAAAAAAGCAAAAGCCAGCGAAGGCCCCTATCGTGTATGTGTGAGCCTTCTAAAAACACCGTCCCTAGGATATCGCAAACAGAAACAATAAGTCGTAGCATGTCCCTGGTGACATGCCGTCCCATAACGCCGAGGCCTGTGTGGACTTTGCCGTGTACTTTTTTCGTGTATTCCGAGGCCGATCTGCCAAGTCATGTTCTCCAGATATAACGGGGAAAATAGGTGTTCATTGCAACATATGTCCAAAACGTTTGGTAATAGAGTGTTAGGTGAAGACGTCGGGTGGTGTAGATTAGAATTACCAATAACGCATTATACCGGTCTAATAACCAGTGCAGTTGATAGCTGCGGGATGGGCGTCGCAGTTGCAAAGCTCAGCATGCAGATTCGCGCTCTTGGCAAGCAATTGCCATCGCGAGAGCATCTAGTCCACTCGGTGTTCGGCCTGCAATAGGCCTGTTGAGGGAGGGGAGTTGCATCTCCCAAGGGTTCGAAGCAGCGTGCGATGAAGCTCCTGACACCCGGCTTGACGAGCTGGTCCTTGTCTCTGCAAGTGGCGTCCTGTGTGAGCGCTGACCGCCAGAAGAGCGACTCTTGTCCTTGTAATGGGTCTCCAAGTGTTGCTTCATGTTATCCGCACGGGTAAACTTCTTTTGGCACCCGGGGTATGTGCACTGCACGGCCTTTTCAGCGGTGTGGATTTTAGAATGACGCGAGGCGTGGCCTGAGGTGGTAAAGGTCTTTTCGCAGCCATGGCTGTCGCGGTATCGGCACGGGTAACGCTTCGCTGGCCGTTCAGGCAGGCCAGAGTTGAGATTGTCGTCGAAAGAGCTCGAACGGCTGCTATCCGCATAAGCTGGGCGCTTGGAGGGAGGCGCATCGCCGTAGTCGTTGGGGATGGAATACACCATTCCTCGGGAGTAAAACTCCAGATCAGGTGTCATTGGAGAGTTTGGATCGAGGCTCATTTGCGAGTCGCACGAATCTGACCGGAAGAGCATAGGGGTGTTGAGGTTGGGAGACGGCGAACAGCTTCCCGGTGTGGGGTAGGAAGCAACGGCGGCGTGTCTGCCAGAGGAAGCGTTAAAGAACGAAACCTCATCGTTGAGGAGGGAGACCCGACGGCCAGCGGCGTTTCGAGCTTCCATGATGAATGGACAGAAAGGATCTTCACGTCGGAAACTCCAGAGTGGGCGAAAGATTTGGAAAATTGTCGAAGTCGAGCTCAAGTTGAAGCTGTCGCAATTGCGCCTCGGAAGTAGCGGATCTCAGGTGGTGAGGATGGCTCAGATGCAAGGTGAGGCGGGAGCGAGGCGAATTGGAGCGCACTCGAGCGGGAGGGGCTGAAATATTATAGAACTCGGTCGTCGGTCCCAGGGGAAACAAGGGGTGACGGGGAAGAAGAGTCTGGTTCGTAAATAATAAAGGCCCGTTCTCGAAAATGGGGTGAGGGCTGAGGTGTCTCAGATGCGTCCAGCAGGCGGAGGCAAAGACGGGACAGGACCGATGCCGCTATTGATGCCAGTCCGAAGCGAGGGTCGACGGCGTGGGTACGGGACAGGAGCTGGTACTGCTGCAGCTGCTGATAATGCGACTGGGGGGATAGTAGCTGCGTGAGGTACAGCGTTGTTGGGTTTCCCGGACAGACCAAGGCTGAAATCGTCGATGAATGGAATGGAATGCAGCGGGAATGACTGAAAGAGAATGTCCAGGGAATAAGAGCCGAGATGAGATGGAGAGGAGAAGGAAAGAAGGAAGCTTGGGTCCAACACACTTTGAATGAACAGTGTGAAGGGAAGGGCAGGCAGAGTAAGATAGGTAGGTAGGTTTCCGTACAATGCGGCACAGAGTACACGGGCCGTTTAATATAGACAAGCCCCCTCGCAAGCAAGATGCACCTTGAAGCACGTTGTCGATCTTCAGTGTCAGGCGACAGGATAAAGGTACCTAGTTCTTTCTGGTCGGGGGGGCGCAGGCTAGAGAAGAGAAGAGGCAGTCGGTCTGCTTTAAGGCCGGAGCGGGGAGTGGGAACGGTGCCTTCTTGCCTTGGAGGCGCAAAGGGAAACACGGCGAAAGGCCATCGATCGAGGCGATCGAGAAAGTTCAACGAGACCAGCAAAGCGCAAGGGGAGAAAACAGGAGCTACCAACTTTCTCGCCCTTGCGCTTGCCCAGCCAGGCTCAGGCTGCTCAGGACACTCCGAGAGGGTGGGCGAAGTGGACCATGCGGAGCAGGAGCTGCTGGAGCAGCCACTGCCAGCTACAGAGTACTGCCAGCTCCTGCCAGCTGGGATGGGGAGGGGTGGGAAGGGAAAGGGCGAGGTGTGGGCGAGGTGGATCTGCCTTGGGCGGGCAATGGAAGCTGCGCTGGGCTGGCACTCCTCCTCCTCCTCTCCTCGCAAACTTTCAGTCGTGGTCTTGGTCTGGCTCTTCCCGTGTCCTTCATGATCCCCTCAAAAACGCAAAACCCTGGCGCAAACACCCCTGCCAACCATCCCCTGTACCCTGTTCCCTGCTGCATCCCGGTTCTCCTCCAGCTGGCCCTGTCTCCACTCACGCCGTCCCCTGTCCCTGGCCCGGCCTGCCACAGCGTCAGCGTCAGCGGTGCCAGACTGCACCTCTTCGCCTCCAACAGACCTGCACCTCATTGTGGCTTGACACTTCACCTTGGCCGCACCGTCGGCCCCAGATAAGGCTTCACCAGCCGTCGTCCTCACATATGTACAGTATGTACAGTACAACATGGCGACCCGGATTCTTCCAACCATGATCCCTCAACGCCGCACATGACGCGGGATCCTGAACCCCGTTGCTTCCGCAGCGCATGGCATTCTGTCTTTTGCATCGGGCATTTCCATAGTCCCCTACCGAGGCATCCAGAAACTCCCCCAACAAGTTCCGTCTCGTCGGCCCTACATCAAAGCCTTGCGTTGCCTCTTGCGACTGTTCACGGCCTCAGGAATGGATCCGGAGTTATGTCAGAGTTCGCCAGTTCCCACCTCACTGTCCCCAGCCTGGCGGTGTCGCCAGAGAGACGTCACAGGCTCCTCGCACCGTCCCTCCGTCCCTCTCGTTTGGCCGGTCTCGACGCTCGGAGACCCTGAGGGTGCCAAATCTCGATCCTCACTTAGACCCTGGGGCGTCACGATGACGGGTCGACCCCTTCTCCGCTCCAAGTATGTACCTAAGACTTTGACCCCTGGTACATATCTTTGTCGTCAAGCCATGGTGACGTCAAGTCCATATCAGCACTTCATTCACCGTCGCCGAAGAGGCTGTGTGTGGCTGCGCTGGCTCTTTGCTCTGGCCGACGAGGCTTCCCAAGTTGTATCCCGCTTGGCTTGCGAGCAGTCTAGGACTTCGTCTTCAAGTTCCGGCGACATTCGTGCCTGAAAGACAATTTGCCTCCATTACAGGGCACGCATGAGCCACAAGACCCCTCCGCGAAAATGAGGCGTGTGTTCATGTCATGATTATACTCCCTAGATTAACAGAGCCAGGCATTCTGACCATAACACCACGCTGGTAGCAAGGCAGGCATACAACACATGCTTTGGTAATACCCCAGCGCCGGAGACTTTGATGCGACAGCTTCATAGAATCGTTTGGTTCTGTCTCGGTCGATTATCTTCAATACTTTCTCCCCGGCCCTCCCTCGCGAGAACCGGACTTACGATCGTGAGCAAACACCCCCGTCATAGGCAAAAGGTTAAACAGGGGATCTTTCAGGGTGCAGGTGCTGTATTCGGTCCTCCCTGGCTCCTCAGAACCATACATTCATTGTCGAAAATGATCACAGCGGCGACCTAGAGAGGCAGAGAGCAGTGAGGAGCTACCTCAGTTGGGAATGGACGAGGCTAGTCGCGGATCTCCACGCATCAAACTCCCCTTGACACTAACACCAAGGGTCGGAGGGTCAAGACAGGGTCCAGCGGCCCTCCCCCAGCAGAAACATCCGACCTCGCCAGCCAATAATCGGGCAGATCGAGAATTGGTCCAGCTGGGGCGGGGAAGATGTCGTTAGGCCCCGGTGCTTTTGCGAGTCCTAGCCTGCAAGTCAAGACGACAGGGCCCTGTTCAGCCAACCTTGTCAACCATACCCCAATCGGGGAGACGCAGACCCGGACGGGCAGAGCGACGCCTACGCGCTACCTCACAGTGACATAGCCTCGTGCTTCAAGCCGTCAGGATGCGCCCGGATGCGATTCTTGCACAAGGCCATGGTGCAATGGATGGCGATTCCCCCGCCTTGCCTCGCCTCGCCTGCTTGCTTTTGGGCTGGAGATGCACTTTGGTCGCTCTTCTCGGAAGACCGAACCCGCTAGCGAGTGCTCAGAACTCACACACTCGACCCCCCAGGCGCGGTCGTTTTGCTCCGGCCTGTGCTTCCCCCGCCCGAGGAGAAGTCTCCTGACTTCACAGGGTCGTGGTAAATTATGAAGCAGCCATGACGACGTCGTATCACACTCCCAGGACCCTGGCCACGACGGGAGGGGAACACCTAATACCTGGTTACTGCACAAGCTGTTCCAGCGACTGCCGTGCGCACCGCAGCGCTTGAACCGGCCCCAAGGAGGGGTACTCCGTACAGGTACGCGCGATAGGGCGGAGGGATGGACGTGACCGTTTCCAGCATATCTATCAGCATCCTTTCGTCTGGGTTGGGTAAAAATAACAAAGAGATAAGACCACCATAGGACGGCCAGCACCGTAGGGTACGCACATAAGCCCGAGTTTCTGATGCTCAGAGGCAGAAGTTCTGTTTGTTGTGTCGGTGAAGGCTCCATGCTGACCGGAAATCCTTCCCGTCACTGCTACTGCCGGCGTCGACGTCTGTAACCTTGGGAAGTTGAGGGAAGCGGAGAAAATGAGGGGTTAGCATGTCAAAAACGCCAGGATGCTTGGAGGAGTGCAGCAAACAGTAAGATGAAGCTTAGTCTCTGATAAGCTACCTAGAGATGTCGGCTGATGTTCTATCTAGGGACGTACAGATACGGATGCATCCATCTGGCTTGCCCGGGTATCTTGCCCCGTCCGCATCTCGGTCCCTGACTTTTGCTATCAAGATTTCCGCCCATCCAAATTGGTACTTACTTCAACTACCTACTGCAAAGCAACGACTCCGTAATCTCGGAGTCCTGTTCAAGTGGTATGCGCAATGCCTATGTAGCGCCGGACGCCGTTTCTGCAGCACACGCCTCTCGCAACGCAGGTTGCAACGCCAACGCCATGGGAGGCCGCGAAGCAACACGGCTTGCTGCAAGACACAGACTACTGTGCCTTGTTGCCGACCCCATATCCAGGCACGGTACCCTCCCCTCCCCTCCCTCCTTGCTACCCTACCTACCCTGACCTAACCTGGCGGGCGCCTTGGTTGCTCGGGTTGGGAGGCACGGGGGGTGGGCCGTTGACGACGTGTTTCGATGCTGACCCAAGACAGTGAGCCCGAGGTCGACCTAGTCCAGGGGCATCGCGATGTAAGTGGATTGCAGAACGAAGAATTTTCCTAGTTTTCTCGATAGAAGCAAGGCAGCGAGCACGTTAGGGCCTTGGTTTCCTTGCTGAGAATCGCAGGGTCATCGCAGGGCAGGGCATGGCAGGGCATGGCTTCGAGGGGGGGCGATCGAAGGACTTATCGCGGGACAGAATCTCGGTGCGATCGAGGTTCTGGACGAGCGATCGACTGAGCGCCCACGGCTCAAGATCTGGGCTTTTGCTGGGGGATCGGCTGGGAGGAGTCTCCTCTGTGGCACTCTGTAGTGTCAGGCCGGCCGGACCCTTGGGCTGGTCCTGGTCCTGGCCCTGGTCTGGGGCCGTGCAGGATGAGCGACGGGAGCCGGGGCGGGCTCGCTTCTTCGCTCCACTGTGAACCCTCGGAGTCTGAGTCTGAGTCTGAGTCTCCAGTTGGAGGACCCTGGAACTGGAAGTGCCAGTGCCAGTGCCAGCGCCGGCGCCAGTGCCCGGGGCGGTGATGACGGATGATTGCCCCTGTGGCCCGCTCCAGCTCCAGCTCCAGCTCGCTCCTCGACTGGCGTTCTCGCTACACACCACAACCACAACCTCAACCTCAAGCCTCATGCGTCCCGTCCACTCAGCACGCCGGAATGGAAGTCATGGAAAGAAGTGTGGCTGACTGGCCTTGGTCCCCTCTTCTCTTCCCAACGTCCCTGATCCACCCATCCATCCATCTGTGTATCCGTCCGGAGTACGACCCTCTCTCCTCCTCCGACCATCCATCTTACACACAACCACAGCCCATTGCCCCAGAGAAAGCACCCGAAGGCCCCAAAACCTTTGAAGCTCTGTCCAACCAGCAGCCATCGCCTTCCCCCCCTCCATCCACCCGTTTCCTGTCGAACGGGAAACTCGACTCACCTCGGCAAATCTGGACATAGATTGTCAGGCACCAGGACCCTTCCCGGAGGGGCTCGTCCGGCCGAGATGGGCGCACCCTGGATATCGATATTCTGCTATCAGACGACGCTCATCACGGAGCCATCATGATGCGTACTTGGTTCCCGGCGCTGCGACGCGATCCCACCTCGATGAAGAACGATGCCTCATGCACGGTCTCTCCGCCCAAGCTATCGCCAGTCCGGCGCTTCGCGGTTCACGCCTCCTCCACTCAAGACCGTCAGCGGACCCTGAAAGAACTTTTTCTCATGTGGTGCCTGCCCTCCCGGCAGCGGAAGCCCACCCGGGATGGACTCTCCATGGGACCGACCAGCAAATGGCTCACTGCTGGTCGAGAGTTCAAGTGTGTGCATGCCTTTCACGTCGGGCTCTTCGTTGGCCAATCCTCATTTGGCGTCTTCCCTTTCAGGTCAGGGGCCATGATCATCCTGCTCCATTTCCTCTCGCTCCTGTTCCCAGGCGCTGTCAATCTCCCGCCTCCCCTTGCACGGCCATCCCGTCAGCCTGGGCCTGGGATGCCGCTCTTTCGAGCGTCTGTCCCGGTAACCAGACGGAACACTTCGCGATGAGTTGCATCTCTCTTCCCTTGAAGTTCTCCACAGGCCTTCATTTCTTTTTCGTCTCCTCGCTTGATGCCCTTGTCCGGTGCCTTGACTGCAGTCCATTGTCACGTCGACGTCATATCATACCCGTTCTCTTGGACTAGTTTAGCAAAGTGCAGTGCACTACCTTAGCTTTGCTATTCTAGTACTATTGGGGGCGGACGTTGCTGTGCCACTATATCACCAGCTACAGTAAACTCCTGTGCAGTAATTGGTCAGAGTCCGACTGTTGCATTTAATAGTAGATTATTGAGGGGGCTTGTAAATGATTCCCTTTCATTGTATCTCTAATAGCAAGATTGACTTGAACTTTGAGATCGATGAAGATAATTCATATACCACCAAACAATGAGAGACATGAATGGCCCTCGATGCACTTCCCCTTGCTATAGGTAAGTCATCTGTAAGTACGAATCCATACGGTTCTTGGATAGAATGTTCGTTGGGGTGGGTATAGGGTATTGCGTTGTGCTGCAAAATGGGTGGAAGTCCCCATGTTGTGCGCTTCGTTGCATTTCTCTCTGCGAAATAGACTCAGAGGACATTTTGGGCTTATGATGAACCTTTGTCTCTCATACGAGCAAGAGTGGCGTATTCTATTGGGTTGGGCTCTTGGAGCATTATCATGGGAAGATTGGGTAGAGCCACAATACTCCTGACCTTGGAGTAGGACACATTTATTGATATGAATCTAGAGGTTATGCTCGAGGGCATTAGTTGTGCAGCTTTGTTTACTGGGATGTCTTCGGGTTGGCCGGGCGGTTACAATGTAAGGCGTGATGAGAGAAAGGGGAAAATAAACCGACTTCTCAGATTTCGGTTTCGGATGAGCCCTGCAGCGTTAGAGGCTAAGGCAAGGCACCTCATCAGAGACCCCGCTTCCTGGGTACCTTGCCTTATATCCCGTCCCAAACGTCACGAGCTACTTCGTTTTTACTCCTTGCAGTCTTTCAACTTATAGACTGAGACAACAGAATGCATCGAACTCGGGAGGCCTTCAGCGGGGTGGTTGTAGTCGTAGAGACAAGACACCATGGACTAACAAGGGGTGCTTACCCTACTACACCGAGCAACGTCTCAGTTACCCGTTTCTTTGTATCCATCGTCGATTTAGTGATCGCATCGCCGATGGCCGCCCTCCCCCCTGACTTGGGATGCAAGACCGTCTTTGATTTGCTTCCGGTGTAAAGCATCTCGATAGGACGAGACATCGAACTGCACTAGACGTAGCGGTGAGGGTTTTGCTTACTGATCTATTAATGACTGCCAATCGTCTCTTGTCAGCCATGGGCTCCTGAGATCTGACAACTCACTGTCAGTTGACGCAAATTATTGTCGATCTCGAAGGAAAGAAGCCAATCCCTATGATAGATCCCCATCCGAACATCACTAATACATTTACATCTTCCATCCTCAACGCCGTGTTCGCCAAGAAATGCAGAGCCACCACCCTGTCCGACGGACCCTGTCCCGTGCAACGCACAAATTCCCATGTGTCTTTCCCATCCTGCCAACACATGCTATTTCTTAGGAATCGCCGGCGGTCCCATTTTTGTTGCGCCGGTATCGACTCGCTTGGCCGACGGCAGATCCGGGACCTTGAACCCAGCCGGCGCTGATCCTCCGACTTGAGTAAACGTACCACCCTTGAACCACCTATCTTCCTCGGCCTTGCGCTTCTTGCTGAGCTCAGCCTGGACCTTGGGGTCGACCAATTCCAGCCCCTGAACCGGCGTGAAAGCCAATGAAGACGCTGTGCCTGTCGCTGAGCCAATGGTGCTTCCCACGCCAGAAGTTCGGAGGCCCTTGCCGCGAAGATCGATGTTGGACGTTTGACCAAACCCGCCGATAGACGACGCCATACCGCCCATCGTGCTGGCGCCTCCCCAGCCCTTGTTCTTGGCGCTGAGCTTCGCTCGCGTTCGCTGGTCGACCTGGATGCCTCGGATCCGGCCATCGTTGGCTGCCCCAATCATGCCCATCCCAACCGTTGACTCGCCTGTACCGTAGCCGACCTCCTTCTCCTCCTTACCAAATGCCATCCTGTTCTGAGCCTTGCGCAGGTCCGTCATGGCCAAAGCCTCCTTTGCCTTGCGGGCTCTGCGTCCACCACGTTTTCTGGCCGGCTTATCGTCGGGGACGGGTAGTGCTCGACCGCCTTTATTGGGCGGCGGTTCAGTGAGCTTCTCCAACCGTTCTAAACAGGCAGACTTCAGCTCTTCTCCCGTAGAACCGTCCGGGCTGGAGTGGATGCGGTCGACACGTGCTGCCAGCACCAGCTTGGCCGAGACGATCCTCATGGCTTGCTTCTTCAGGTCGTTCGGGATCCCACGAATCATCTCTGAGTTGTAGAGAAACCCTTGCTGCCGCACGCCAATATTTGTTGCCAAACCCGCTTGCTTCTTTTTGGAGCCCCATGAAGGAAGGTTGCAGGCTGGCGTCTTCGAAAGACCCGTCAAACCACCAGCAGCGTTTAGGAGCTGTGCCGCGGTGAGCGAGCCGATGAGGGCTGTTAGGTTTGGCGCAAAGATGTTCATTCGTGATTGAACATATTCCGTCAAAGTCTGCTTTGCCTTGTTCAGCGCGATGACCATCTCGCATGCTTGTACAACCCGTTGCAGTTCATCAGATGTGAGCTCGTGTCCCTTTGACGTCGTCGCCTCTACGGTCACAATCATAAGAGATGGACCGTCTAGAACAGACTTCAGGCTCACTCCCAAGGGATTTTCGGTAGATGTTTGCAGCTTTTTGATAGATTCCGAGTCCATGGGGCCGTTTCCCAGGATGGCTACAACTTTCGCATACTCCAAAGGAGTAGTGACCAGTCGCTCCAGTTCGGGGAAGCGCGTTGAGTAGTGGTCTCGTATAAACTTGTGCACCAGCACGACTTCGCCGTCAATCATTGTAGACAGGCTATTCGACTGCGTCAGCAGGTGGTACTCGGGGTGGTCTTCGATATTGCCGAGATTTGTCGTTGAAGTCGCAGATTCGGCTCGATAAAGGGAAATTTTCTGTAGCGTCCGAACCAACATGTCAGGTCTGTCTCTCGAACAAGCAGATGTAAACGAATCGTCCATTACAGCACGACGGTCGAGCGGTGGTGGGTTACTGACCTCTAGAATGGGTTCCAGCGTCTGCATCAAGCTGGCCACGTTGCGCACGTCTTTGACTGTGCTCAGCTGCATCCTCTCGACCTTGGCCTTGGTAGCTTCGGCATCTTCGCGATCGACAATATCGTTGTCGGCCTCTTCGTCGGCTTTGTCAGCTTCGCCATCCAGGTCCATGGCATCGCGGTCGCCGTTCGCTTCATCCTCCCGGACGAGACCATCGTTCTCGACGTCCTCGGCCTCGTCGCCCGAGCTGCCGAAGTCATTGAGAAGATCGTCCGCAACGGTGGACATGATGGCACAGGATGCGCGTAATGCGTGAGGAGGTTTAGGAGGTTGAGTTCCTGCGGCGCGCGAAGTTGGAGACGACGTTTAATATTTATTTGTTAGGCTACAAGGCTGAAGGACGCCACCCGCCAACCTAAAAATAATGGTCCGTGCGTCTTATCGCTGATAAGCCACTACCATCCAATTTTCCAAGCCTTGCCTGGACATCGCGCCTCACGTCCTCCATCACCGGACACGAGTCCTCGTCTTCCTTCCCACGACATCCTTCCTTCCAGGACCTGGCCGCCATGGAGTCGTCAAGAGGCCCGCCAAGGGTCAAGAATAAGGCGGCTGCGCCGGTGCAGATCAGCGCAGAACAGCTCCTCCGAGAGGCTGTTGACCGACAAGAGGTCCAGCTCAAGGCCCCGACTCAGCGATTTGCCGATCTCGAAGAGCTTCACGAGTATCAGGGACGAAAGCGCAAGGAGTTTGAAGATTATGTGAGGCGCAACCGGGTCAATCTCAACAACTGGACGCGATATGCGGCGTGGGAGCTGGAACAGAAGGAGTTTGCGCGTGCGCGGTCCATCTTCGAACGAGCCCTGGATGTCCACCCCAATTCCGTCGTTCTCTGGACTCGCTACATCGAGTCGGAGATGAAATCTCGAAATATCAATCATGCGCGCAATCTCCTCGACCGCGCCGTTTCGCGACTTCCGCGGGTGGACAAACTGTGGTACAAATATGTGTACATGGAGGAGATGCTGGGCAATATTCCCGGGACGCGACAAGTCTTTGACCGATGGATGCAGTGGCGACCAGACGAAGCAGCGTGGAGTGCGTACATCAAGCTCGAGAAACGGTACGGCGAGTTCGACAGGGCGCGAGAGATCTTTCGGACGTTTACCATGATTCACCCAGAGCCTCGAAACTGGATCAAGTGGGCTAAGTTTGAGGAAGAGTTTGGGACCAGCGACTTGGTCCGCGAGGTATTTGGGGATGCAGTCGAGGCTTTGGGTGAAGAATTCGTCGACGAGAAGCTGTTCATCGCATACGCTCGATTCGAGGCCAAGTTGAAGGAGTACGAAAGAGCACGCGCAATCTACAAATACGCCCTGGACCGCCTTCCCCGGTCGAAATCGATGATTCTTCACAAGGTTTATACAACCTTTGAGAAGCAATTTGGTGATCAGGACGGAGTCGAGGATGTAGTCCTGTCCAAGCGGAGAGTGTACTACGAGGATCAGGTTCGAGAAAACCCAAAGAATTACGATGCCTGGTTCGACTATGCTGCGTTGGAAGAGACTTCACGGGATGTTGACCGCATTCGAGATGTCTACGAGCGGGCTGTTGCGCAAGTTCCCCCTACGCAGGAGAAGCGACACTGGCGCAGGTATATTTATCTTTGGATATTCTACGCCATCTGGGAGGAGACAGTAGGACAGGACATCGAGCGGACGCGACAGATATACACGACTTGTCTTGGGTTGATACCGCACAAAAGCTTCACGTTCGCCAAGATCTGGCTCTTGGCAGCGCAGTTTGAGATTCGACAAGGCGAACTCTCAGCTGCGCGAAAGCTCCTCGGTCGAGCGATTGGCATGTGTCCCAAAGACAAGCTCTTTAACGGCTATATCGACCTGGAGCGGAAGTTGTTTGAGTTTGTGCGCTGTCGCATTCTCTACGAGAAACACGTCGAATACAACCCAGCCAATTGCCAGACATGGATCAAGTTTGCAGAGCTTGAGCGTGGTCTCGATGACCTCGAGCGCGCCCGCGCCATCTTCGAGCTAGCTGTACAGCAGCCCGTCCTCGACATGCCGGAGCTGCTCTGGAAGGCGTACATCGACTTTGAGGAAGAAGAGGGCGAATACGAGCGCACACGCGAACTCTACGAGCGGCTACTGGAGAAGACGGACCACGTCAAGGTCTGGATCAGCTATGCGCACTTCGAGATCAACATCCCCGAGGACGACGAGGAAGAGGAAGAGGCCGAGAACCAACTCGTCAGCGACGAGGCCAAGGCCCGCGCCCGCAAGGTCTTCGAGCGCGCCCACAAGAGCATGCGCGACAAGGACCTCAAGGAGGAGCGCGTGTCTCTGCTCAACGCCTGGCTCTCGTTCGAGCGCTCCCACGGCACCGCCGAGGACGTGGCCGCCGTGCAGCGCCAGATGCCGCGCAAGACCAAGCGCCGCCGCAAGCTCGACGACGACACGTACGAGGAGTTTGTCGACTACATCTTCCCGGCCGACGACCAGCAGACCCAGAAGCTGTCCAATGTGATGGCGCTGGCGCAGCAGTGGAAGCAGAAGACGGGCGGCGACCTATCGGGGGCGTGAGAGGCAGAGTCTGGCTTCCGCGTCGTTTGATGACCTCTATCGTCTTTCGAAGAGGGTTCTGGAATGTCCAGCACAGCAGCCTGCTTGACTAATCTGCCATCATGGACTGACAGGCTGACTGACCGCTGTTGTGCCGCTGTCATGCTGCTGCCGCCCTGCCAAGGACTCAGTAGTGCGATCGCATCGCTATCGACCAGGCCCCTGGAGGTCATGATGTCATCAGCTAGCTGTCTTACACGGCGCTCCACCGCAACCCAACCTCCGAAATCAAGGTCGGTCAGCACGGAGTACTCTACGGGAGAATGCATTGGTCGGTCTGGGATTTGCTGCATGTTTCATGTCATGTGTGTGTGTGTGTCTGTCTGTCGTGTCAACGGGGGGGAGGGGCGTCTGGCGAAATACATAGTTCATCATAGTCGTCGTGATTCAGTCGTGTCTACCCAAGCTATATAGCCAAAAGAGAAATTCATCGTCATCATCATGATCGTCATCAGTATAAGATCCGAGATCGAGAACGAAAGAAGGAGAGAAGGAAACTAGAAGAGCAAAAAGGGAGCCCGCCATCCACCCTGACCCTGCCATGGTCCAGGTCCAGGTCCAGGCCCGTCTTCCTATCACACCGACCCAATCGCACCCATGCCTATCGCCTCTCTCGAGGCCGTCTTTTCCGAGCGTCCAGGGGCCTTCCATCATCGCACATGCATAGCGCAGGGTGCTACGCGCCCAACCGTAGCTACTTGTACAATCTAGGGAGAGATGCTGCTCTCCCGCCCGGCCACCCGCATTCTTGCATTCTTCTCCACTCGTTCACCGTGTGGCCGATGCCGTTGGCAACGTGCCGGGGCCGATTCCGTAGGTTCCTGGCCGATCGTGGCTGGATGGAGGAAAGGGGGCAGCTTGGGTGGATTGAGGAACACCAGTGTCTCAGTGCCGCCGACGGTCTGCGTTTAATTCATTTCTCATTAGTTAAGCGTCCTAATACACTGATGCGCAGAAACGTAAAGAAGAAAAAAAATGCATAGCAACAAAAAGGAAGAAAAGGCAACGGGCTGGAATGACGTTGTCAGAGACGAGAAACAACAACAGGGAAGACAATGCTCTATCTGATGCAAGGGAACACAGCGTGAAACAGGCCACACGGCAGACTCGGACACATCACTGGCAAGCCGAGTGAGATCTCTCGATCTGCCATGGATGGATTCGCCGCTTGCCCGTTGCATTCCCGTTCTCTCGTTCCCCAACTCCACCATGCATGCGTGCATGCGGCTCAGCATGCGCTCTGTGTGCCGTGATTCATGTCGTCATAAGTCGTGAGATTCTTTTGCTTGTAAATCGTGATACATGTCGTGATAGATAGAGAAAGCAGTCGAGAAGCCAAACACAGTCCACTGGCCACCTAATACCTGCCTCCGACTGGAGGAGCAGGCAAGGTAGAGGCCCCGTATGGGTTCCCATCTCGGTATCTGGGTACTCCGTACTCATCATCCGAGTCGTAGCCTTCGTCCCATCTACGGGACGAGGGTGCCCAGCTATCGGACCGCTTTCTGCCTCCAGTGGACTGGCGTCTGCGTTTCTCTAGACGTCTCTCATGTCGGCGAGCTTTCTCCTCCTGGAACTCCCTGCATTCGGCTCTCAGGTGCTTTGCCTCCTTCATCTCGGACAGCGCACCCTTGATACCCATGGCTGCAATGCCCACCGAGGCTGCATCTTGCATAATAGCCTTCGTCTTGAGCTTCTTCGCCTCGGCTTCACTGAGACGTCCCTCCCTGACAGCCTTGTGTCGTGCATTCCTCTTCTCCATGCTTTGGTAGACATTGTGTGCCGCGTGAATGGTAGCAACGGCTGCGAGGCCGGTTGTGAGAATCTCCTTACCTTTCATCTTCTTGGCCCGCTTCTCGTCCTCGGAGGAGTCTCCCAAATCAGACTCCGACGTATAGTCAGACCGTTTGTCCCTCCCTCCTCCTCCTGACCGTCGACTGCTTTGCTTGCCCCTGTGAGAGCGTTCATCGTCATAATAGTCTCGGCTGCGGCTGTCACCGCGTCGACGGTCGTCATAGTCGTCGTCAGAATAGTAGCGTCGTCGCGAGCCGCGATCACTGAAATCATCCTGGTTGCGACGATGGTAGTCGTCTTCGGCGGCTGCCCCAGCTCCCGCTCCAATACCCAGCTTAGCGAGGCTGTTGCGGGCCTTGTCGACGACGCTTCGGCTTCTGCTGCGGTGACGATGGCGGTCCGGGGAAGGGCTGTAGGAAGCATCCCTATCTCTGCCTCGGCCGCTACGAGACCTGGACCTGGAGCGGTCCAGGACCTTCTTAGCACCCAAAGCCCCCAGGCCAGCAGTAGCCAAAGCAGCGAGACCGCTGGCTCCTCCGCCGCGAGATGACGATCGAGCTCGAGAGCGCGAGCGGCTTCGTCCAGTCTTTTTGTCCTCCTCAATGTCGTTCTTGGAACCACGGAGCAGGCGGTTACCAATCAGACCACCGATGACCGATTCAGCCAGGCCGAGTTTGCCGTGCTTGTCATCTGTAGCAGTGTCGACGGCTGCAGCACCGGCCGCAGCAGTGAGGATTCGCTTCGTCTTCTCACCCTTCCAGCCACCGGGTTCCTTGGCCACACGGAAGGCCTCGGTAGCACCAGCAAGCAGGGATGCCATGGCGGCCTTCTGCACTTTGTTCGCACCGCTGCGGGAACGTGAACGTTCGCTGGAGGGGCTTCCACCGCGTCGACTCCTAGTGTCAGAACGGTGGTCGTCACCTCCGCCGGTCAGGGACTTGACCGCGGCACCCAGGCCTGTGGCAGCAAGGGCGCTTTCGAGGAAGTTCTTGTGCCCCTTCTTCTCCTTGGATCCTTCGTCGTCGTCGGAGTAGTAGTATTCGTCGACATGGCCGTCGCGGCCACGGTGGAGGATGTAGTTGGCCTTCTGGTCCTTCTTGGCCTGCTGCTTGCTGTAGAACTCGGCTCCCTGATAACCTGCCAGTGCGCCGACGCCGGCGAGAGCGGCAGAGGAGAGAGCGTTGCGGTGGACGTCGCCACCGTCCTCTTTGGCCTCGTGTCGATCATAGAGTTCCTTGCCGCCGACCAGGAGAGCAGCTCCAGCAACGGCCGCAATGATCTTCTCCTGCTTCGACATGCCCTTGGATTTGTGCCTTCGCTCTCGATCATCGTCATCGTTGTAGACGCTGCTGCTGCCACCCTTCCGGGACCGGCGGTCATAATCGCGGTCGTAGCGGGAGTCGTAACCGCGGCGATACTCGTACTCATCCTCATAGTACCCGGGTTCGGCGGACTTGGCCCGGCGGACGTCTCGACCAGTTGGCGGCGGGAAATCACGTCGAATCTCCTCGACCGAGAGGTCACTGTCCTCCCGCGCGCGGGGCACTAACTCGCGGTTGGGATACTGCTTGACATAGGTCTCGCGGGTTTCGACGTAACGGGGATCCCGCTCGTCGCGGCGGTCCTCCCGCACGTAGGACCGGCGGGAATAATCCCGATCATAAGGTTCGTAGTTTGACATGGGGCCGTCCGCTGAGGAATGGACTTATGGGGAACGGCGGGATGCTTATTGTGGTGGTGATGTCGATTTCGTCGCCGCTTCGCTTCGTCGAGTCTTGCTGAGGCGGAACGCAGACAGAGAATCTGGGGGCCAGAGAGTCGACACCAGCGTGAGGAGACTTTAAGAGGAAGAAGAGACACGAAATCACAGCGAAGGGGGGAAACAGGGTCCTAGACTAGTCGGACAGTGTGTGGGTGGGCTGAGTCGTTGAGAGGCAGAAGACGGGCGGCGAGCCCAATTCGCCCGGGCATCAACGAAGCTGGAGCAGCAGCATGGAACAGGGGAGTTTAGTTCCAGAGGCCTCTGCACTGTGCTCCAGCTCCAGGGCTCGCCATCCAGCGCTCCAGGCATGCCCTGTGCCTCGCACAGCCTGCAGAATGCATTAACCTGTACAGTACAGTACAGAGCAACCTGCCTTGGCCCTTTCCCTTAACTAACATAATATTCAGCTAGAAAGTGGGAGGCAGCAATGAGGGCAGGTGGTTGGGCGCAGGCGGGGCACGACGTAATCGGCAATGACGACGGTGGAGGGGGAAATCTCGCGCACTTCTTCACGTTGTAGGGCATGTCATGCATGAGCTGCGCCACAGATGACCGAGACTGAGGCGAGAGTTGGCTCCCGCCTGCCTTCAACAACTGCCATTCTCTTCCTGGTAAACTTCTGGACGGGATACTGTATATTGTATCTGTCTATCTGCAACTGCGTCGTTCTGAACAGTTCTCTCATCTGATGTGGTGACCTACCACCAAGACCTGTAAGACGACAAGGACGAACCACCTGCTGCCCTCGCTCTGCCGTCATAGGTCAAGCTGCAGCACGTAGGGCATTGTCACTGCCCAGTTTCGCTTCTTGCCGCTCTCCCCGACCAATGTCATCCTCGCAGCCCTCGATCATGGAATTGCTCTCGAGAGGCCTCTCCAGCCACACCATCGTGTCTGGTGAGGGGTGTCACAAGCTGGCGCCAGCCACAACTGCTTCCTGCCTGTAGAAACTTCCACGGCCACCCCCACCTTCCCTGCTAAAGTGGCTGCCGGGCGAGATGATGTCATCCGTCGTCTTCCGAGACATTGCCCTCCCGCTGCAGCCCAAGCCGACGATCGAGCTCTCAGTGCTGCCTGGCTCAGCCCAATCATCTGGGCAACCTACTCCGTGCAGACACTGTAATGAGACACAGCCTTGCGTTCAGCATAATTGTAGACGGATGAGCTTCATATATCGTTTTCAGCCAGGTAGAATGTCTGCTCCCCATGAAAAACTCCTCGCCCGCAATAGCGCCGGCCGCGAGCGTTTGAAGGCATCGAGACTGCCGATCCCATCTAGAAATAGAGATTCCTTGGTAGCTGACCGTTTCCGGCTCCCCTGTCCACTTCCTTCCAAGGCCTGCCTTTGAGGCATATCATGGGAGCCATGGCCGTTGCGGCTCTGCTCCTGCGGCTCTGCCATCCTCCACCTCTGCCTCTGCCTCCAGCACTGTTCCTGCTTCTCGTCGCGATGCGTCTTTGGTGAGGCATCTCCAGCTTCCTGCGAAACCCAGAGTCGTCCTGGCCTGGAGAAGAGTAACTACACGCTCGCTGCCTTGAAATCTCGAAGCTGCCGGTCTCTCTTTCGAGTTGCGATGTCCTCATCCTCCTCCTCCTCCTGCCCTCTTCACCGTACATTCGTTCTGGCAGGTGGTAGCTTGGCTTCTGTGTTTGTCTAGATCTCGCAAGGAGATCTGGTAAACTCAGACTTCTTCCATCTCATCCCAAGCAGCATCTCCAACGTTGACCCAGCTCTACACAGTTTACTGTCACATCGTTTCAACATCTCTCATCTTGTTTCAAGCAATAGCTGCATCAACAATAATAATGTTCTTCACAACCGTCATCCTCTCCCTCGTGGCTGGCAGCACTGCTGCTCTTTCCGAGTGGTCAGAAGTGTGCGTAACTACCCTATCAACTTGACTCCGAATCCTAGCAAAGTCAACTCGACTAACACATACTACAGCGTGGACACCATCAGCACAGTCGTCGGCTCAGAGGCGCCTTCGAGCCCAGTCATTTCGGCCCCTCACACCACCTTCACACCTAGTTTCGTGGACTATGGTGTCAACTCTGCAGCAACATCCTGGACCAAGACTTACTCGCCTGAGGGTAACCCTGGCGGAGAAACGACCACCGCATATGGTTTCAACTCAACGGCCGGACCCCATGATGACGGCTTTGCTCTGGGTACAGAATCTACGGTCAGTTCTGCTGCCACATTATCAGAGTAAGTCAGCAAAGCAGACACCCAAAATTGAAAGACTGGCTTGACTAATCACTGTGATGCACAGAACGACTCAGACCTCCGACAGCGAAGTCATCATAATCACTGGTACTAGAACATTTTCGGCTACAACGGATGGAACCTCTCTGGCCACAAAAACCGCGGCGTC
Source organism: Xenoacremonium recifei (assembly GCA_012184525.1). Taxonomy (NCBI): domain Eukaryota; kingdom Fungi; phylum Ascomycota; class Sordariomycetes; order Hypocreales; family Nectriaceae; genus Xenoacremonium; species Xenoacremonium recifei. The sequence continues at coordinate 725,040 of WOFQ01000008.1, read as the reverse complement.
GGCTACGAAGTCTGCATCGAGCACGAGCAATCCTGCTGCTGGGCCTACTGCATTGGCTAGCCACGCTGCAGCCGGCGTTGTAGCTATAGTTGGCCTGATTTGCCTCGTTTGAGAGGCCGCTGGTGCATACTCATTAATCAGGGACGATGTTACTTGTAATGAAAAGGGCATGGGGTTCACGGTACATAGACGAAAGGAGTAGGACATGGTACATAGACCATCATGGATAAACAGGTCCCACAACTCACATAGAGAGGAATAATAGAATAGACTACCATTACCAATTTTGTCGGACAGAGAAGTGCTCTTTGGTGAGTTGACTCGAGACTTTTATTAAGCTTGAACTCCATATCTTACAATATGAGATCCCATAAGATTGGTGAGATCGTCTAACATCAAATTCTGCTTTTGAAAAAAAAAGCGAAGAAAAAAACCCTTGGCGTGCAAACCCTTCCCTTATAGTGCCCCTCAAAATGCAGAAAGAATTCACCAACCCTGCTGGATGCATGCATGTGCTTTTCCCCCCGTTGTGTTTCTTGTTTTCTTCCTGAAAGCAAATATCTTGAGACGTAACGCGTCCTAGAGGACTCCATCGCATCATAAGTCCTCGCTCGTGAAGCCCTCAAAGCCCTGGTTGCTTTCGAGATGCCTGGCCCTCGAGACTCGGGCCAGCCTTGCTTAGCTGCACGTTTTTTTTTTCCAACCACGCGGCGACCAATTCAGCACAGGCGCTCATGGCAGCCTTTCACGTCGCTCCAGAAAACCCAAAATTCGTTCCACCAAATGTTGAGCGCAAGTTATGCCCGGAATCCGTCGGATTCTCAGCCTCGCTTTCGATCCTCCGAAGATCGAATCTCGCTAAGTGCTGAAAATCGCAAAAGGCGATGAGCCCTGAAGCGATTCACCGAGCCGGGTATCGAATGGTCCTCTCATCGTTTCCGGACTCCTGGGTATAAGGTTTGGCGTTGTTGATCGAAACCCCAAAGTCATTGTTACCGTATGTCGTTGGAAACCGTTAAACTCCTGCGAACCCCCGATGTTCTGACCAATTTAAACCGAAAGCCCAATCCGCCTCCCCTCTGCGAGAAAGAAAAAAAACAAACGACAACTCGCCTGATTGATCGCGAGAACTGCCAAAATTTCCAAACATTTCCCTCCCATCGCAATTCATTGTGATTGCAGTCCATATAAGCAACACAGATCCCGGCGGAAACACGGTTGGTAGAGACTTCATCCAGAGAAGCCGTCTCGACCCAAGGAGAGAGAGCAAACGTCGCCTGGGACCTTCGCAATCAGACGCCCCAACTCCACGTTGTCCACACGCTGTATACTGCTTGATGCTTGTCATGGGTCAGCCGTCCCAGGCGTGAACTGGTCACCAAATCAAGCAACATTGCCAAAACGGCCCATCCCTATCTGATGAGCAATGACCTATTCGTGGACTCCGTTAGTGAGACCGTTCGTCAGGGCAACCTCGCCCTGGCCATTGGACAACTCAGGGGTAACGGAAGCAGCCTCTGGGTTCAGCCCCTTCTTTGAAGCATCGATCTCGAATGGCGGAACAGCCCCAGAAGGAGAGAAGTCTGGAACCGCGGCAGAGAGCTGGCTCGGGCCATTACCGTTGACCATGTTGACGGGACTTTGCTCAGGAGCTACACCTTCCATGTACGGTTGGAAGGAAGGATCAGCAACGTTCGTCGGATACGCGGGGGAATAGGCCATCGGGGCCATGCCGTTGAATTGATGGCCGTAAGTATAGCTCCGGTTCTTAAAGGTGAGCTGGGAAGGTCCGGCATTGCGAGCCAATTCATCGCGGTCCTTCATTGGGAGAACAAAGCTTTGCCAGTGCGCTCGGCTGCGGAGGCGTTCACAGTCATCCTCTCCGACAACGTAGTCAACCTCTGTGGATTCTTCGCAGACGCTGCGGATAAGCGCCAGATCAGGAGAAAGATCACGCATGCGCTTGAAAGCAGCGATGAAGTGCAGGGGGACGAAGCCTTGTGAGTCCATGCGAGCTCGGAGGTACATGTCCTTGCACAGGTTCTCGACGGAGAAATAATACTCGATCTGCGCCTTCAGCATCCCAACGAGCATGCCATCCCAGAAGGGCGGGCTTGCGTAAGGTACGGCGCTCATAGGTGCCATAGGATACTCATACGACGTGAACTGAGTCTGGACCGGAGGCATACGGGTGGTGCCGTTGGGAAGAGACATGCGATGGAAGTTAGCACCACCGCGGCCACCCCGTCCACGCTGGTTCTGGGGGACGAAGCCCTGGCCGTGGCCACCCTGGCGAAGCGGCGGGCTGTAGGGACCAGTCCTCGAAGCCCCATTCGGCCCTCCAAACCCTTGTGTCCCGACAATCGAGGGAGAGTTCTGATATTGAGCCTGCGAGTTCACCGAGTGGTGAGCTCCGCGTCCGCGATATCCACCTCGTCCGCGCTCACTGCGCCCGTCTGTCCGCTCACGAGGAGCCGAAGCGATTTCCTAGGTCCCAGAAGTTAGTTTACGTCCCTATATTTTCATCCAGTGAATCTGTCATGGACATACCGCTGTTTGAGAACCGGTATCCTTGCCTTTGTCTGAACCGGCCGACGCCTTCTTCTGTTCTCGAGAGTTTGAGCCGTCCAGCGAAGCGCGCTTTCCGCTCGGCGGTTGAGATGTTGCCCGGCTTGAACTGGTAGGTTCTCGGGATCGCTCATTTGTGCCATTAGGCTTGTTCGCAGTGGTGGCAGATGCGGGCTTGTCAGCAACCGCAGTAGCTCGAGTGCCATTATCTCGGGCAGCACGGGCACCACCTCGAGGTTTCGAGTTGCGCATTTGAGGGATCTGAGTTTCGAAACTCACGCTGGGGACATAATCATAGGTCACCCACTTCTGTCGCGATCTTGGCTGAGCACCGTCTTCCTGGGCGTCTTTATCCGAACGATCTGACCTGTCCGTTCCCTTGCGCTTATCCTCCTTGACAGCCGTCTCGGGAGTTGGCCACGAGAAGGCGTCCTCAACTGAAGGTGGCGCTTCCGTCTTTCCATCCTTCTCAACGGCTCTGGAACCCCGGGGACCATTTCGTTCCTGACGAGGAGCGTCGGGACCTTTTCGCTGGGGCTTCACGCCATTCGTATAAGGGACCTCACGGGTTCCTGCGGAAGTAGGTTCTTCTGTGGTCTTGGTCAAGGGTTTGGGTTCCTCCAGCTGTCCTGCAGCACCATTGACCGCCGTCTCAGTAGCGGGTGACTTGCCCTTTGCCAACTGAGCCTCCTTGCGCTTGTGCCAAATATTCACACTAGGAATTGGCGCTTCGGAAAGTTCGACCTTGGGAGGCTCGGGCTGGGACTCTTGCTCCTTCTCGGTTCCTTGATCACCAGCCTGCTTCTCTGAGGTCTTGCCCTTCTTCCCCCTTCGAATCTTTCGAGCATCCTGCTCATCAGCAGATCTCGTTGTCGTGCTGGATGATCTGGTGCCCTTGTCGTTGCGCCTCCAAGGGCGATCTAATCGTCCAGAATCATCGTCACGTCTCGACTCAGATCGCCTCTCCTGGACGGACTCGGACTTGGAATCGTAGTCAGACCCTGGAACGCTGTCCATGTCCAGTTTATCGGAGATTGCCGGCTTGATATCGGAGGTCTCGGTCGTTGCGGGAGTGTTGCTCGACGTCGTCTGGTCGACTTCGGAAGCCACAGGCTTTACAGGCTCTTGGGTGGCCGAATTGGTGTTGGTATTTGAGGGAGCAGCGCTCTGTCCCTTCGCAGCTTGTGCGTAAGAAAATGTCGAAGGAGCCGCCATCTCGGAGGGATTGGAGGAGGCTACCGACATTTCCAGGTTTGCCGGAAAGCAGGTTTTGGCCAAAAGGCACTGGTCGATGGGCGAAGGCAGGAGTGCTGCTTCACCTTGTGGTGCCAAACGAGGGCAAACGTGTCTCCGAGCACAAAGCGCGGAGGAATCTCAAACCCCCTCCGCACACAGGCAGAGGCGTTACACCCGACTATAGCGTAGGCGCTTTTCGCAAACCCCCGAAATCAGTGAGGGTAAGAAGACCGGATGCTGGGTGATTCGGTGGCCTTGGGGTTTCGATTTAAATGCTCAGGCTGGGAGGCCTGAACGCTGAGCTGGGTGTCGTGGCCGCGTCGGGCTGTCAGAACTTTGGGGGGGAGGGCCAAACTCTCTGTGCGGGAATGACGTTGACGATGCTCTTCAGACGTGGCTTTTTATGACCAGCACAAAAGAATACACTGGTCGAACGAGGAATCGGAAGCAGAAACTCGGTCGTTGACGACGTTGCGCGGCGATGTTGTTGGTAAGTCTGAGACAGGCGTCGGCGAGACGTCGAGGCAGGCAACCGATGAGGGGGGGAAAGCGAGTCGACGGAGGCAAGGAAAGGTGGCAGGCGAGTGCGCGACAAGGAGGTCGAAGCACTGGCCTACAAAGAAATGACGGGAAAGTCGGGCTCCGGCGGCAATTCTGGGGAATTGACTGGCGAGAGTTGTGTGAGAGTTTTCAGGGCTCGACACAGGACGCAGTGTCGAAGGGAAGAAGGTGGAAGGCCGGTGGTTTATTTTTGCGTGTGTGAATAATAAATTTTTTTTCCATACTTCCCCTCTCCGCAAAAGGGCCCGGGGCGGGAACCTTGCGCGCGCGGATGCGGATATTTCTAGGCGTTGGTTTTAGTGGCCGGAGGGACGAGGCCCAGCGACTCGACAGTGGCTGAACCGCTGAGCCGGCACTGAATCGCGCTGCCCGCTGGAGTTAGGCTGGCCTGTGGAAGGTGGTCGCCGAGGTCAGCCAGCACCTGCCATTTGGTGCCTCGCATCACCTACGCTGCATCCACTCCACTGTACCAACCCGGAGGGCGTGCTGGGTACCGACTCACAGGTACCGATACCTCATCGCGGCCAAAGGGCATGGAAAGGAGGGGGACCCTGGAAACCTGGAAGTGTTCCGTCCGGCTCAGAGGCAGCCTCCACTTGATCACTTCATGACTTTTTGCCTTGAGTCTTGCTTTTGGCTTCTGGCAGGCCGCAGTGCTTTCCGTTTGGGCCGAGGGCGGGACGGATTCGGAGCCCAGCGAGCTCCTACGCGGAAGCCGACGACCCAGTGTCCACTGATTACAGGGCTCGAGAGGGCTTGTGAGGGCTTCATCCCAGGCCCTCTTGAGTCTTCCTCCTCCTGCTGGCCCACCCCGGATAGCCGTGACGGACAGCATGGGCTGTGTGGAGATGCGCGAATATAAATCGGCTCACGGGCGGGCAGGGCTTCAGGCTTTTGATTACGGATACAGAGATGCTGATTGACTGCCCCGGAGGCGACGACGGGATGCAACGCCATGGGCATCTGACCAGCCGTTGTCTGCATAGCTTCCGGGGCGGACATAGAGACGGATGTGTGTCTCACTGTCCCTTAGGCTACTGTTAATACCGTTGCGTTGGTTCAGGTACATGCTCTAGGCTGGCGCTTGGTTTGTCAACCTGGGAGGCAATTAGGCACCGGTACGCCACCTAACAACAAGGAACACAAGTCATCTCATGGAACCAAGTAATTACGCAGATGACCTGACAGATTACCTTTCGGAGGGAATGCCTGAGGTACTCTGTACAGGAGGAACTGGCCCGGAGAACCGCGGTGCCCGAGCTCCACATCATCGAGAGGAGTTAGCCGTAGGTTGGTGAATGATACCAAGACGGTCAGCAGATGTCACATATTCTGCTTTGTATCATAAGTGACGAACGTTGACAGGTTGTGGATAATACCGCGTTCTTCAAGCCGAGATAACCCAACTGAAGGCTGTCTAAGATATTTCACCCTGCTGTCGTAGGGTTAGTAATCAGTCTACCACCATCGTGAACTCCCGCTTGCCTGCCAATTATGCTGTGTTTCTATAATATCCCATAAAAAGTGTCTACTCCCCAGAACCTTAACTGCCGACCTCGCTTCGCTTCTCTATCGTTCAAACTCTATGCCACGTCTTCAACCCTCTAATCTTCAGAATCAAAACTCAACACCAAGCTTCTTGCTGAGGCTCTCGGTTGTCTTGGCATAAACCTCGTCTGGCGACTGGGTCGCGTCAACCTTGACGACCTTGTCCTTTGCCTCAAAGTATTCGACGACAGGCATGCTCGTCTCGATGAAGGTGCGGAAACGCTTTCGAATGCTTTCTTCGTTGTCGTCGGATCGACCGCTCGTCTTGCCACGTTCCAGTAACCGCTTCTCCATGACCTCCTCGGGGCAATCGTAGAAAAGAACCAGCTTGCAAGGGCACACCGACTCCTCGAACTTGACGCCCTGGTCCATCTTGCGGGGGAAACCGTCGATCAGGAATCGGCCCTTAGTCGAGCCCGCAGACTTCAGGGCATCGGTCATGGCGTTCTCGAGGAGCTTGATGGTGACTTCCATAGGCACGATCTGGCCGTTCTTGATGTAGTCGCGGATCAAGTCGCCGAATTGCGAGCCTGGCCGTTCCTGCTCGGCGCGGAGGAGATCGCCAGCAGAGAGGTGGGTGAAGCCATGCTCCGCGACGAGCTTAGCACATTGCGTGCCCTTGCCGGCGCCGGGGCCACCGAGGACGAAGATGACGCTGACGTCTTTGGGGTCGAAGGCCGGAGAGGACATGGCAGCGATGGGCGGGCGCAGGGCGAAGGGGAATTGGACGAGCTTTTTGAGACGAAGATGGCGGAAGACGGAGATGAACGGAGTGGCTAGCGATAAAGGCGAAAAGGCGGGGCATTCTTCCTCTCCGATGACTTAGAGCTCTAAGTTTAGTAGCACCCAACCAAAATGATACAGCCACGGTCAACCTTGAGAGATGATACCCAAATGAGGTCTGTATTTTAGGTTGTGGATAAGATATATTTTGCCAAGTCAGCAACAAGAATAAAATGACACGGCTTATCTGTCCGCACCTTCTCACATGACAGTGTGTCGCTGGGAATAGTACATAGAACACATATAGACAGCTCTAACGCTTAATTGGATAATGGATGGTGTCTGCAACGTCCTAACAGCGGACAGCTCCAGGGTAGGTAAGCTTAAATCAAATGCCGTCGAACCGTGGGAAGGCAGTAAATTCCTATTGGCCAATTGAAGACGAATCCATCCACATGATGTGGACAGCTCAAGGGGTATTCGACAGGGTGAATTTCCGTCTATGAGGGCTCACGCGGCAACCGTTTAGGAATACGTGCATGTGACGACGGGGTCTGTTCGATGTTTTTAGGTGTGACTCAACCTTCTTTCTCCCCCTTCATCCTCCACCACCTCCTCAGTATTGGCTCTCATCCTACTATCACGTCGTGCCCTTGCACTATGTCTCTCAGCTCCGCGGCGGATAACATGGATCCGTCCTTGACCGACGAGCAGATCAAGGCCACCTTCACTCCCTTGGAGTGGGAGCTCTACCGATGGCTTGAGACCGATGAGTACAAACGAGCGCGAGCTGGCGGTATTGAGCAGCTCGACAAAGCCATCCGCAAGGCCTTCCCCAACGAAGACGATATAATATGCAAGGCTTCCGAGTACGCAGATAAGTGGCATGGCAGGACTTGGCGCAGAATGAAGCACGGTCAATCGGTCCGCGCGGAGTGCTGCGCCCGACTTTAATCGTCATAGAACAATGCAAGAGAATTGACACCTAAAACGTTTAAGAGATCTGTCTACCTTGTGCCTGAGATGCATATGTATGCGGCCGTGACTACTCTGGCAGCATACAAACCGCGAAATGGAGGTTCAAACACTCGTGCTACACCATCGGGCCACCTTCTTCTTGGTATTTGGGCCGGCAGTGGTGCTGGCAAATGAGTCGCGTGCGCAATACGGGATTTGTTTGGGACGCAAGCCAACCAGCCCCGGCCCAGCGATCAGTGGGGCCGCTGTCGTGGCTGACAGCGGACGGTCTCACTCAGCCTCAGAGGCCAAAAGGGACTTGTGAGATGATGATGAATCCCGTTTGCCCTTCGTGGGGACTGTTTCAGCTCAGGGCTGGGAATCAATCGCCATAGGCGCTTGGCAGGAGACGCAGCAGGCGGACGGACAAGGTTAATTACCAGTGTGGGATCCCTCTGGAGTGCTATTACTACATACCTATTACCTGGCTTTCCTCGCCGATCTTGAAAGCTCGCTCTGGCTGGCCTCCTTTCTCCTTTCCCTGTCAGTCACACACGCTCGCTCGCCTGAGCTAAAACCGACTTCACTTCCCGAGTCTGAACCCCGTCCGCACATCAAGGGCCCTTTGCAGAAAAGCTTCTTGGCCCAGCCCGTCCCCGACATACCAGTCCGTCCGAGCAAAAGCGGCCGAACACGCATTGTGAATCACCGCCAAGCGCTCCGCGCGGCTGCTGCTGCTGGTCGCCTCCCGAAGTCTAATGACAGGGGTGACGTCGATTTAAACAAAGCTTCCCGCCCTCGCTGTCCTCCCATCTCCCCGCGAGGATGAGAACTTCTTACCACAAAATGCCCGGTTCTGGTAGGGATTTCGTGCCAGGCCTGCGGGCTGCTGGACGCTTCTCGCTGCGCCTGGCCTTCTCCTACGTCTTTGACTGGCTCGTCCTCATTATTGTTGCTGCCATCGCCGTGGTTCTCGGCCGAATTTCGCCCAACAAGCGACCATTTTCTCTGGTTGATCCAGACATCTCGTTCGTCCTCACCCCAGTTTCCCACGGAAGCGGCCTCGATCGAGAGCTAACCTCAGTCCATATAGCTTTCCATATACGGAGCATGAGACCGTCCCAGGATACCTCCTTGTGATTCTTTGTGCACTCCTCCCCATTTGCATCATTGCAACGGTGGCTCTCGTCTTCGTCCCAGGCCCTACCGTGCCAAAAGACCTCCCAAGATCACTGATATGGCGACGAAAGCTCTGGGAGTTGCACGTGGGATGGCTGGGACTTGCATTGGCCCTCGTGTCGGCCTGGTTCTTCACAGAAGGCATGAAGAACATGTTTGGCAAACCTCGTCCTGATCTCCTCTCGCGATGCAAGCCCGATATTGAGAACGCGTCCAAGTACGCTATTGGCGGATATTCCGGCGAAAGCATCGACGGGCAGCTCTATTCGGCCGACATTTGCCAACAGACGGACTCGTACATCTTCAACGATGGCTTCCGCAGCTACCCCAGTGGACACTCTTCGTCTTCGGCTGCTGGTCTCATCTACACCTCTTTGTTCCTCGCCAGCAAGTTTGCCGTCACGATTCCCTTTGTTGTTCCCGCGGCGGCATCTTTCGCTTCATCTGCAGCCCACGTTGCCTTTCCGTCTCGCTTACCCGCTGGAATCGATCCGTACGAGCCGAATCGCGCACGCGACCTGAACGGCACTGGCGCCCCTTCGTCGCCTCTTACTGGCAAGGTGGATGCTGGACAAAACGCCAAGATTCAATCCCTGCGTCGCCAAGCCGCTGCGCCTCCAATCTATCTCCTCGTCATCACCCTTATGCCCTTTTGCCTTGCCATCTTCATTGCCTCCTCCCGATGGTTCGACTTCCGTCATCACGGATTTGATATCCTGTTCGGCTTTCTCATGGGAACCATCACCGCCATATACAGTTTCAGATACTACCATCTCCCGATCCAGGAGGGTGCTGGCTGGGCCTGGGGACCACGCAGCGAAGCCCGAGCCTTCTGGGCGGGTATTGGTCGTTTGGGCTATGCTGGAGATGACAGCAGCATGCCAGGTCGTGCCCCGGCTTCTGACTTGGGCGAGTCGGGTGATTTGGAGTATCGATCGCCGGCGAATCTGGGGGGCCTCTCCCAGCGGACTGCCCATGTCGACCAAGCTCCCGAGTCGCGTGCATTTGAATCAGTAGAACTTCGCCAAATCCATGCGACAGATCCGGAATCAGGAGAACGTCGAGTAGAGAGAGATGGAGCTTTGTAAAAATTCCAGGTATTAAAAGGCGGTCATCGAGTTTCGGAAAAGGGCTTGGGCATGTGATTAGACATTTGCATTATAGGCGTTGGCTTACATCTTCCTGTTAACAAGACGTGAGGATCTGGTACTACACATGAATCAAGAGTAATGAACATACATCAGCCTTACTTGATGTTGAACATAAGTGAAACGGGAACAGGTGCTATAAGCCGAAAGCGCTTCTCATTAAGAGACTACTGAAGAAGCTGATATCATATGTAAGACCTTACAGTACCCCGACAACGCCCAACCTATAGAACCGAGTAAAACAGGATACCACGATTGAGTAGCAGCAGCAGTGTTCCTCTGAGGATACATGTAAAACCGCTGAGCAATTCCCTCCGGCGTCTCGACCGGCGTCGTCTCCAACATTTCATTCATCATATTTCATGGCTGCTCCTTTTCCTCGTCTTGCCCTTGTCCCCCATTTCAGAGGGCCTCAGCGGGAGCCGTACGTCCATCTATGCCCTCGAACTCGACATCCTCTTCTTCCACCTCCTCCTCTTCGCCAGTTTCACCTCTAAATCCAGTGTCAATCTCCAATCTTCGAAGTCGTCGTCGCATGTCGTCTCTCTTGGCATTTTGCCAGCGGATGAGCGCTGCAGATGCATGCACCCTAAAGCCGTACACGCGAGGTACGTATCGTTCCACGCTCTTTTGGGGAATCAAGGCGGGATAGACTTGGAAGAGGATGTTGTGGAAGGAGGTGCCAAAGTAGGCGCCGTCGATGGCGGCGTGGCGCGAAGACTTGGGGTTGTAGATATCCTCGCAGCGCGCGCAGTAGAGCTTGACGGGCTTGAGGTTTGGAATGTCGGAGAGACCCATGGGGAGGAGAGGATGCGAGTGGCACATGACGCGGGGGCACTTCCCAAACTCGGCTTTCTTGTACTTATCCAGCTAAAGAAGCAATGTCAGCATTTGTTTGTCACAAGCTCAAACGATTCTGGGCGGCCCGTGAAGCGGAGCGCGGCCAGAAAGACCAAAGGCAGCATACCATCTTCGTCAACCCCCTGGTAGTGACGATATATCGGGCGTGTACCAGACCGTATAGATGGCGGGCAGACTTTTCGATCGTCTCACGCATCTCATCGTCGCAGTCGAGGTCGAAGACATCGGTGACTAGATCCAGCGCATACTGGTAATACTGGACCTCGGTGTTGAGGCCGGTCAGGTTGAAGCGATCCGTGAGGTAGTCCTCGTCGATCTCGCAGAAGTACTCATTGCCGCGAGACGATATGAACTGTGCAAAAGAGGTCGACGTTAGCATCGGATCCATGGGCATGGAGAAGGTATGCAGAAAAGTAGGGAAGTGTTTGAGATGGCCGATCCGGCCCATGTCATGTTGCCCCGCCATGGGCGACACGAAATAAACCGATACATGGACTTCACTTCCCCTCAACGCTCCAAACGGCGCAACGCGCAACCCGGTCACTCACCCAATCTCGCCAATAGCTCGTATAGTCACTATCAGACTCGCTAACATAATCGTCCATCATGGTCGGGCGGGGGTGGCTGGCGGAGGCGGCTCAGAGACGAGCGACCATGCCCAGCAGCAACGAGAGGCAGTGAGTGATGGAGGGAAGTTTGTCGTTGCAACGCCACGCTCTGTTTGCTTGTACGAGCCGAAACCGATCATGGTGGGGTTAGCTCCGTTCAGGTGCCTGGGGCTGCAAGATAACGTGACCCAGCCAGCCGATCTGGCCCAGTCCCACCCTGACCGTTTATTACGGAGTAGCATAGACGAGAGCACCCTTCATACTTCCTCTCCGGATATGTCAAAGAAGTGAATATCTATATGCAAAGCAAACAAGATGAATTTTCCATATCGAAAAAGCCTATTGCCCATATGTTCTCTAATTCCCATGATTTCCACCAACTCCAGTGCTATACCAACTAGGACTCTATGGAGATCTATTAAGATCAGTTCCTTGTATGATCCCTTCATGGAGCGCTGATCGTAGAAGCGACACTGCCGCTCTCGCTACCAGATCGTCCATCAGACTCTGTTCCCGCATCATCTCCGTTGCTCGGACGGCCTAGCCCGTTCGTCACCCTCCGAGATGGAATCTGTAATCGACTTCCTATCGACTCTCGTACAGGCTCTTGTTTCAGGGCCACATCCACCATCCCCATCGCTTGCTTCAGCGTTTCTCCAGTCTCATCCATGGCCGCCAGAAAGCGTGCCAGCTCCTTGCACAGCTCCCAGTCACCTTCTCTCATTGCTTGGGACAGCAAACGCACAGACTGCTCGGTCGACGAGCCCATTTCGTCAAGGGTATGTAAGATGAGAAGATAACCACCTGCTGTTTTCAGTGATCCTCTCTGTAAAGATTCCTCGAAAAGCTCTTGGGGTGGTGGTAAATAGGCAAATAGTGTCTTCCATTGCCGCACTTCGGTTTTTCGCGTACATTGCAGCACGATGTCTAGATATTCTTTGAAGGAAGAAAGCAGTGAAAGAACTCGGGGCAGAACCGCGTCCTCAGGCTTTGGTGAAGTGTCGACCTCTTCGTCTAGGACACGGTGCAGGAGAATCTCCAGCCCGTGGGCAAAATACTCGAGGTTCTGGTACTGCTGAGATAGTTGACTGGCATCAACTGTTCGGCTCTGCTTTAGATAGAACCGCAACAGATCTGGAAGCACGAGATGCGTCTAATAATTGTTAGTTGAGTAGTAATTTAACGCGTGAAAACACATACCCGGATGGCAAAGTGAAAATATGAAAAATTCACGTCGCGACGTTGAACCAGATCCGACTCGACTCCCAAAATGATTCCCTTCTCAAGAAGGACGGAAAGAGGATAGAAGTCCACTGGAACTGCCACTGGAGTAGGGAGATCCTTGGCACTGTCCCCTGACACAGCTTCCAAGACCTCGTTGATTTGGGGCCAGGCCTTTAGCTCCATCCCGTCAAACAACCACAACGAGTCTCTTAAAGCAGGAGGTCCATGTCGTAACGAAAGAGCCTCATTACTCCTGCTAATGTTCAATAAGGGCTGATCTCGCATACTAGCGTGATACTCCACGTTTTGTGCAATAACCCGCATATCGTACTTCAGCTGTCCCTCTTCGTTGAGCGACGGTCGCAGCAAAACAAGCTTGCCATCCACCAAGAAGATGACAGATGCAACTGCGACGTCTTGAGACGGATCCCCGTCAGCAAGTTGTGTCTCTGGCAGGATCCAGCTCAGCCCTCGAACTCTTGCAGGCGATCTCACAATTCCGTGAAATGCAATCTGACCAACCTGAACAAGCCGAACAGAGCCTGACCAGGGCGTGAAAATAAAATGGTATAAGAGGTTCTCATATGTGTAAACAAGTAATGAGTCTTCGCCAGACGTAGTCACCAGCACGATCGGTGCCGGCATCTTCTGTGTATGGAGAACTTGCGAAGAATCCAGGGCTGTCTCCCGGGAGAAGAGACGGAGTTCATAGGATCGGTTGCTTTCTATGGCGGCTACCAGGATGTGCTGGTGCCAACACATGCCCCCTCTGACTTGGAACTCGTTCTCCATGGCATCATCCGCAAAAGTTTTCCACCGGCCGCTGTTGACACTGTAATGCGCGAGACCGCGACGCCCTGCGACAGCAACATATCGACCATCCGGTGAAATAACGGTTTGGCGAATTGGCCATTGGTTCAGGAGGTAATTAGCTGGGATCTTTGCCGTATGCCATAGGAATGGCTCTGCAGAAATACTTGTTAGATCAGGAAGATCGTAGCCTCTGTAAACCATGACACCACCGGGGGTTTGAAGAACGGTTCGAAACACGTTTGCTTCATTGTAGCATCCGGTGATGGCATTCTTTGCCATTTCCAATGACCACACCGCCTCATGTTGACTGCCCGTGAGAAGGACTTCCGAACCTCCTCCGATCCACGAAGTCGACGTGACGCCAGAGAGCCAGTCCTCGCCATTCGCTCGGGATATCGTCTCGTCTGCTCCGAAACTATTGCTGCCCATCTTGCCGAACATGCTCCAGGTTGCCCATCCCCTCTCAAACCCCGCAAACAGGCAGTACCCATCAGGTGAATAGGTAAGGCTCTTGAAAGCACCTGAGGCGGATGCGGAGACGGGTATCTTATGGCTGTGAGAATGGGGAATGTTGCCTGCATAATCCCGTACTGAGTAGACTTGAACTGTACCGTCACTACACCCAACGGCTATGAGAGAGAACCGCGCATTGATGACGGCTGTAACAGCGCGCTGGCTGTTGTCTTTCGGAACATGGAAACAATGGCCCTTGAAAAGCCGTTTGGCATCTGCATCGTCCCCATTGTTTCCTTCGCGGGGAGACTGGCGTTGGACGGCATAAGCTCGACCTGTATTCGTAATCCATGTAGATAGGTTCATTGGACGGTCGTGAGTCATTTCGATAATGGTGGCCTTCTTCTCAACCCATCCCATGCGACTGATAATCTCAGTCCTCGTTTGATTCCCGGAGCTATCGGGAGTCCAGCGTATGCACTGCACCGCAGCAGGCTTCCGAGTGGCCACCACGAGCTCATCATCCAGTGCCAGGGCACTCTCTATGCCAGCGTCCACCTTGATTACCATTCGGAACCGTACACTGACGTCGCGGACTCCCGATCCTTCGCCCGGTCCCCAGAGGAATTGGTCTGCCGGTAGATTTGTCTGACCACCAATGAGGCTCTGCCGTCGCTTTTGAACATTGTGGTAGTTGGAAAAGAGGCTCCTATATACGCGCGATTCGGGGTCGGTGGCTATAGAGTAGGTGATGAGATAACCCAAGTCGGTATGGATGACGAGAATGGCCGAATCGGGTCTTAGAAGGAGATCTACATTTCGGCCGTAAAGTTCGAGGGACGATTCAGATCTGACAACTACTGCAAGGACAACAGCAGGCTATGCGCATTAGCTGACGACAGTAATTGAGAGGCCGCGCAATCTTCCTACTTTGGTTTGCCAAACTGTAATGGATGTACTGGTGATGACGGCAAACAAGTTACCAGAACGAGAAACGCGGAGAGCCAGCACCGGATCCTTCAGTGGTATTCCAGCTGCATCGCTACCATCCGGAGCTGGTAGCGGGCGGCTTGTAGTATAGTCATCGTGCTCGACAGATTGTACAGCCGGGGTCATCGGCGTAATAGGCGTTATGGGAGTCGGCGGAGGTTGGAGATCGATGTTGTCATGACGTGGACCGCGGGTCTGTGGGTTTGAAAAGGGCGAAGCAGTCGTCAAGCTGGATTCGGAGGGGCTCGAGAGGCCATCGTGAGAAACCACCAGCTGACATGCTGGAGCTCGGCTGCTGCTTGTTGCGTAGATGCGTGGCGTGCCAATCGGCCAATACATAGCGGGCAGCTATAGCTTCAGCACGCCGCAGATCCGCAGCCCTTCAGATGCACTGGGTGTCCGGGCGATGGCTCAAACATGAGCCTCTGCTTGGGCTCAACGGTGTTCTTGCAGGGCCATTGACGCAGGGGAAAATAATGTCCGAGGATGGAGATCGCAGCTCGACGTCGATGCCAAGAGGGTCAAGTCGTAGGTAGCAGAAGCTGGGGGCTTGGGGCCAGCAGCTGGTCGGAGTCGGGGTAAGATTATGTAATAATTCTACAGTGGGCGGTTTCCGGTGTTGCGTCTCGACGCTTCGTTCATGTCTCTGTCCCCTCACTCTTTAACATAACAAAATCCTCGTTGCACCAACAAGAACGCCAACATCGATACGATATACCTAAAAATATATACAAAAAACTGAGTAACCCTCCTTTTTGAAACAATCGGCTTGGGCGCGAGCTCTTCCGTTCTAATCTTTCCAAACAATTGCAAACTGTAATATAGAGGAGAGCAACATCATCCCAACTCTCCATCATTCATACCTTGACATTTCCTTCCACTGTGCTAGTAATTAAGAACATTCCATGCATCATGGCTCTTTCATACGCTCTTTTCATCAAGACATCCAACCTTGCCACTCTTTCCACCTTCCTTGAACTTAACCGAGGGTGACGACTTGCGCTGGACAAGGGTCACACTCTTGGTCTTGTTCAAAGTGAGACCGCCGACCTCTTTCGCTCGAAAACAAGAGAAGAAAGGACAGAAAGAAAAGAAAGAAAAAATCAGCAAGTATCGTCCGGATCCATGAAGACAGCCAACATGGACCTATTGGCCCGCAAGAAATCCAAAGTCCAGGGGTGGCGAGAGAGTTTTCCGGGTTGCGCAAGAAGACTCCAGCAAATCAGCCGGCATTTGGGCAAAGAAGTTTGACTTTTGGCATCATAAATAGATGAGACCATGCAAATGAGAGATTGGTAGCCGCCCAGGGCTGGGATGGACCCGTGATAAGAGTAAAGATGTCCCTAAGAAGCGCGCGGACGCAGAGACCAAGAAGAACGGAGTTCTGCAACGTTACTATGCCTCAGGCTCGGGGTGGTTCGAGTCATCATCCTCATGATTATTGAGAGCTGACATCTGAAAAGCTGCATGATACTGGAAGAGTTTCTGAAGAATATCACTCTTCGCCTGGCCGATTGGATCAAGGGTTAATTCCGGGACTATGCCGCTGGCATAGCTCGAGCACACTGATCCAGGTCCCATGTTCCTAAAGGTTTCGGACCCAACGTCTGAGAGGGCCTTCCGGAGGAGATGGATCTCACTATTGGCCTTCTCATCCCTCGCCTGAAGGTTCTTCACCTCGCCGGGAGGCTCCTGCTGTTGGGAAAGGTTGGGTGGCGCAGCGACTGCCACGGCGACGAATGCCATGATGATAGAACTAAAATGAACGCAGTAGCGAAGCCATGATCCAGTCAGAGTGATCAGGGAGTCTTCCTCAGTCCGCTCGTATAAGCTGGTCAGAGTGCTCAGCACGACAAGGAAGACAGCAGCCTGCGCCATTTTCGTCCTTAACACGCCGTCGTCAGCCTCAAGCATGAACAAAGTTCAGTTAGAAGGACGTACGCTCGCAGGATGGACTCAGCAGCGAATAGTACCATCGCGGCCGATAGACACCACGTCGGAAAGGCACTACTAGCAAGTTAGTTGACGGCGTAGATCACAGGCCGGCCGGATTGATCACTTACACTGCGAGAAGATGCCGGTTCTGGCTGGAGGCCAAGGCCGCGCCAGAACCACAGAGAAACGCCGCAGGGATAACATGCAGGGCGTATTGCAAGAACGGGCGGCATGTACGGCTGAGGCGATCAATGCTGTCCATCTCGAGTTTTTGTTACTCGAGGTAACGTGTGGTGTGATGAGTGAGTGTTGGCAAGCAGGAGGAACAGGGACAACAAATCGTCAAAGGATTTCAGATTTTGCCTTGTTGTCGAAGGGGCCACGCTCGGAGTCGGTAGAAGGCTGTTTACACGAGATTATATAGCCCACCTGATCCCATGCTGCCACCCCAAAGTCGCTCCAAGGGCGGCTCTGGGGAAGCGTCGAATCGCCTACTGTTAAATGTAGGTACTCCATTGAGCTTGTCTGGTCGAGAGAGATAAAACCCAATGAAATTGATATGAGGCGAGCAAGACTAATGCATTGTGAAGCCTCATAAACGGACACGTCAGAGTTGGGCATTGATGGTTATCGGCCATTGAGATGACTGAGATCCCCGCAAGTTCTTGGACGCCTTGCAGTGCGAACCATTTCTGAGATGGCGAACAACAATGGTTGGCTTTGGGTCGAGGTCCAAGCCGCCTTGCTTGGGCACCAATGCAGCAAGGCGATCGCGCTTGTTCTAATTGGGACATGAGGCCAGCGGTACAAGCTTGCACATGAGGGTCGATAATGTTGATGGCCTTGTGATGACCGCTATTGCGCCTCTCTCGGTACAAAATTAGAGGAGCTCTGACTTTCCCAACGCCCGCCTGGCCGCTCGCCTAATCGAAGTTTGACAACGGCAGCCCGACGGCCTTTCTCAGGTATATAGGAGGGGTGCTGGTGCTCCAGAAAGAGACTCTGCTGGGGGGGCATTTGTAAAGCGAGAAAGCATCTCCTGAGGCACAGTCGAGCTCTTATCAACCACTCAGCTTCTGCTGACACCATTCAATTTCATGTCGATTCTCTCAAGATTATCTACCGATTTCGAAGCGAGCGAGGAAAGCGGTCGTAATTATGCCCGCATGCAGTCCAGACTGGCCGACACGGTCGAGTTGCTGTCTGCCACTGGCAGTGCTTGGGCTCTGTCGAATTATATGAGCCATCGACCAGCAGGGACTCAGCCGCTTGACGCGGTCTGTATCTCTTCCCGCCCTCATCATTTGTGTTGTCTTTGAAGCTAACTAAGGCATGGGTCAGTCTCGGAGAGCTTCTTCTCAACTCGAGCTTCTTCAGTCATCTGAGTGGGTGGTGTTTGTGGCCTCTTTCGGGATCGCTTGCTCTGCTGGTTCATTTCTATACCGGAGACAGCTTCGTGAGCCCAAACAGCCATATGTTTTCGGGGCTTGTGCCTTGCTTGGCGCTAGTTTCGGGGTCTTCAGCGGGGCAGGAGCGGATTACATTTTGCTGGTTCACGTTTCCTGGGCTGTATGTTTGGCTATGCTGATAAGTGCAGTTGGACTGGGTTGAACAGATGTTGCTGTGTGGGCTGTTGAAGGCGTTGTTCATTCAGTATCGTCATGCAGCTGTAGGTGGAGGCCACAGAAGAAAGGTGAACAGCTTGTCTTAATGGGATGCCTTGGTTGGCTACCTTGCAAGGCCCTCGTGACGAGAAAGTCGGCGCAGTCCATGCACCGCGGGCATAGCATCTCCTTCAGGCTTGTCAGCCTCTACTCTGTAGCCAACGCCGGGCTCGGAATCTTTCTTATCAGAGTCGAACGTGGAGAAGGTGGATCGATATGGCAGCAAGCGTTCTGCTCTCTTCATACGGGGCTCTTGGACCAACTCAACGGAGTAATAATTAACGACACGATTATGACGGTTGGCGTTGAGGGGATGGATAGAGAGATTGATTGGAATCCTTGGCATTATGAGATATGAATCACTAGACGTATATGTATGAGCTAAATACAAGTATATTCGATACACAAGGTGCCTGGAATTACCAGCGAGTGACACACTTGTACGTAAGATTAGATCGGTGTAGTGGAGGATCGTGTCGGTTGGGTTGGCGCGCCCAAGTGGAAGATAACCCGACCATACAGAGTACATAGGACAGCGGTGACGGTGCCCTATCGAGAAGCGCTGAAGCCCCCGTGCGCGCCCTGTCAACGGGGCAGGACACCAGCCGGCGGGCGCACTGGAAGGGAAGGAGTTAATGAGAGCCCGCCCCGGTGGCTGCCGGGAAGCGCGAGGCGGGGGAGCCCCACAAGCGCGACAAGGGGTAACGCCGGCTACGATCGGCCGCCCCACCAGCATGTCCGGCACCGGGCTGGCTGTTATCGGGTCCGGAGGGCACATGAGCAAGTACAAAGGGGATCTTGAGAGAGCGGTATGCTGCACTAACGTAGGGCGTCTTGCTACATATGCCGGGACCATGATATCACCCCTTGTCGAGGCTTATACATCCATTGTCCTGCGTGCTCTCTCATAGCAACCTGCCTACCGTCCCTGCTACAGCAGTCTTCAACACTAGACTGGCTGAGCTCCTCTTGCGATCGTCTCTTATCTCACTATGCGGCCAGTCTTGAGGGCATCTCGGCTGCGGCTGGCAGGCGGCCAAGGCATTGCCAGACAAGCACTTCACACGAGCCAGCAATGCTTGTCCAGCGCTGAAGCCAGCCCGGCTGCCCGACCAGCAACCTTCGAGAAGGACCAGAGTCTCTCCGCTATCAGCGAGGTGTTGGCGAGGCGAGCCCAGGCTGGCAAGTTGGTGGCAGGTGTTGCGGCGGCCTCGGACAGCGACATGTTCAAGGGCTCGGTAGGTTTCAGACCAACTCCCTACAACTGCTGCTGAGACTAACATGCTTGTTTGAAGGTGAAAGGAAAACCCAAGGCCAAAACTTGGGAGAGTATGTGTGCAGTGCCATCACGTATGATTACTTCGACTAATATTCAATTCTAGATCATTTGAGTCATGAGAGCAGGATACGAGAGCCTTGTACTCTCAAGCAAGCCGCTCGACACATGAAGAAACCTGGCTTGATTTCTCTCGGCGGCGGCCTTCCTTCCAGCGAGACATTTCCCATTTCTGAGCTAGAATTCAGGGTCCCAGTCTCTCCTCGCTTCTCAGAGAAGGAGACTATGGAGTCTGGGCAGACCATCAAAGTTGGCAAATATGATGTGCGCGATCGGGATGGGACATATGACCTTTCCATTGCCCTCAACTACGGCCAGGCTACCGGCTCCGCTCAGATGATGCGTTTCTTGACTGAACACACTGAAATTATATACAACCCGCCTTATGCCGACTGGCAGGTCTGCCAAACAATTGGAAGCACAGGCGCTCTGGAGGAAGCGTTGCGGATGTTCTGCGACAAGGATCGTGGAGATTCTGTCTTGACCGAGTCCTTTAGCTTTTCAACGGCCCTTGAAACCGTTGCGCCTCTCGGAGTCAAGTGTTTTGGCGTGGATATTGATGACCAAGGTCTTCTGCCAGAAAGTATGGACAAAATGCTCAGCGACTGGGATGCTGAGGCTCGAGGGGCAAGGAAGCCCCATCTCCTTTATACCGTGCCCTCAGGACAGAACCCTACTGGGGCAACCCAGGGCACCGAAAGGAGGCGTGAGATATACAAAGTCGCCCAAAAGCACGACCTTTACATCATCGAGGACGAGCCCTATTACTTCCTACAGATGCAGCCGTACACTGGCCGCAATCAGGCCGAAACACCTCCACCTAGCACGGTGGGTGAGTTTGTTAACTCTTTGATACCGTCGCTTCTGAGCATGGATGTTGATGGTCGTGTTATGCGCATGGATTCTTTCTCCAAGGTTCTCGTTCCCGGAAGCCGTCTGGGATGGATCACAGCATCAGCCGAGATTATTGAGAGATACGTCCGACATGCTGAAGTTGCAAGCCAAGGGCCCAGTGGCTTTTCTCAACTCATCCTCTACAAGCTGCTCGACGAGACGTGGGGGCATGAGGGATACCTGCGATGGTTGATGAACTTGCGCCTAGAATATACCAAGAAACGTAATGCATTGCTCGACGCATGCGAAGAGCATCTTCCCAGCGACCTGGTCAGCTGGGTTCCTCCTGCAGCGGGAATGTTTGTGAGTTTTACCATGTTGCTATTTCCCCGAGCCACGAGAATGCTGACAATCGTAGCTATGGCTCAAAGTGGACCACACAAAGCACCCAGAGGCCGGTAAACGGAGTATTATGGACATTGAAGAAGAGATATTTAACTCCTGTATCGACGGCGGTGTTCTGGTGGCTCGAGGATCTTGGTTTCTTACGGAGAAAGACAAGGCACCTCCAGGGCTGTATTTCAGAGCGACTTATGCGTCAGCCAGCCCTGAGAACATGAGTGAGGCTATCAAAAGGTTCGGTAATGCAGTCAGGGATAGTTTTGGTCGAAAATAGGAGAAGAGAAGCTACCACTTTTGCGCAACGGGTTTATAATGACGGCATAAGAGGTGATATGGCATTGCATCTGACGAAAGGATGGGCTTCATATATATTTTTATCCAAAATAATACCTGAAATGCAAACCATGATGCACTCTGCAATCATATCTCTCACTTCATATCTCAATTTACAGTCTTGGGCTCGAAAAACGCCACTTTCACCCCTTGGCCAGGAGACAAGATAATGTCCGCTTTCAACACCGGTTGGCCCCCGTCCACCTCAGCCATGTAACTCGTTACTCTCTCAAACTTCTGAAACATACGGCAAAGAACATAGCCCATCTCGGTCAGAGCAAACTGCTGCCCGATGCAAATCCGTGGGCCCGAGTTGAACGGGATGTAGTCATGCGGCTTGGGGTGCCAGTTCGCCCATCTCTCGGGACTGAACACGGCCGGATCAGCAAAAGTCTCTGAGACGGGCGGATAGAGATCTGGTCGGCGTTGCATGACCAGAGTTGAGTAGCCAATGGGGGTGTCTTTGAGGACTGCTACAGGATCCTTCCCATCGGGGCCACCACCGCGGGGCAGTGTCGTGTCCTTCAGAGCGAGGCGGACGTTGAACGGGACCGAAGGGTAGAGACGAAGCGTCTCATTGATGACGTTCTTGAGATATGTCATGCTCTTAAGATGCTCATAAGTCGGCGTCGCCGTCGGTCCCACGGTTTCGAGGATTTCAGCTCGCAACTTCCGCACTACTTCGGGATGGCGACTCATTTCGTAGATACTCCATGACAGAGTCGAGGCGGTGGTGTCCCGCCCAGCCAACAGGATGGCAATGATCTGGTCACGCAGAACTTTTCGATCCCGAGTGAATCCGGCCAGCGCGTGGAGGAACGTGTAACCCTTGTCATCCTTGGTCTTAGAAGCGAGCTCCTCGGGACTTAATCGCAGCGTGCGCTCAATGTAAAAGTTGATGACCCCGTTGACGACCTTTAGGCCAGACCAGAAAGTCGACTTGGGGACGAAGTGCCGTAGCTTGGAGAAACGAACAAGGATATTCTGGACGTGTTGGACTTCGTTGAAGGCATCTGCGAATTCTTGTCTCGGTGTTCTAAGAAAAGGGACATTTGTAAGTGTCATGACGAGAAAGACGGAAGACTGGAGATTGAAGAATAGCCCAAGATAGAACTTACGAAAGAGATTTTATGTCTGCACCAAGAAGAAAATCTGTGATGACATCGAGAGTATATCGAAAGAAGAGATCGCTGATATCGACGACCTTGCCATTGGCGTTATGGACGTCTAATACCTGATCCTCGCCGTTGAGGGGTCCTCCATTGGCGATGGCTCGAAACAAGGTCTGGATATGCGACTCGAAGCAATGCAAATCGCTAATCCGATCCCTTGTAAACTGTGGCCGGATAAGCTGCCGGCTCGCATGCCACTGCGTCCCGTCGGTGGTGAATATGCTATCACCCAGGAAATCTTTCCACTCTTCGTGGAAGGGCTCGCCTTTGCCAAAGTCGTTGAACTGGGTCGCCAGGATGGCCTTGACGTTCTCCGGATCGGCCGTGAAGACGACGCGCATGTTGAGGATGCGCGTCTCAGACGTCCATTCGTCCACTGCCTTGAAGAGGTTGTCTCGCCAATTCTCGAGATTCTTCTGTTCTATTGTGTATTTAACGCTCTGGGCGATGAAGTCGAGTCCTGCGAAGGGTTAGCAAGCGTGAATAGAGGCCAGAAGAGGGGTGAGAGTGTACCGAAAGGGAGCCATGGTCGATGGTAACGCGCATAGCCTCCTAAGCTCTTGATGCGCTGATGTTCATTGATGCGACTGAAGACATGCCAGACTGTAAAGGCGATGACGAGGAAGATGACGATGAATTTAAGAGAGAGCTGCTCGACGGCAGCCTCAACGAGACCCATGTTGACGGCGAAGAAAGCTCCTTTCTCGTACAATACCGCCGAAGTCTCGGTCTGATGCAATTGGCTCGACAGTTACTCCCAAGATCCTCAGCCAATGTGCTGTTCTGGACGAGATCTGTCGCACTGCAGAGAAGAGATGCAGGCCCGCCTCAAATCAAGGGAACAGGCCAGGGGAATAAATAAAGATGTGAGAGACCAAACGGTCAGAAACGTCTTCAATCCCCGACGGGTTCCGGAGGTGTGTTGCAACGCATGCATGCAGCGACCAATCAGTCTCAGTCCAATTCCTCCCCGGTGGTCATGCTCCCCGGCCCTTTAACCTGTCAGCTTCCAATTCCGGGAGGGAATAGAGATGAAACGGTGGGATGGGTGGGTGACTTTCAGAAGATTGGAGAAACGGGCTGGCGTGGGATGCAAGTTGTATGCCGAGGTGTCTTTCTTAGCCTGCTGGAAGGACGGAACGGCATGGCTTCAATACGGGGAAAAGAGGGGGCTGAGAAAGACGGTACAGCGGGGTAAAGAGACGTGGATCTCTGGGTTGGAGGGGACGATCTTAAGATGCGAGAAATCGCGAGGGCGCAGATGGAATTCTGCGGGAGTCTATGGCGTTGCTGTGATACAACAACCATCTGCATGGTGCTGGTCAACACTGGACAATTAATTGATCTCACGACGACACTGAAATCCTTAAAGTCCATAACACTGGAAAAGCTCGATCTGAAAGCCCATTGCACAGCTTTCCAAGTCACGGCGAACCGCATTCCTCCACAGGCATAGTCCCGCATCCTCCCCAGAGCTCGCAGGCGAATCAGGGCACTTCCGGACGTCATCTCGGATTCTAGTCCCTTTACACCATAGCCTACCCCGGATTCTGACAATCTGTCACATGCGAACATCATGCCACGTCGCCGAGATCAAGGACGGACCGGCACTTGAGCGGTGCACCGGGCCAACTCGCGGACTCCGGCGGGCTGGCCTGCTCCGTCCGTGCCCGGTGCTCGGCCGAAGGATCGCCAGTCCCCGTTTCAACCTTCACGGGAGGGTCGACAATGATGAGATCAAAAATACGGCTTCAATTTAGATGTTGAAAACCCATGCCGAAGAAGTATGTACGCTAATCTTTTGAAAGTCCAATCCTCAACCGCCTCCGACCGAGCCTATCATCGCCCAATCTCTCTACACGAGATAGGCACATTCCGTCGCATTGCCCTGGGTGCAGAAAACCATCTGGACCGGCGAAGCTCCCACTCCACGCGCCACCATCCGCTCACGCATCTCAGCGAGACGCGGCGTCACATCGTACATGCTGCGGTTCTGTCCTGAGGCATCCTCACGACCGGACCAGAGTGCCTCGCTGGCGGCGCTGCCTCTTGGCCACAGAAGGCTCGGCAGGTTGACGGCGTCGATAGTCTCAGACCAGATGGCCACTTCGCCGCCCTGCACCAACTTGGCTTCCTCGCTGGACAAGCCAGCAGCGGGATCGTGGGAGTAGACGAGCTGCCAGGGCTTGGTAGGCGTGCACCAGTCGTTGAAGGGATAGAACTCCTGGTAGGCGGCACCGTTGGCGAAGTTGAGCCACTGACCACGGCCGCAGTCAAGATACTATGAGGCATGGTTAGAGCGCTGACGAGACGAGGAACCTCATCAGTATGAACTTACCCAGTAGTTGTAGTCGCTGTCGATGACCTTGTGGCCGGCCGCCGCAAGATTCTTGACGGCGCCATTTCCGAGCCACGATTGAACAATAACGTCCTTGCCAAGCGTGATGTTCCAATCGGTGATCATTTCCTCCCAGACGAGGGGTGATAGGCCTGCGCCGCGTACCTTGCCGTGAACGTGGTTGATGAAGTGCTGGAGCAGGGGCTGCAACACATCAGTCTTGTTGGATCGGACACCGGGGTCCAACATCGAGTCATTGGCATTGAGTTCGTCTCCGCCAGTGTGGAAATAGGCGCTGTAGGGAGAAACTCTCGGCAGGAGATCGTCAAAAAGAGTATCAAGGAAGTCATAGACGTCGGTGCTGTTCAAACGGAATGCACCGCATGGAGGCTCTGCACACCAATATTGGTAGGGCTGCAGGTCGTATGCCACAATCAGATCTTCGTAAGCAAGTTGCACGACTCCAATGTGGCCTGGCATATCAATCTCCATGATGATCTCCACTCCACGCTGAATGCCATACTGGTACAGGTCTGCAATATCCTCTGGTGAGTAGGAGAGACCCTTCTGGTATGCACCGTTCTCAGCAAGCTTGGGTAGGGCAGGGATCTCGAGGGGCCAAGACTGAGAGTCGGTGATGTGGAGGTGAAGGCGGTTCATCTTGTTCCAGGCCATCGCATCAATGGTCTGCTTGATGCTGTCAATCTCGTACCAGTTTCGAGCAACATCGAGCAGGACGCCGCGATGAGGGTACTTGGGCTTGTCCTTGATTGAAACAGGTGCATAGGGCGTGTACCAAAACGTTCCGGTGCTGTGCTTGAAGAACAGCTGGAGGAAAGACTCTAGCCCATAGAGGACACCATTTGATGAGACAGCCGTGATAGTGGCCTTGCCATCCTTGGTGATGGATAATGAATAAGACTCGTCGACTTGGCCATCGAGGGGCTTGAAGGTAGTCCCATTGCTCTGACCTGTCTGAGTGATCTGGAGAGACTTGATCCAAATCTTGTCAGCATAGACATCAGGCTCAAAGTCGGAGTTGCGCTCGCGGAGTTTCCAGGGCACAAAGTTGTCGTTGAAGATGGCCTGGAAGGCGCGTGAGACGCCAGCCTGGACGATGTCCTTGCTGTTGAAATTAGAGCCGGCTGGTGGAGCGTAGCCATATGTATACGGCATCTGTTCAAAGAAGATTGTTTTAGCATATTGTGTGTGGTGCGAGTTGGGAGGGTTCCATCGTACAGCATTCCCGTTGTAAGTCACCTGAACGGTTTGGTCAATGAAGAGGACCGTGTCTCCCGACGAGTAGGACTGGGGTATGGGCCAGAGAGCGTCCACAGGATGGAGCGCCAGAGCCGCAAGGGCAAAGAGGGCCTTAGCGAGCATGCTGGGCAATCCTATATCGAGGTCGAGTTTTCTGTGTCCAAGGTATATCCAATGACGATCCAGGGCCTGGGGAGCCTCGACCAAGTGATACTCAAGTAGAACCTGGTTGACTGAGATGTGGTAGTATCCGGGGCGTGGCACGCAGCCGATCTAAATAGATTTGACAGAGGCCAGCCAGGTACATAGGCTTTAAGATGGCAGGGCAGGGCAGGGTAGGCGGAGCTCGTCTTTCCGTCTCGTACGTAAAGGATGGGCTGCAATTACAGCCCGAATGCTGGCTTATTTATTCGTCCTCTGCGGCACCACACAGGGAGAGCCACGAGACAGGGCCACGCTGCGGGACAGACTGTTCCACGGCGGCTGAGATGGCTGGGATGGGCCGCCGATAGTGGCAGATGCGGCGGCGTCGTCGAGGCAAGACAGCGCGCAGGATAGTGTATAACGCGCTGTAGTCGGTGTGTTGTGCGTAGGAGGTGCTGGGAGGTAGCGCGCAGGCGCAACGTTACGTACCCGGGTATGCGATGCCTTGGGCCTGGTATGAGTCCAGCAGCTGGCCGATAGCCACAAGATCTAACCAAGCACCTGGGTAATCGGCTGCAAAAGTGCCCCGGACGGTGGACAAGAAACAAGATAAGGCAGGATGTTGCGAATAATGGCGGCGACGATGGTTGCGTGAGGCTAAAGCTGGTGTTCCGATACAACCTCACCTACTGCACAACTTCGGTCCCGGCGGAAATGGAAGGAGGCTCGATCAGCAAGAAGGATGCTGGACAGGCGCAGCAGGTTGATAACCTCATCTCGGGGGAGCAGAAAGGAAAGGGATGGATGCCGTGGGTCCCTCCCGAGTGCTACCTTTACTTGTACTGTACATACGTGTATGCACGTATGTATTTTGTATTTCTGCACATCGTTGTACACACGGCAACGATTGACGTTGATTCGAAGGTCTGTACGCGGGAGGCTGGCTGCGCGTGAGACTTGGCCTCCTTTCCGGCCCGCCTATTAGTCGATTATAATTAGACTGCTGCTCTGCCGTTGCCAGTCAGCCACCACCACCACCACCACCACCGCCACCATTTTCGTGGCTTGCTGCTGGGCCGACAGCTGATACTGACAGAGAGTGATCTCTTAGCTGATTGCCGTGCCGCAATCCTCAATGTTACGCCTCCGTGCAGAACCTGCCTCTTCATTTACTGAGGGGCCGCCTGTATCACGGAGCTTGGCAGGTTGCATCTGCGGCAGGGCGAATCATTGTGATCGCCGCAGGCCTGGGTCATCCGGCCTAGACTTGTTGGTTCTCGTCGACTGGCCCAGCTTCACCAACCCTGTCCATCAGAGCCAATCACAGGCCTGCCCACCTTTCTCTGCTACATGCCTCTTTTCTGCAACCTTGGCCTGCAAAGCCACCACCACCGGATGCATAAGGTATCTAAATACGGAGCCCAACAGCAGGTCTCATGGACGGGACGGAGCAAGCAATCTGCATCTCGAAGCCGTCGTCCCTAGTCGTCCCCGATGACACCATGGCCACACTAACATTAGCAAGCTGCATGTTTTTTGACGATAGCTCGAGATCGCGGAAGATCCCCTGAAAGACCGAGTGATTGACGCAAGCAAGCACCTCTCCTTTGCTTCAATCAAGATACATCAATAATATGTACTTTGAGGTACCTTGATCGTAAGAAGCACGTGCCTAGCTGACAGGATGGGTTGGTTCCCTGACCTTGTAAAACAACTGCCGGCCCCAAGAGAGCGTCCTGGAAGGTTCACCGTGCGGCCCCAAGTCCCAAAAGCCTAACAGGGAGGTACCTAGGTACTTTCTCCGTGTTGTTCTCCGCGTTGTAGAAAAGTCCCGTCGGACCCCCACGAATCAGCGCTCGACCACAAGACGCCGAAGAAAACAAAGCATTCGCGAACTGATTGCCAGACAACAAGAATTCACATTATTCATATAACGAGGTATCCAAATGTATTGGCCTGCTGAATATTATCAAAGGGAGTATTTTATGCGACTTTTGGTCCAGGTGTTGACGACGCCACATAGCTGACTAATCCGTGAACGCTGTCGGGCACCAGTGACCAAGTTGGGTATCTTACCATGTGCGCCTTGTCCATGAGGCTCCGCCAGAGACGAGAAGCTTCTTCTCACTGGAATGCGATTTCTTTGAGCACGAACGATTGTGTAGGCGCGGATTCGACCGATGCGAACGCTGAGCAATCAACGACAAAGAACTCGTCGTCCAAGGAATCTGACTCCCATAACAAAGAACTATTTGCATCACGTGACCCGCTCAGACCCATTCTTTTCGACACCCTTCGTCACTCAATCTCTGCTCACCTACTTGCTCAAGCACAACAAAGATTGCTGCCCTGATCACGTCGCAAGTCCAACAGTGAACTTATTCCGGACAAGACTTACGAAAAGGAGTTGTTTGACTGCGCGCGACTTACGACACGTCGTCAACAGTCGCGACGGGAATTGTTTCCTCGACTCTACGCGTCTCGGAGGCAATCTTGGATCCCAGGCTTCCGGCGAGATAAACCGCCACCATCGATCAACGCCCTCCCTCAGCTACGCTTTTCCATCATGAACGTCGAAATCAGCCTCAACACGCCCTTGGCGCACGCGCTCAATGCTGCGATCCAACCAAAGCTCGTCGAAGTGGGATGGGGAACCGGAGGCGCGGATGACTCGACCCTTGCTGAGTACATCATCCTTATGCTGGTGAACGGCAAGACACAAGATCAGATCGCCGCCGAGCTCTCTGGGGAACTATTGAATCTCGGTCCCGACGACCCTGTCGCGCGCGACTTTTCTCAGTGGCTGTTCGATCAAATCGATGTCCTCAATAACCAGCTCAATGGCGGCAATGCCGCGCACGACGAGTCGACCAGCGGCGCGGAACAGGGTGCGTCGGCAGGGGGGGAAATGGATACCGACATGACGGCTGGTGATGTTTCAGAACTGAACGCGTAAGTGACTTCTTGATTTTCGTTTCCAAACAATATGCTGACCGACATTGTAGCCCGACTGGCCCGCGCTCGATGCGAAATGGGAACAACAGAGGAGGTCGAGAGAAGAGACTTTTTGGCCACATGAACAAGGCTATGGACCGTTCTGGCGACAATGTCCTTCATCGAGTCCGAGGTTCGACTGGAAATGAGCGCATCAACACACACGGGCGTGCTCCGCCTACTGGACCTCGAAATGGCGTCGGGCGACTTCCTCGAAATAACAACAACAACCGAGTTGCCAGTATTCAAGCTGGACTTGCTGGAATGGGCCCGGGAGGGCTTCAGGGCCAACAATGGATGTTGGGAGGTGACGGATCGAACCAGATGGAGCTCGTCGCCATGTTGGAACAACAAAACCAAATGATGTATCAACTATCACAGCAGATCATCAACGCCGGCAACAACGTTGGGGGTTTGCCGCAACAGCAGCAACAACAACGCCGAGGCAAGTCGCTCTTCGATCGGGTCCAGGACCCTCACAAGAACCGACGGGGCCCCCATCACCAGCACCACAGACAGGAGAACTCACGGTCGGAGTCCAACGGTGAAGCCGGCGAGGATGTTGATATGTCGGGCGGCAAACGGGAGGCTCCAAACCCGGACGAGACTGTTTGCAGGTACAATCTGAGTTGCACCAACAAAGATTGTAAATTTGCGCATCAATCACCCGCCGCCCCTCCGGGCATTACGGTCGACGTGAACGATTCATGCGCCTTCGGTGCCGCTTGCAAGAACCGCAAATGCGTTGGGCGACATCCGTCCCCAGCCACGAGGCTTGCCCACCAGAGCGAGCAGGATTGCAAGTTCTTCCCCAACTGCCAAAACCCCCACTGTTCTTTCAAGCACCCGTCCATGCCGCTGTGCCGCAACGGAGCGGATTGCACAACACCGAACTGCAAGTTCACGCATGTCAAGACGAAGTGCAAGTTCAACCCCTGCCTCAACCCCCGCTGCGCGTTTGCCCACGAGGAGGGTCAACAAGGCGGGTTCAAGGACAAGGTGTGGACTGCGGAAGGAACGGAGCATGTGAGCGAGAGGAAGTTTGTGGACGATGAGGCCGGGGAACAAATGATTAGGCCAGGGGAGGAGGAACAGGGCCAGAGCTTGGAGCCCTCCGCGCAGGATGCGGAGGTCATTGGCTAAAGACATGAAATTGACAGCGAGGAAAGCCGGTTGCAGATCAAGAATCTGGCCGGCCGGGAGGCATTCTCGGATATACTCGTGATGAAGGATTATGTACTAGTATTGACGCATCTACGATGCCCTTTGTTGGGGTGGCAGAGTATGAGATGGCGTTTGGAGTGCGGGATCTTGAGGTTGGGATTCAGTTCAGTTCAAGTTACATAGAGGAGGGCGGCCATTGAAACCGGCCACGAGCTTGTGCTTTTCGAGGACGTTGCGATGCGGGCAGAATGGAATAACCCGCTGCAGCCCTCTCTTCATTTTTATTCTCTCCCCTGATCTTTGAGTGACTTGATTGCAGTGTAAGCAGTGTGTTAACAAGAGAATGTGCTAAGGCGGTAGTAGCGTGTTAGTAGCAAGTAGAGCTGTCATCCAGATCTCCTGCACCATTACCTAAGACATGGCCTGTCCAACGACACTGCCGAAACCTCTTCCATCTCAGCCCTACAACGGCCGAACATGACCAATTGAACGATCAAAATGGGCCGAAGGCGCGCACAAGATGCCGCCGTGACCCTGCTTCTCACAGCACCCTCTGCTCGCTATCAATGCGTCTCCCGCCGATTCAATCCCACCCAATCACGCTACCTCAGCGCTGCGCCATGGCGACAGCCCCTCGCTCGAATCGCCCGCCCACGAACAATCGGCCGCCGAACCTTCGCTAGCGATGTCAAGGATGCGAATATCGCGGTGCTGGGCGGCGGTCTGACGGGGTTGACTACCGCGTATTACCTCGCGAAGCAGCTCCCGTCGACAGCCAAGATCACGCTCTACGAGGGCAGCGAGCGGTTGGGCGGATGGATCCGGACGGAGAAGGTCCCGGTGGACGTCGGTGGTAAGAAGGGTGTTGTGAGCTTTGAGCGTGGAGCGCGGTCTTTGAGTTCGTTGAGTGGGAATACCTGGCGTTATGACGATCTTGTGCTCTACGATCTTGTATGATGCGCGAATGCCCCGACGAAGCGATAGGTTTGCTTGCTGACCGTCCATGTCTTAGGCGCTTGACCTTGGCCTCAATATCGAATCCGCCCCGAACAAACCTCGATATATATACTACCCCGACCATCTCGTTCCGTTACCCCCGGCAATCAACATCTTTGAGGCCATCCGGGAGCCCCTATTCCAGGAGGCTATATGGGGAGGACTAGGGCTTCTCTTCAAGTCGTTGACCACCAAGCATCTAGAGGCAGACCAATCGGTTGCCGACTGGATCGGGTCGCTCACCATGGGCAAGACCGTTGCGAACAACTTCGTCTCGGCCATCGTCCACGGCATTTATGGAGGAGATATCGACAAGCTGAGCGCGCAGAGCGTCCTGGATAGGATGTATTGGGGGTGGTATATCCCGAACCCTGGTCAAGGGCTACGGGCAGTCCCGCTCCAGGAGATGGCTCTCGTGAAGACCTTAGGACAAGACAAGCAGATCCAAAAGATGGCGCAAACACCGAAGGGCTCTTTGGTTCATTTCGGTGCCGCAGGCATGGAGAGTCTACCCTTGGCTCTGGGCCAGGCACTCCAAGAACAGGCCAATGTTGAGATCAAGTTAAACTCCCCAGTCAAGAACTTGGCTTACAATAAATCTGAGGGAAAAGTCACGGTCAGAAAGTCTAGTTGAGTTGCTCATGATATGTTGCTAATCGTCTCCCAGGTCACCGGAATAGATGCGCAAGAAGCTCCTCAGACTTACGATAAAGTCATCTCTACTCTCACGAGCCAGGATCTGTATCGTATCACGAATCAAAAGTTCTCAAGCATACGCGAGAGCCATTCAGTGTCTATGATGGCAGTCAACATCTGGTACCCGCAGGAAGGAATCAAGCCTGAGGGCTTCGGTTACTTGATCCCGCGTTCCGTCCCCGAGGAGAACAACCCGGAGAAGGCTCTCGGCGTGTTCTTCGACTCGGATGTGGGAGTCCGTACTTCGGACGAGCCCACGGGAACCAAGCTCTTCGTCCTCCTCGGCGGACACTACTATGACGGAAAGCCATTCCCTACGGAGGAAGAAGCTGTTCAACAGGCCAAGTCGGTCCTCGAGCGCCATCTCGGTATTCCCCGCGACACCCCTTGCCATGCCTCCGCCAATCTGGTCAAGGAGTGCATCCCCCAACATTACGTCGGCCACAACGAGCGCATGGTGGCTCTAAACCAAGACCTGCACACCGAATTCGACGGCCGACTCGCTGTTGCAGGAGGATCCTTCACACGAATTGGTGCCGTCGCCGCGCTGCGTGCTGGCTACGACATTGCAACGCAGACTTCGAAGCAAGGCATTTCTGGCACAGGTCTGGAGGCTTTGAAGACGGTTCATAAATTCGCCGTGGTTCCAGTGTCTGAGATTCCCGTGAGGTGGTTCCGCGGTGTGAGCAGCAAGGGGCGTAAATAGAAAATGAGAAATGGGAGGACTGGGAGTCGTTGAAAAAGGCTTGTATAGTAAACTGCATAGATTCTACCACGGAGCAAGCGTAGCCCTGGAGGACAAAAAGTCACGTTGAGACCCATAAAGGGTTGAAATGAATTATAAAATTTCTTTTGAAGGATTTATCTGAGGTATCATTAATGCACCAAATCAAACGACCCGACCGCACTCCCGGACCGTTTCGCCATGCCTCACATTGGGGCTTCTTTTTGCACGTGTCCCTAATCCAACACAACGACCTGAGCATTGCCTATGCTCGAGCCTTCGAGCTGCTGCTGTCCGTTGTTCTGCACAAATTGCGACATCCCATCTGAAGTCGCTGTCGGCCCATTCCCTGCCTGCGCAAGTGCGCGAACGGCCTCGTCGACTGCCGCCATTAGAGTTGAGATGCCACCGCTGGGTCTGCCCGCTGCACTCGTGGTGAGGCCCTGCCAATCATCGCCCTTGCCCTCCCAGATCGGCTTGAGGGCCGTGGTGAACTCGTCCTGCTGGTTAAGGTCGGCGATGCGGTAGATGTTCCACCAGGGTTGTCCTCTCCGGACCCTGAAGCGGATGCTAAGGGTGAGACGCCTTGCGGGCTGTCCGACCAAGGTGTAGCGGATAATCATCGTGTGGACAGCCTTCATCAAGAACTCAAACCTGCCTTGTTTGGTTGCTTGAAGATCTGCCCAAGCAGCCTCGATCCTCTCGACAGCCGCCAAAATAGGGAACGACAGCGGTAACCAGACCATCAAAGCCTCGATTCCGCCGTCGCTGTTAACTAGGGTCTTCATCAAATCGATCACGCGGAGATGAGGGTTACCCTTCTCCAGGTTGATGTCGATGTTCTCCTGGGAGAGATCCAGGACGATCCGCCATCGAGGCGGGGTGAAACCAGCGTTGTCGCCCGAAGTTTGAGTTGGCTCACTATAGGAGAATGTGACTTCTCGCAAGGTGATGGACTCGCTGACGATCGTCCCCTTAGCTTTTTCCATTGATTCTAGGAAATTGATGAATCGATCAACGGCCTTGACGCGAGACTTCAGGATCGTCAGAATGGGTTCTCCGATCTTGTGTCGGATGCGTAAGCTGAATTCGCCCTTCTGAGGATTGTAAGACATATCACGATCTGTCATGACCTTCAAGGTCGAGAATTTGGCCGGTTTGCGGGCTTTGATGACCGCATCTGATATACAAGTAAGAGTAGAGGTGTCTGCTGTGTCGTGGTAATCGGAAGTTGCTGATTTGAATGGTGGTTGGACGCCCTTGAACTTCAACATGATAATGTCGTCTGCCCAGGGTTGGCTTGATGTAATAGCCCCTAAGGATCGAGTTTGAACGATCGAGGCCAGTTCGCCCAGAGAAGCTTGATTTCGCTGTCTCGAAATTTCGTTGTTCTTGACGTTGAAGACCATCAGAGGGAAAATACCCGAGAGGGCAACCTCCAGGGCAGGAAGGCGAACTTCCTGGAAGAGCGTAGTGCTTCTGCCGTCACTGGGCCTACTCTTGATGTGGCAGCTGTGTAGCTCACGTAGGGCTATTGACTGTGCTATCATTCCGGTGGTGAGGAGCGTCAGGTTATTCCAGAAGCCGTTCGAAAGTAGGGGATAGCCCTTGTTCAGCGGTAGCCTGGCTTGGAACTTGACAGCTTTGCCCGTGTTCTTTGGTTTCCTGTTTCCAGATTAGCGAATTGTCATGAGAAGTCACGGGATTGCCATACGTCTCAAGAAGCCACCATTCATCACCACCGAAACTCAGCAGAACCATGACAAACCATCCTTCCTCCCAGCCATCTCGATGTAGCCAGATGAGTCGCGTCGAATCTCGTGCCTTGACCACAGACCGTAGTTCGTCGTTGTTCAGAGGGGATTTCTTCACGTTCCAGCCCATGTAGCTTCCTCCACGAACCAGCTCGTCCTCCATCATGGCGCACCTCACATTTTCTATACACTGGGTACTGTCTTGTACGGGATTGCCCCCGTTATTCAGTTGGGTCTCGAATTGACTGCTAAACTTCGATTGCGGTCTAATAGAGAACAATCCTGTTGTCGGTTCCATCTCCAAAGAGATTTTGTCAGAATGTCCGGTAGAGACATCCAAAGATGACGTTGTTTGGTGGGACTCGCCAAGATTCAAAACCATGCGAGCCTCGCGGTTCTTGTACCGAGGGGCAGTTAGGAGTGTTTC
Organism: Xenoacremonium recifei; assembly: GCA_012184525.1. Lineage (NCBI taxonomy): Eukaryota > Fungi > Ascomycota > Sordariomycetes > Hypocreales > Nectriaceae > Xenoacremonium > Xenoacremonium recifei. The sequence goes on along the minus strand of WOFQ01000008.1, from coordinate 689,998 downwards.
GTGGATGCAGGTGAGAGTAAAGTTGATATGATGCCCAATAACGGTTTTGAGAAGGGTTTCTGCAGACAGAGTGGTAGTTCCCAACGGTATTGCGATATCTTTAACTTCCTGGTTGTCTCGATACCATTTTACTGTCAAGGAACTCGATGACTTGTCGTCTAATTGTCCGTTTTGCTTCCGGCCAGTGTTGACAGCAACTAGCACCCAGCTTTTGGTGCCTCCGGAATTCCGAGAAGCCCAATATTGAATAGCCAAAGCTCTGTTCAACGGTTCGACCTTGAGAGTGCCAGTCCAAGAGGTATTGCTCAGCTCGAGAGCCTGGCGTTTTAGCTCATTAAGTTTGTGAGTTAGCACAAACTCATGCAGGAATTGGTAGCAGCCCTTCAGCCCATCTTTGCTCAGGGCGTCGTTGACATATCCCTCCAAGAAACGCTTGAGCGACTCAGGGACCGTTTCTGCTGATGGTTTGAACGCAAACCGAAAGTCGATAAACCAGAACTGCTTCTCAAAATCGTCATCGGCAATTGTCAAGTCAACTTCGAATTCGCCAGTAATCTTGAAAGTGACACGGCCAGAATCTATGTCGTAGTTTCTGAACTGATATGGGATTTTGTCAAAATCTTCCAGGTTCAAGCGTAATGATAGGAGTGTGTTCAGATCATTGATCCATTTGGCTTGTTCTTGTGGGCTCAAGGGAGGAGCCTCAATATAGTTGAGCTAACTTATTAGCAAATCAGGTCGGTCAATGGAAAAAGGCCGAGAGTACTTACATCGGGCATCCAAGCCGCCTTTCCGGTCGAAAGAACCTGAAGGGCGGTTTTCAAGTCGGGACTTGGCATTCTGGCATACGTCAAGTCCCGCTTCATATTCACCGTATCGTCCAATGCCACGTCGTATAGTATCCGTTGTTGATCAAGATGGAACTTCAGATCAATGAGTTTGCTGACCTTGTCCGACTTCCTGCTCCATTCTGTGATGACAAGGGCCTTGACCCATCTCGCATGCATTTCTTGAGCAAACGCCAGAATGGTAGCTTTTTTCCTCAAATTCTCGGTCGAGATGTCGTCGGTAGCATTGGCTTGCTGTGTAGTGTTTCCGTTGAGAGCTGTTGCGGGTATCGGCATCTTTGCCAGTTCGGCAATCTTTTCTTGGAGTGAATTGTGTGTCGTTTGAGCCAGGCGAGAAAGAAGGCGTGAAAGGGGAACAAACCCCTGTGTGATATGATGTATCTCATCTGGAAGATCGTTCATTCGATATGGTAGTTCGATCGATTGCTGTTCGGAGGCTTGCGCCGGCGGGCGAGAGCCTTCCGGCTCGGCCTTCCCGCCGTTGACCACATCGGTGCCATGACCTCCTGAAGCTTGTGCCTCATTTGAGGCATCCTGTGGTCCGGCGGCCTTCGCACCAGTCACTCCGTTGAGTTTGAGGTCCCTGTCATGATTGGTGCGCACGCCGTTTTGGCCGCCATTTTCCATGTTGACGACGCCCGGCATCCACGATCGCCTCGGCAGCCCGCGCCCAAATACAAGGACTCGTCGGGGCTACGCGTCCCGTAGAGCGTGGTAGGCGTAGCTCGGCGTGTGCCCTTATTCGCTGTCGGTTGTCATGGGAAAGCTCTTCTGGTGGCAGTCTGAACCCAGCATCACAGTCAAGGTCGTCCGCACCAAAGAAACCACTGCAGCGCGAAAACAGACTGCATCAATCCCGAAGAAGTGGCCCGCGTTTAGGTGCTTGAGGCGCCTTGCGAGATGAATCGCCCAGGGCGAAGGGTTTGCGCCCAGAGCGATCGGGCAGGCGCGCGAGGGAGGCGATGAGAATCTGTGGATCGGAATCGCGTTTCGTTCGATGGATGTCGTGGTGTAGAATCGCTTCTCGGTCTCGTTATTCCCCTGATCGCCGATAACGTAGCGCGTGATGTAGTAAGGATGGTGAAAGGGGATGGAGTTCTTGGAGGATTCTTGCGGTTGATCAAGATGCGCAGGGCATAACACCGGAGGACAGCCGGGTCATGTGAGGCGGTGCGCACAGACCAACCAGCACTTCTCTTTCAGGCTTCAGCCACACCCATCTGTCAGCTTACCTAATTCATCAGATCTGAACAGGGATCTTCCGGCGTGCAATCGTCGATTGCTCGATGTGGGTGCCCGCCCTGCGTGTGTAAGTCATTAGACTCCAACAGCCTTTTGAGATGATTCTAGCTGTCCGGGTAGAGATTCACCCGCTGTAACTTTGTGACAGTTGGAAAAGGCATTTCGCACTCTCTAGTCTGAAGTCCACTGTATACTCCAGTATGTTCTCAATTGGTTTGCGACAGCTTTGATTCAGGCCATCATGGCTCTCCGGGGGCACGTTTTAAGGTTCCTACTAATAGGGTGGGACAGTTCATCAGCGCCCAACCTCACCGAAGTGGCTCCTTTATCAGTTGTCTGAACAATAGGTTCTGGTTGATTTTCTGGGTTATATGGATGAAATATGTGATTTTCAAGAGAATAACTCTCTGAGCCATTATATCAAGAGGCAACAACAATCTCAAGCTCTTTTTGTCTCTCAAACCAATGAATGGAATATCTGAATTCTCATTGAATCTCTTACTCTATAGTTTTTTTTCTCTCTGTTTCTCAGGATGGTTCAAGTCGTAAGTCACAGAAGGAACGACTCCGGAGATCTAATGGACCCCAAGCAATATCAACGTCCTGTAAGCATCCAGAACCCCATGCCGGTTCTCGTTTTGCCTCCCATGGCGCGTCCGCCGTTCGCCGACCGTCTCGAAAACTCAAAACCATTGCCCAAGACGGATCGTGTTCATCGTCACCCGACAGATCTGGTATTAACTGAAAGAGCCATGAGTAATCCTCCTCCAGACGATTTTCCCATCTAGGCAACTGTAAAGTCGATGGCAATACTCACAATTTGTTAGGGGTGGCGGTGGTGGTCGGCCACTGGTAGCCGGCGGCGTCGCTGAACTTGTAGCCGTAGGAGGCGGTGAAGTCATCAAGGACAGCAGGTCCTCGTGAACCTAATTTTCCTCCATATTAGCAAATATCTTATACACTCGGAACGAGGGTTCGTACCATAAGGATATTCCATAGGAATGATCTCCTTGTTGTCATCCAAGTAGTGGAGCAAAGGAGTGAAGATCCTCCAGCTGGCATCAAGTTCGTCATCTCGAACAAAGTTGGACTGGTCGCCTTTCAGGCAGTCGAGAACGAGGGACTCGTATGCCTCAGGGATCTTGAGGTCCGAGAACCGTCGGCGGTAGGTCAGGTCGAGCTCCGTAACCACAGTCTGCATGCTCAAGCCAGGCAACTTAGAGTTCATCTTGATATAGACACTCTCATTGGGCTGGATTCGCATAACAAGTTCGTTTCGGGGAATGTCCTTAAAGATACCCGAAGTGACGTCCTTGAACTGGATGCGAATCTCCGTCTTCTGCTCGTTGAGAGCCTTACCGGCCTTCATGATGAATGGGACGCCGTCCCAGCGCTCGTTCTTGATGTACGCAACCAAAGCGCAGAAGGTGGGGCATCGAGAATCCTTGGGGACAGTGTCGTCCTCCTTGTAAGAAGGCTTCGTTCCGTCGAGAGACCGGCCGTACTGACCGATGATGACGTTCTTGGGTTCAATGGCCGGAATGCCACGAAGAACTCGGACCTTTTCATCACGAATGTCTTCGGCATTGAAGGAGATAGGTCGTTCCATCGCAAGAAGGGTCAGCACCTGGAGCAAGTGGTTCTGCATCACATCTCGGATGATGCCGAATTCGTCGAAATAACCACCCCGGCCCTCAGTTCCGAATGGCTCCTTGAAGGAGATCTGAACGTTGTCGATGTGGTGTCTGTTCCATGTAGCGCCCAGGAAGGAGTTTCCAAAACGCAAGATAAGAATGTTCTTGACCATCTCCTTTCCAAGATAGTGGTCAATACGGAACAGCTCCTGCTCGTTCCAGTCGGGCTCCAGAGATTTCTGGAGCTCACGAGAGCTAGCAAGATCCTTGCCAAAGGGCTTCTCGACCTGTTGATGGATGTTAGCGTCTTGTGGCACCAGATGCAAGACCATTGACGTACAATGACTCGGGCAACACCGTTCTTGGGGTAACAGCATCGCTTCAGGTGCTGAGAGACAATGGTGAAGACGCTCGGAGGGAGTGCCATGTAGAACAGACGATGAGTCTGAGAGCGGCCTTTCTCAAGGTCCTCGAGATGTTTGTTGAGAACGTTGAAGGACTCGTCCTTATCGTATTGTCCCGACACGTAAGTGCAGAGATTGCAAAACTCCTCGAGTTGCTGCTCGCTCTCCTTGGTAGGTGTCTTCATGTATGACTTGATTCGTCGGAGATACTCTTCGTGGTCCATCTTGGTGCGGGCATAGCCCACGATTCGGACATCTTTGGGGAGGAATTGGTTTCGGTACTAATCGCAAGGTTAACATCGAGTATTTGAAGATTCGCACGCGGTCGCTTAGGATGAAAAGATGTTCTTACCAAACCAAAGAGCGCAGGGTACTGTCGACGTCAAGCAGGTTAGCGCGAGCAGTTGGGCGACAAGCGATAAGAGCTCCTACCGTCTTCTTTTTGGCGAGATCGCCAGACGCACCGAGGACGACAATGGTCGTATCCTCCTTGAGTTCCATCGTCCTATCCATGGCTCAGGTCAGCGAATCAATTCCGAAGCCACCGAGGCATCGCGCGCGCGGGCGCAGGCATCTTTAAGCAGGCGTCACTCGCGATGCTCGGCGAGCTCAGCAAGTTTGGTGGGGGTGGCGGGCACATACGCTCCAGTTGGATCCATGATGACGGAAGGGGAAGTTGCTTCAGGTGAGGATGGAGGAGGAGAGATTGGGGCAGCAAAGCGGAGGGGAGAAGGGTATTAAACGGCCACGTGGGTCGTCGAACGAAGCCTCTCGCAGAGTGCAGAGGGCGGCAGGGCAAAGGAAGCAAGAGGGAGGTGGTTCTGAGACGGAGGTGAGGTCGAGGAGTCGAAACAGCTGGCGAGCAGGCGGGCAGCAGGCCAGGAAGGTTTTATGACAAGCATTGCAGCGCGCGGAGCTAGGCGCCGTCGATGACTGGGAGCGACGGGGCTATGATGCAGCCCTTAGGTTGGCTCCAGCTTGCAGCTCCAGTGCTAGACCAGGGCCAGGGAGCACCAGCTTCCCTCGCTGCAACCGGTCAAGGCCCGCTGTGAGACGCCTCACCTGCCTGCCTACAGGTGCTCCGTACCTAACTCCGGCGGATAAACCGTCCATCACCCACCGTCTGCTGCCCATACCAGCGGCCCACGCACCCCCCAAATGCCAGTCCAGCATCCCCCCAACCTGGCGGGAACTGCAAACCTCCCATCCCGCCATGCTCGCAAAAGGGTGCAGCTGCTGGAGCTGGGCGGGAAAAAAAATCGACACAAATGGCAAAAGGGTGCCGCCAGGGACCCAGAATTCCGAGGACCCCTCATCCTCCACCTGCTCTCCCGCCATGTACCTCGCCTTTTGCCTGAACGTATGGACAGCAGGAGACTTGAAGTTGCCTGCTTACCAATTCGGAACGGGCATCTCAAATTTGATTTCAAATTATTCGGGTGCTGGCTTGGTATTCCTCGTCTTCTGCGGAACGGCGAACCTTTCGCTGGACAGATCTTCCCATGCCAACCTACTCCGTACTGCATGCCTCAAAGTCCAACAGTCTCCAAATCCCAAGTACTTCCCTAGAACTCTCTGTTCGCTTACTTCTCGGCTTGACCGGACCTCGATTATTCACCAACCTTCGTCGGGAGCCATGACGAAACCATTGGTACATCCGAGGCAGGCACTCCTTCGCTTTCTTGCAAGCTATGTGTCTCCTGAGTTCTTCGTAGACATCCCATGAAATGGTCCTTGGGCAACTTCGGGTTGGTCTCCGTTGACGGACTTAATCCCGCCTCAACAAAGACTCCCCAGGGGCCCCCAAACCTCATCTTGAGCTCCTGGGGCATTATGCAAGTGGATTAAAGGTGGCTAGACAAACAAGAGGCGACTTGCAATGGGCCCTGTTAATAGCGGACTTATCAGATAGCCTCTCGAACGGTGAGACGTCGAGGTCAAGTCTCGAGACGTGAAAGAATTGCCCAACCACCCGGAGATCGAAGTCCGATTTGCTTGGGTTGGCTTGTATCCGCTCCAGTCAAGCCCCCCGGTGTCGGCTCGAGCAGAAGCTATTGGACCGGGACAAAAAGACGTGAAGCCATCTCTGGCGGATCATCCATCGCCCAGGATTGTTGGATTTGTCTGCGGGAATTTTGTAAAAAGAACTGGCGGTGATATCGATGTACGCCCACAGCGTTTCTCCGCTAGCTAAGGTGAGGTAGGTAGCCTACACTTGAGAGCCCACGACAAGATGGATCCAATCCCGAGAACGTAACATATGTCGTTGGTTTCTCGAGACATCTCGCAATTTCATGGAAAATGCGACAACTGCTGGGCTTCAGTCGAAGAGCTTCCAGGTGACCACAAATGAGTACGCGGCTGAGGGTGAAGGAGAGGGCTCATATCTCCAAAATTCGACATGGACCTGTCGGGGAGGTCTCAATTGCTCGGGGCAATTGAACAGCGAGCTACATTTATTTCATGATCCACTTTCTCCAACAAGCAAGTCCAAGCTCTCTTCCGCCCAGCAGGAACACACGGGACAGATCGTGCTCACCGACTTCTACCCAATGGCCTGTGCCAGCGGTCACCGGGGTGAAGCGAATCTGAGGGTTCGTTCACTCGGCATGCATGGGGAGTCTGGGCTGGCGCTGGATCTTGACCTGTCCTAATACCTCACGGTGAGCTTATTAACCAAAGAAAGAGTTCTCTCAAGGTTCCAATGGTACAAGTCACTGAACACAATACAGAAAGAACTTTCCAATTCCATCGTCAGCTCAGCCTCATCTCCATTGGGACATCAGACTTCGTGAGTCTTCTCTTCATTCTCTACTCCGTATGTACTTGTCAAAACAACGTCGTCACATCCTCATGTTCATCATGGTGGGGGGACTGGGGGACTTGGATGGGGAAGACTTTAGGCTGGATTCGGCTTCCAAGCCGGAGTTTAGTACTCCGTGGTGGCAGATGCTCACGCAGGCGAGGAATCAAGTGGCTGGAGCGGGTCCGTGCCCGTATCTGTGGCTTTAGATGTGGCGGTGCTTGTGAGCCTCAAGGGTGCCCTAAATTATCACGTGCATCAAGGGCACAAATTTTCAGCCCAGGATAGCGCACACCATTATCGCATCCACCGAACCCTCCGCCCGATCATCCAGACACCCAACGACGCGCAACAGCAAAACGGTAAGGTCTTTTCAATAAGACATTTCCTTCGACTCTCACACCTATCCCTTGGTTGTTTGAGAGGGCGGAAGCCACAACACAGTCACGATGCCTTCGGAAGCCGGTCACAGATGTGAGTTCAAGACTCTCGTGGGAACCTGACGCAAGCAAGATGCTCGGGGATCACGAATTGAAGAATACGGAGTAGGTTGCTAATATTTCATCACAGTATACGTCAAGTGAGTACACCGATCTTTCTACAACGAGCACAACGCGAACACCATTTTACGACGAAATCCCCGTTCCCCGAACCGATATATCGATTCGACAAAGAGTTCTATGCAAAAGTGCATCGCAAGGATTTTGGCTAACAATCATGGCAGGGGACGCCACCTGAGCTACCAGCGCTCGCGTCACGTCACCCACTCGAAGACCAGCCTGCTCCAGATCGAGGGCGTTGACAACACTGATGCTGCCAAGTACGTTCAATCTTAAGGATTAGGGTTGTGGCCATGGACTAACGAAGTGTCGCTATAGCTTCTACCTGGGCAAGAAGGTCGCCTACGTCTACCGGGGCCAGAAGGAGATCCGAGGAACCAAGATCCGAGTGATCTGGGGCAAGGTTACCCGACCACACGGTACATATTCGTGAATCCATTTTGACAGAACAAAGACTGACCCTTCGCAGGCAACTCGGGCATTGTCCGAGCCAAGTTCGCGTCCCCCCTTCCCACCAAGTCTTTCGGTGCTTCTGTTCGCGTCATGTTGTACCCCTCCTCGATATAAAAGGGATTCGGAATGGAGTTGGTAGTGAGGGTGGTTCTCATTGGGCTGCATTGGGCGAGGCAGGGATAAAACACAAGGTCTTGCTTTGAGGCATTCAATTCCAAAAAGACGTCAAACCACAACTTCGATCGCGTCGAATTGCTAGCACATCGGTGATGCGCAGTTCCCAGTCCGTTCAACTCGATATCGATTTTTTGGCTCCTCAGAGCCGATGCGAAAATAATGGGTGGACCACGAACGCGAACTGCCGGAAGGCGTTTCGCTCAGTCTCTCGTTTCCTGCTCCGTGGTTGGTCGAGGATGTTGTGGTATCGATTCGACCCGAGGAGATTGTGATATGATGAATATTCTGGAAGGTTGCGTCATGGCTTGCAGCATCTCGACATCGAATTATGCGTTCTCAATAAGAAGAAACCCCCACATGTGTCTAGGCGTCAAGGGATTGTTTCGACTCAATAACTTCCATGCTTCGACCTGAAATATTCGCCCATGAAATCGTAGATGTAAGGCAGACGAGATCATTAGCTCATATTATCTTCCCTTCCATTGTTCGCGATCTATGTCCACTTCAACGGATTTTGGAGATATGCAATTTTGCCAAGCATAGATATCGTATGTAGAGAGACGTGATTTTAAAGGGCATTCATAATTGGTCCCCAGAGATTCCAGGTCCGTCAGTAGAGATTTGTCTGAGCAGAGCAAAGATACTCGGCCTTTTAAAGAGGGACAATCCAGAACGCGAAGGGCGATGACTGTCATAAAGCGTTTGTATGCGTGTACACTCAGGTGTCTTGATCTATGCGCCCATCTATTATGGGACAATTTTAGTCCTGTTGCTACCAACAGCTCGTCATGACTCCCTCCATTTTATCGTCCCTCCCTTTTACGCAAGTATTCTGAATTACATTGTCTTGGTCTTCGGAGGAGGATGCATCAAGTTGGTTATTGCAAACAATGAACGTGTGCAAGATATATGTACCCTGGCCCATCAAATCAAGGAGGGTATTGGATCTGTGGATTGCTTGTCAAGCTTTGAGGGAAGTCATGTAACTAAACTTATTTTGATAGCCGTCAAATGTGCAGATTCTGGGCAAGCCTGGTAGGATAGAAATGGGATTTTGACGAAAACCTGGATCTTGCAGAACAGGATTTGTGACAAGATGCAGGTCTTCCGGGTTCCCCTCTTTCCTCCCAGTTGATAAGAATCGCCAACTATAGGCTCGACTATATCCACTGCAGGATTTGGCGATCGATAGTAGCTAGTTTAGGATCCTTGCCTGGTGCGATGTGATTAGTATGACTGCTTGTGGCCGTCATATGCATGATGGAGAGGCCTTCACCGACATCAACCGGCTTAGACGGAGCGTTCACACCTTTCGCTTTGCGCATCTGACGAGGTCTTCAGGCATTGCTTGCTGCGAGATCCTGCCAAGATCACAGCTTATCTACTTCGCATTCTGACTTTTAAATGCATTCACTGAGCGTAGTTTGTAAATACAAATAATTGAAAGCGAGATACTCCGTATAGGACACAAGAGACGAAACGCTGATCAAACTAATGCTCGGTGGCTATCAGCAGGTGCACGGCAACGCGGCTACAAATCAGGTTTAGGGCACGGGTATGGCTTGTTAGCGGGATTGTTTCGGTGGGATAGTGGGAGATGGTGACGATGAGACGACAATCGGATGCCTAAAACGGCTGACGGTGAACCGTCAACTTCAAACAGATGTCTCTTATTTTTGTCACGAAACTTGCTTGCGGCTTCGTCGGAGTTCGGTTCGGATGCGAACAGCGAACTACATGGACGGCGACCTCAAAATACGAAGCCACAGGGGAAAGCCACAGCACCGTAGCCAATGGGGGATGCAGGCGTGTGTGCGGTGAAGGAGTTTCGGCGTGGTCGGCTGCATGCAGTTGGGATCACACAGCAGCATCGTCGGAGCCGGCCAGGGTAGGGTGGAAAATACAAGATACAAGATACTCTGCAAGCTTCAGGGGGCCAGCATGCCCGTGGCCCGGTCAATGGGATGCTACAATCTGCCAATCCGGTCAATGCAATGACAGATGCATGCCTGAAGCAGTTGCAGCGCAGTGCATCACGATAACGAGGCCTGCCGCCCAGCTCGGCGCAAAGCTTGTAAGCTCAAGGCCTGGCCCAGTCGATCCGTTCCCAACAACATGGTCTGGCGAGGGATCGCGAGAGGGTGGCTGAGCAACGGATTACCGCTGAAGATGGTGTGCAGGAGCCACCCGAACACGAAGTCCCAGAGGCAAAACAATCGATCAGCCCTGCTGGCGACGTCAAGATGACTGGTCCACGGCAGGTCGCAACAAAACCCGGCAGGCGATGATTTGCCCGCGCAGGCCAGGAGCTCCATGCAACCGTCTAGCTTGATCCAGCTCGGCTTTGGTTGCTTGGGGCACCGCGTCCACTTTACACCTTACCTTTTGCACATACAAGCCCGTCCGTGGCGGTTCTGGCGATAGAGCAGTACAACCACAGACGGGTTTTGAGGGTCAAGGCCATGCAGGAGCATGGAGCTGTCTGTCTGGAGACGTGGCATCGGGTCCGTCCCTGTGCCGGCGTGGCGAGTTTGAAGGGGACGGGAAGTGCCAAAGAACATCGAGATCCTGCTTAGCCCGCGAATCTACCCAAAAGGCATTCGGCTTCTAGGAAACAGGCTGAACTGAACAGAAGCTTCAGGCGAGGGGAAGTCGCTAGAAGCAAGACGTACCTTGAAGGTACAAACCTACCCCTGGACCGAGGCGGACGGTTTTATTTTAGGTTCGGCCAGCATCGATTCGCCATCCATAAGGCCCAAAGGAATCGCGGCCTTTTGACGGGTACCGCACTTGAGGGCAGTGTGTACCTCGTACTGCAACGCTGTAGTGTTGTCCAGGGAGCGGAGCGGACGCGTCATGATCAGATGGTCTGGACACCGGCGGCGGTTCAGCAGCGCTGAATCCCAGGCGGCCTTGGCAAACCTGGCCCTCCCCCGCGCGTGCCAGCTGAGAGCAGAGAGAGTGTTCCGTTGGGATTCTGCCACAATCCTTAGGCAGGTACACAGCAGGTACAGGCATCCGTGTCCGATGGCGAACGGTGAATGGTGAGATTCCGGCGTGGTGGACAGCAGACGCAGACGACGAGTTATATAGGTGGCCGCGATCCCGCTCACTCCGGTTGAATGCCCTCTTGAAAGCCCTTTCGTTCTCTTTTGCCCAGCCGCTGTTGCGCTCTCTCAAGATTGGTCAAGCCATCAAACCGCAGGCTGCAAAAGTCAGGCCGTTTCACCAGACAACACCCGTTGTCAACCGCCAGCCAATTCGTCAGAGGCACCGGCCACCCCAAACCTTGCCTTGACCGTACCGCTCAGAGAGAAGCCGTCACAGAATACACCCCAGTGCCAGTGCCAGGGTCAGCCGAGCATCCGCGCACGATAGCTCATCTTATCCCACGTTGGTTGTGACACCGAGCCCAGGGAATCTGTTTTGCGACAAAAGCAGAGCGCAACATCGACACGAGACTTCTCGGTTTCTGTCTCGCACAGTCTTTGAACAACCCGACAGGTCCAGCCCCCGCCGCCACAGATCGAGAGTTTGCGCAATAATTGGTCTGTCGAGCTTGACCTCTTGTCTCATTGCATTTCGACGGCGGACGGCGAACTTAGGCTGTCTCGGAAGACCGGCCAACCAGTCCATTTCGAGCGTTCGAGCATCTGCCAACAGAGCTTGGGGAGGTACCGGTACCGAAGTACTTATAGGGCCTCACCACAATCACTGACGTCAGCCCGCCGAAAAGACGACGAATAAAGTACCCTGTACCTGAAGCGCCTCTAGTGGCTTGGGACTGCCCGAGACTGAAGCCAGTCGAAAACCACTTACAAGACGGACGGAAAGTAAAAAAAAAATCGATATCGGGAACTGAAGAAAAAAAAACCGAAACGGAAGCGGGCCAAGCCACACATAAAACGTCAGGAACATTTGCAAGCATCAGAGACATTGACCTCATCTCACCCGAGTCACTCGTTCACATCGAACCTGCCGCCTCTCTCTACAATTCAATCGCTTGCAACCAACCAGGCCTCCGGACGGCGCTTTTCCCGTGGCGGGGTGTTTCACTACCCGATAAGGTGAGATTTCAGTACAGGCCCGCCGCAGGCCACCCATCAGCGCATACAAGGGTCGTTCTTTGGCTGACCAGCTGCTCAGTAGCAAACGATAGCGACGCTCATTATTGCTGCCGCCCGCAGTAGCACTGGACCTCTAGCAGTCGCTAGCACCACTACCACCACCACCACTATCACCAGCACGTTGCCCGGTCGTCCCGCTGCCGCTCCCCGGTCCACGCACGCTCGCACGTTGTTGTCCCCGGTCACCTCACCTCAGCTTCCTTGATTTTGCTGCGGCCGGTGCTCCTTCGTCTGGTCTGTTGTTCACTCACTCCCGTCTCGCAGCGTCTCGTCTGCCCACGCAACTGCTGCCCACGGCCACGAGTCCCGGGTCCACATTGATAGCCAAACGCCGGAACCAGGCCACCCCTTGCCTGCTGTTTCCCATCCCGTCCCAGCTGGACCCAACCTCCTCCTCCATATCGTCGCAGAGCTTCAACAACCTCCGACCAGCAACTCCACCATCTCTCCCATATCTCCACCTCGAAATATCCCATCTCCAGGGCTTCGCGCGCTCTCCCTTGCTAGCAGCCGCCTGGACTCTCTATCTGGCGTCCCTCCGCCGTGCATTCTAGCGATCGCTCGATCCGCCTTGCAACGCTCCTCCACTCTCCGTCGTCTCGCGCCAAACGCCCTGGCCTGATAGCAGGGGGCCCGTGTCTCGTCGAGAGATAATCCAAAGTCGATAAAACCACCTCCATCGCCCAGCGCAGCAACCATGGCGACCTCCGCAGATTACCGCCAGTATTCGCTGCCGCCGCAACCCCACCAGGCGCATATCCAGCCCCAACAGCGGCAGCAACCATCACAATACAACCAGCAATATCCGCAGCAGCAGCAGCAGCAGCAGCGCCCGCCAAGGTCGACGTCCAAGTCGAGGACCTTCAGCTTCCACTCCCAACGGTCGCATAAGAGCTCCGGGAGCAAGGACTTGCACGAGTCGCCCGCTGAGAAGGAAGCGAAGCGCCTACATAGCAAAGCTGATCCAACCCTGGCCATCAGCGAAGCAGAGCCATGTAAGTCATGGAACCCGCGTCCTGGGCATCTCACGATGCTCTCTCTCGCGGACAATGTCAGGTATTTGTATACTAATTCGTTCCATAGCTGCTGTTGCTGCCATGATGACTCAAACCATGGCGCCTCTGCGATCGATCCAGCACAAGGATCCATTGGGCAATGCCATCAGTACGTTTTCCACGACTTCTGAAGAACCGCGCGCCAGCTAACATGCCTTCTTAGTCGACCCCGACAAGTCGAACCCGACCCGAAGCAGGTGGGAGCGACCGCTCGATACGATTCGAAGCTTTGAGGCTGCAATTGATGGTGGCTACAAACGTATGTCTGTCTATCGCAGTGGTACGTACGCTCTTTTAAGCTTCGAGCGATCTATTATTGACAAGGTCTCTAGAAGCAGATGAGATAGCGAACTGGAACAAGAGATCCAGCCTTCAGCCAGGTGGGTCTATCATCGTCTCAGTCTATCCAGGTCTATGTAACTGACTTTAATGAAGGGGTTCAACGTCGATACACTGCGGGCGACAATTATAGCATCAACAACACTCGACCGGTATCATTCCGACCTGAAACCACTCAATTCGACCTAGGACCGAGACAGAGTTATTTCGACCCCAAGATGTACACCAACAACAGCTACGGACCCGGTCCTGACAGGGTGCGCATGTCGCGACAGCAGTCCGAGCCTCAGTTTCCACCGTATGGTCGCGATCGAAACGTTTACCCAATGCCGCATAAGGATCGATCCTACGAGACCGTTACCTCTGCTGCAGGAAGCGGATCGGAGCAGGCGGGTTACCAAACAGACCCAACCAGCAGCGACAACAGCTCAATCGACCGGGCGTCACCGGCTAAGCGCCCTGAGCCAGTCAATGATTATGGAATCGGCTTCAGCCAGTCACAATCCTACCAACCTCAAGCTCTAGGCGCAGGCCTGGGAGCTCAAGCACGACCAGAATACTCTTCGAACCTAGCTCAACCACCCACTGCTGCGGGCGGCTCCGATGTGTCCCATCGACAGAAGGGCACACTGTTGAGACGGCAATCGACCCAACAGCAATCTGCCCGCCCGGCAGCACAGCGCCCTGAGCCTGAGAAGAGGAAGAGCTGGTTTTCACGTCGATTCAGCAAGCAATCCTAAGGAAGAGTGGAGAGTTAATGGCGAAGGCGATAACGACTACGATATTCATATCGCATGATTGTTAAAGATACCCCTTTTCCTGACGATCTAGGCGACACGTGTTTCGTCGTTGTCTCAGACACGCGATTTGTCCGAAGAGCCCTTTTTTGGGCTACAAAACAAGACGCCCGTAGAAGCACGATTCACCATGCTGGAAGAGCGGACAGGGAAAGTACTGTTGGTTTGAAGGAAGCCATTGCTTCAGCTTTGCTATTGGAGCATGACATGGACGACGAAGCAAGATGCTATCACATATATACGAGTGTTGATGAGGCGTTGGCGGTTCTGTATGGGCTCTTTGAGGAGGACCACGAATTCCGAGGGAATTCGAATTCGAAACTGGTTGCTGTGTGCCGCAATTCACACCACACTAATTATTCACCCATCCATTCCTTGGAAACGTACATAGGTAGCATATAAACGCGGCTGTAGACATTACATTCATCTTCCTCAGCAAAGGGTCCAATGGACTATAACAGCGAGTTGACGAGCGTGGTTGAACATGCAGATGGGCATGGAGAAGTGAGATTTGCTGTGGTCGAGAGCGTAAGATGAGTCTCAAGACTACATTGCAGGGAAGAAAAACAAGAGACACAAAGTAGCTGCTTGAGATAAATTTGAAGCTTATTGATCCTTTTTCCCATCCTTCTTTTGCTCTAGTTGTTCGGATTGATCTTCCTTCATCGCCACTATGATGTAGGATATGAGAACCACATTGGCCATGACCGCCGCAAGCCCTCCCGCGAACGAGGAGTTGCCTTGTGAGTGTGAGCCTGCTGCAAATAGACACGGAGCTGTCAACGTACCTCGGAAGATGGTATTGACGGTCAAAAAGTATGAGCCGATAGGGACGACAATCATGGCAACGGTGAAGGCCAAGAGCTTGAAGATGACATCGCTGTTCCTCGTCAGATCAATTCGCCACGTATAATCCAGCTGCCGGCGCAAACGTACTTCGGAACGGCCGGGCTGATGTTGGACTTCTCTTCGACATGGTCGTCTTTGTCGAGGATGGTCTTCTCAGATGCGACAATGCGTCGGGTCGCCATGGTGTGCTAGGCGATGAAGGCTATGTGGTTGAATCGTCTAGCCTCCCTCCTACCTCGTGGGGCTTGACGGCGTGGACAATGAAGCCTCAGCGAGGTGGCACGTGCGAGAGAGCTAAAGCTGGCACCGCGATGGACCAGGATTAGACTCAAAGACTCCAGCTCAAGGGAGACAATTCTTTATGGCAGGCAACGCGGAAGCGAGAAAGGATAAAACTGAATGATTGATCACACCCTGCAGCCCAGGTCCTCCCTCTGTAAACTCCTCCAATCCAACCTCGAAGACGCTGACGCGGTAATCATCAAGGTCACATGATTTCGCGATGCAGATCCCGGCCTGAGCGAGCTCAAGCGCGTCCTGTCTAAGTCCAGGCACGAAAAAAAATCCACCCGCCCTGGCCAGCCCCCAAAAGCGCCTTCTTCCCCGCCCATATCAACGGTTACTGCCTCCTGGAGCACCCACTTCTACTCCTGATGGTTGAACATTCTCATCTTCTTCTCAGATTTGGGCGACCTCCCTGACTTTCACCTCACATTGACCAATGATCAGCCACCAATAGCTCACCTTGCTCTGACCCTAGAAACGGTCTTTAAATATGGCACGGAACTCCTCCCCACTGCCGATTCGGCATGCCAACTCTTTACCTCGAACACCCTCGCTGGCTCGAAGTTCGATACAATACGACGACTTCGACGAGCTGATCGAAGACACAATCCCGTGCTCGCCTGCCGCCTTTCTTCGAGATCGCGACACGACCCAACCAACCCAGATTCTTAGCAAGCCTGGTCTTGGGTCCTTGCGGTCCTCGTCACCTCCGAGCAGTGTCATTGAAGTGCCTGCCTCGTCTCCCTTCCAACCTCCTAGCAGACCAACCCAACTCGGATCGAGAATTGCTCCCGCCGGAACCATCTTTCGTCCCCCTCCGCGGTTACCACAAGTCACGATGAAACGGCCAGCACCCGAGCCGATCAACCTCATCTCTGATGATGAGGACGATATGACGCCTCCCCGAGGAGACATTCGACCTACAACATTCAAGGCCCAGATCTCGAGTTTTGCCTATAACCCTAACCCCACGGAGGACGACCGAATTCGTCGAGATCTTCACCGTATCTGGGAGTTGTACGGCGACAAGATCCCCGCCACCAAAGCAAAGGAGGCCTTGAAACAAAGCCGAAACAATCTCAACGATGCCGTCATATTACTTGAGAAGTGGTACAACACCGATAACAACTCTGAAATCGCTTCACCTTCCCCGCCAAAGCCTCCGACTGGACGTCGTCTCATTAACAAGGGAGCTCTACGATCGAAGGCAGCTTCTCGCGTCGAGTCCCCTCACTCAATCACTCGAGTTAGGTCACCTAGCCCACCACCCCCGAAACCCCGACGTCGACTTGTGCAAGGACGACGAAATGGTGGCGAGCCCTCGTCTCAAGAAAGTCTCCCGGCTCCTCCATCAAGCGACGATCCCCTGATAATTGACCTCGTTGATAATGACAAGGAGGACGCATTCCTCGTGGAATCGTCGCCAGAGCCAGACAATGAAGCAGACGACCGGATTCTCAACTGTATCAATTCCAGCACTGTCCAGGAATTGGGTGCCATTACGGGCCTGAAGGAGAGCCAGCTGGAGATCCTGATCGATAAGCGGCCATTCACGGACCTCGACAAGGTGAAACGGGTCACAGTCAGCAAGAAACCTGGAGCTCGCAAGGCTGCCAAGGTCAGTATTGGAGAGAACGTGGTAGACCTGGTGGAGGTCTTCTTCAATGCTGTTGCTGCCATCGATCAAGTTGTTGCCCAATGCGAGACAGACGCAAAGGCTGTGAAGGGACGCGTCGAGACTTGGGATCTTGATACATTTGGTCATAGCAAGCGCACGCGGCGAGAAGGATCATCTTCCGATCAGGACCTTCCCCCTACCCCGACCAGCTTGCCCAGCTCCCGATATGTCCCACCCCCTATTCCTCGACAACCAAAACTCATGGATGGCCACTGTCAAATGAAACCATTCCAACTCTTCGGACTCAACTGGATGTCCCTCCTATACAACTTCAATATCGGTTGTATTTTAGCCGATGAAATGGGTCTGGGCAAGACTTGTCAAGTCATTTCTTTCATCAGTCATCTGGTGGACACGCACGAGAAGAATCCAAACAGCGCAACACCTTGGCCGAATCTGATAGTCGTGCCACCGAGTACTTACAACAACTGGCTGGCCGAGTTTGAAAGATTCGCACCTGATCTCTCTGTCATTGGATATCGAGGCTCACAGGCTGAGCGAGCCGACATTGCCGACGATATCACCGAGCAGCCAGAGGCATACCATGTTGTGCTCGCAACGTATTCGCAGATCAACTCGAATGAAGACATTGAGGCCATGAAATCGTTCGATCTCAACGCAGCTATCTTCGACGAGGGACACAAGATGAAGAACCCAGCGACGAAGATCTACAACGACTTGTCTAGAATCCCAGCATCATGGAGGATGCTTCTAACAGGTATAGTCAAAAGCTCCCAATCCAGACACGTCAGTCGGACATGCTAACAATGCGAATTCAGGTACACCCGTCCAGAACAATCTGATGGAAATGACGTCTCTCCTGAACTTCATCAACCCCGACCTGTTTTCCAACTGCATGGAACACATCCAGTACATTTTCAGCCAAAAGATCACCATTCGCGATGTAAGCAATGGCGCATTCTTGTACAGCGAACGTGTCAAGCGTGCTCGCACGATCTTGGAGCCGTTCATCCTCCAGCGTCGCAAGGATCAGGTTCTCTCCGACATGCCTCGCAAGATCTGCAATGTCGTCCATTGTGAGATGACTGAGAGTCAGAAAGCCGTCTACGCTGATTACGTCGAGCTGTTCAAGCTTGAGCCTTCGCTTCGACCCAAACAGAAGATGGCTCGACAGAACGATCAAAACAACTGCTGGATACAGCTCCGCAAGGCTGCAATTCATCCCCTGCTCTTCAGACGTCACTTCGACGATGCTAAAGTCGAGAAAATGGGTCGGATTCTGATGGAGAATGTGCCTCAGTCTGAGCTTCACCAGACGGAGCTTAGACACCTTGTCCAAGAGCTCAAGAACTCCTCGGACTTTGAGCTTCATTTGTGGTGCCGTGACTATCCAAAGCTCCTCGATCGATTTGATCTTCCGACATCGACGGAGCTAGATAGCGGCAAGGTCAAGAAGCTCCTGGAGTTGATTGAACAATACCAGAAGAATGGCGATCGCGTGCTTGTCTTTAGCAAGTTCTCTCGGCTGATTGAGATGCTTCAAGAGGTCCTCAGCACACAAGGCGTTGACTACCGCGTCTTGATGGGCAACACGGATGTCTCAGAGCGTCAAGTTCTGATCGATGAGTTCAACGCGGATCCCAGTATCCCCGTCTTTCTCCTCACTACTGGCGCCGGCGGTACTGGTATCAACCTTACGGCTGCAAACAAGGTCATCATTTTCGATCAGTCCGACAACCCGCAAGATGACATCCAAGCCGAGAACCGCGCTCACCGCCTAGGCCAGAAACGGGACGTGGAGATCATTCGACTCATTACCACGAATACAATCGAGGAGTTGATCTACAAGGCATGCCAGAAGAAGATTGAGCTTGCGAACAAGGTGACGGGGGCATTTGACGAAGAAACGGCAGGCCAAAGCGCGCAGACGCTTGAGAAGGAAGTCCGCAAGATGATGGAGGAGCAGATGACGCCTCCTTAAGTTGTTTTATGCTTACGAGTTAACGAAACTGGTCAAATGGTTGAGATTTTCGAGGCTTTTTAGGCGCAAAGGGTTCGTCCTGTTGAGACAAGCAGGACGTAGATATGTTAGTCAATTCGGCATTGTTTTCTTTTCTCAGTATCTTCGGCATCAGACAAAAGAGCATGATGATGGAGGCTTCGGGGTCTCATTAGAGCAACAGTGATAGGGTCGATTGAGCGGTCGAGGGCCATTGCCAGGACAGGTTCGGGGGAGAAGAAGGCCAGAAGGAGCTCGGCATCAGCAACTGTCCGCTGGTTTATATGAAAGACGGCTCAGGGTACAAGAGGCATGCAAAGTTGAAGAACTCGAGGGGAGATAGTAATAGCGTAGTCTTCTCACAATGCCTGTACGGAGTACAGAGGCGAGGCAATAGGAAAATGTTGATTTAAAACTTGCCTCGACCTGCCCTCCGCGACACCCTCCGTCGCAGCATCGGAATGTCCTCTTGAGTAATGATCCCTGCCACCCACGTTGTCCAGAAGCCCTTGGACCCTGGATGGGAACAAGCCAACGCTTCCAGGGCCCGGACCGTTGGGCGCTATTTTCCTTCGGTGGACGCACTATTCGCGCCCGGCCCGGCGGATTCGCAGCGGACGGGGCACCTGGAAGTGAGTGAGCCTGCAGAAAAATCAGCCAGGGGTCCTCAGATTTTTCTTTAGGGTCTCCCGCCACCCCCCTGGGAATTTGTGAGGCCCCCCTGGGTGTTGAAGATTCCCACCGTGATGGGCGGTGTCGGGGTGCTGTGCAAGCAAGGGTTTCTTTACTTCACGCGTATGGACATAAGCAAGACGTAAGTAATGTTCAGATACTTTCTGGTATTCATTCAGTTCTGCCGCACCCGATACTCAGGTCGTGTAGACCAAACCCCCTCAGGGTGCAGCCAATGTGTAAATGCACTTAATCCGTCGATGCCTGTCTCTGAGGCTGCTAGTAGAAATCAGAAAACAAACAACAAATTCCGCGCTTCCCTGCGCAATGAGATCAAAGTCCGCCGTGAAACCCCGGCCTCAGCGTAGGCCTCTTGTCCCTGTCCGTGATGCGGTCCTGTGATTGCCCAGGTTTCCTTTCCACGGCGGTCGGCTGCTGGCCTGTTCTTTGCTTTTCACAATCCGTCAACGCCCCAAGTGCAACAAAATAACCATGCCGAAGGTCTCCCAGACCTGGCGAAGAAGAAGCGCGATGGCTTAGAAAATCCGTTTAGTGTACATGAAAGTGGTAAATTGGGTATCAGAGAAGAAGGTGGTGGGTGGTGGGATGGATGGTTGCTTGCTTGCGGATCACCGCCAGGTCGAATGCAGCTTCGCTCGACTGCCGCCTCGTGATCGCAAGCCAATGTCGCCATGCGAGATGAGACTCTTCCACCGGCGATTGACGCTGCGATGATCGCGTCCCAGATTGCGCGCGCACTCCTGCCACTCCTTCTTGGTAAGGTTGAGCTTCTCGAGCACCAGTTCCACGAGGACGCGGTCGTCCTCGGCACTCCACTCGTCGCCGTTGGCCTCGACCTCGACTTCTGTTCCTCGCTTTTCGGCCTCGGTCGGGTCAGGGCCTTGGAGAAGGTTGATGTCGTGGAAGTCGGAGCGCGCCAGGCCGAGGGGCAGTTGTTCGGGCGCAATGCGCGAGCGCTTGGGTGTTGATGGGGCGGCAGGCTCTTCATGCGCTGGGAGTTGTTGTTGTTGTTGTTGTTGTTGGGCTTCCGTCTCGGAGTCGCTGGCGTCGTCGAGGACAGTTTCGTCTTCGCGACCCATGTCGTCGTCCAGCTCGCGACGTCGCTTGTTGGGGCCGCGGGTAGGGGTGCGAGGAACAGGGCGAGAAGTGCGCTTCACAATCCTGCGACGCGGAGGGAGCGGGCTCTCGTTGTTGTCTTTGTTCGCGGTCGTGCTGGGGCGCTGTCGCAGGCGCAGCTTCATGGGGTTGGGCGCATGCGCCAGAGGGGGCGTCGGCAGAGATGCGCGAGAGGGCATCGCGAGCGGTTCTGTCGAGATGGGCGCGGCCACGGGAGAGCCGAGGAGAGACTGCAGCGAACGGCAGGTATCCATGATGTTTCCAAACGCGAACTGGGAGGAGAAGGTCGGGGGGCTCGCGGGAGGAGAGACGAAGAGAGATTGATGTTGTAGATGAGGATATGAAGAGTGCTGCGAGTCGCAGGAGAGCGCAGACGGGAGGAGCATTGTCTTTGTCGGCGCTTTCGACTGATTGTGCGTGGGAGGCTTGAATAGGACGGCTTCGGTATTGTTGTTGTTATTGTCGGTGGTTGGGACAGTGAGTGGTGCGATTGAAGGTGAGAGGCTTTGCGACGAATGCGCGCGCAATCGGAGCTGCAGCAGTGATTCAGCGACGGCGATGAATGGGAAAGCCAGCTATTGTTGTCGGGAGGAGCCAAAGCCAGAACAGGATTCTGCGACAGCAAGGGAACTATTGTTTCGTCGTCGGGGAGTCAAAGTGAGGTCGATGCGACAAGAGCAAAGGGTTGGTTGTCAAGGTGAAGATGCGAAGAGGAGGCGGACGGGGCAGGGGCCTGGCACTTGGACTTGAACTTTGACTTGGGGGGGGAGGGAGGGGATTAATGGGCCGGGCCTCTAACTGTCAGTGGGCGTGCATGCCTGGCTGCGTCCTCGTCTGTGGACGAAAGCAGCAGACGGACGGGACCCATTGATCTAAACGGCCACTCCACCGCCGGGTGGGCTGGGCTGGACTGGGCTCAGGGCAGCTCAGGGCGCTGTGGACCGCTGGGACGCCGCTGGCCAGGTGAGACGGTGGGCCACCTGATCGAGGTGCCCTGCCCTGCCCTGGACAGGGGAGGCTGCGCTAAGGAACCGCCCTAGAAAACCCTGGAAGTCAGTGCAGGGCTCTGACAGTTGGTTCTCGCGGTGGTTCTAGCCGGCGCCCACGCGGCCGCTTGCGGTACCTACCGCGGACTACCCGGATGGAGGGCCAGTCCAGCCGTTCCATGCGCTCGCTGAATGCGGATAGCGGGCGAGACATGGAACTCCCTCCTCCAAGACACATCGGATGCGAACGAGAACCTGACGCCCAGAAGAGGCGCCGCATCGGTGGAACAGACGGTGAACTCGTCGCCCTCTGTCTTAAATGTCCCCCTTTGTGGGTTTTCTTTGTCCCCGCGGCTGCCCGGAGACAAAGCTGCGTGCGGTGCCTGGACCTGAAGGCCGCTGATCGACATCACTTACAAGCAGGCCGCAGACGGCTGTGTCTTGGGTTCTTGTCGACCATGCACACGCCGAACGGCCGTGCCTGTAGATCCCTGTTCCCCCTCGCCAAAGACGAGACATGACAGCTCGTCATCGGCAGCACATTTCACCTCCATCACCGGCAGATCTGAGTGTCGCCGGATGATGTGCAGCAGCAGCCCCCGCAAATCCTCAACGCTCATCTTCTTCAGGCCCACGATCCGGTTGCCAAAAGGAAAGACTGCCCGCCCGCATCGTACGACCGTCAAGATGCCATTTTTTTGAGTCGATGTCGGGAATTGACGTAGATTAAGAGACTACTCGACCTAAGGAACCTCCCGCTTCTCGTAGAGGGGGTGTGGGAGCAGAGCAGCGGGGAATCAACCGATCAGATGAACAACCACTGCCACCCACCCTCCCACTCACACTCACTCACTCACTCACACGTCCCGATCATCCTCCTCCCTCGTTCCCGAGGGAGATGGGGGGGCGCTGCTCGACCGGACTACGCCCTGCTTCGACTTATTGATTTGAGTGCGACAACTACCAGAAGACGGCGCTCTTCAGCTGTAGCGCTCTGCTCGAGAGAAGACGTCTTGTCTCACGTCAAGCTCCGAAGTATCCATTACTCCATTGTGAAGCCAGCTGAAGCCCAAATGCCGTGTACTTTGCACGACACGCCGCACGGGATATGGGTGCACGAGCTGGAATATGGCTCACAAAAGGTTCCGAAGGCTGAACCAGGGCCATCCCGCCCCCAGCACCGGTAGATTGGTCGTCAACTCATTCATCGCCGATTCCGTCCAGGGTGTTTTTGCAATGCCGTCGTTTCGAAACCTGACGTGCCTGGCCGGTCTGACATCACTCCTCTGCTCCAATTGGGGTCCCGATCACCGTTCTGCTCGGTGTAGGAGGTCTGGCAGCCCGAACAGCGTCACGGTCAAAGGGTAGGGTAGGCAAGAATCCTGCTAGCACCTCCCATTAGCTCACCGTGCCCCCCGTCCAAGTCCCTCTTCTTCCAGCCCACACACACACTCAACGAAGCCGGACCCCCATCCCGCGCATGATTTCCAAGGTTTCTGGTTGCCCGGTCAGAGATTGACATCAGCCATGAACTACGGCGGCGTCGTTCATGCACCGATGGCTTCCATCTCCCTCGATGACCGAAACTGGTGTGGGAGGGGAGGGGATCTCGGCCATCAGTGTGCAATCTACCTCCCTCGAGCGGATGAAGTCATGGGCCGTCTCACCTCTCTGCCTCTCCTCCATTTCCCTCCCTCTTGGTCGAGGGCGCTTTGGGTCTTTCCACAAACTACGCTACTCGTGTGGTTTGGGTCACAAGAACTCGGTCTTGTTCTCCAGCGAGTCGCCCTTGGGATGATTGCAGATCAGCCAGCGTGCACACCGGGCAGATGGTGAAACGCGTGCGTGCAATGACTTGAAGCCAGAGCGATTCAAGCAAAGACAGATCTCTTCTCTTCTATTCGGTGGACTAGGATTTACCCCTCGCATGAACGCTGCTCCTCCGCATCTGCAAAGGCTGCAAGTCATCGCACGCGCATCAACCGGGCAAGCCGTCGATGCAGCTTCAAACCCCCAACGAATGGCCCATCAGCAGCTGCCGCATCCCTTAGGCGCCAGACCAGAGGTTGTTCACATGAGGTGTTCTGGGGAGATTTGGTGGAGGCGGGCTGTGAGAAGATTGGACACCGTCACCACATGACCGACCCCAACCAAGGCTGGTTTGGATGCAGCGCGATTGCCGCCATATTTGCGCCGTATGCCAGAGATGACGTTGAAGGCGCGCGACGCGGTCCGACGCGTCAGGAACGCGTCGAAGTTTAATGACTCTGCACACGTGGGGCGATTCAATGGGGCGGCCGCTGGAGCTACTCTAAGACAGGAAACTGGTCCGTGCGCGCTTAGACGACTTACAGACAGCCAGCTTGGAGCTTCGTGCGCGGAACGATGAGATCCATCCTGAGCAGCTGGATCTGTCGAGCCGAGACAGTACCAGCCTTGTTGAGACTCTCACATTCGTCTGGACATACACTGCTGACTCTGCGCCGTCTGGGTCCGCATCAAAGACCTTTTCATTCAGATCTCCTCATCATCAAAGTATACCGTCCTCATCGTCATGCTAACGGATCGTACCGTGGTACATCCGTCGGAGCACAGCAGGTTCCGGAAGACGGAACATTTCCATGTAACATGACCAAAGTCTTCAGCACTTAGTCTGCCTATACAACTCTTTGCTATCGCCATGGGAACAGGCATTCCCCTCCCACCCTCTTCCTGCCCACTGCCTGTCAGGTCGATCATCTGAGACCGTCCCGGGAGGCAGACAGAAAGGGCGGGCCTGGCGCGGGAGTCTCCCTCGGGCCCCTCCGCCACCTCGTGGGACAGACAGACAGGATTGGATTCGAATGGATGTATGGAACCGACTCAACTCCCTCCCGTCAACTCTGAAACTCAAACTCCCTGGCTCGGCACCGCCTTAGGTAAGGTAAACGTCTGCTGGGGCTCTAACCAAGCCTCGACATCGCTCTTCCTTGCTTCGGTCCACTCCGGGAAGCCGCATATGCATCCCTTGACCGTTCGAGACCCCGTCTCCGCTGACCCCGCGATGCTTATCAGTACCCATGGCTATCAGACAGACAGACCGCCCTTGGACGTGGTTCAGACCGCAAGATCTACAGACATATCACGAACAGGTTGAAGGTCCACGCTAACACCTTGGAGACTCGCAGCATGCCCACTTCGATATCTTGCATATGCGCTGCTTCCTGTGCGTCATGTCATTAATGCCACTAGGAAATGAACCCCGGTTACTTTCTCCCATTTATCCATTTCAACCCAGGTGAATCTTATGCGTAGCTGGAACTCTCTCCTCAAGTACGAGGGTGCAAATAATCTCGTGTGATTGCTTTGTCTAGACTATCTCTAGATCTCTGGCTCTACTTATATGCATTTCATATAGGTTTTCCACCATGCTTCGAAGAATGGTCACCGATTGAGGACAAGGTACGATGCATGTATATGTACAAGCAAGTGCACAATCACCCGCCATTATCAGAGCATTATTACTTTATAATCACGACTAACCAACGTTCCAACCCAACGCCGCCCACTCAACAAGAAATTCCACACACATCCAATGCTCCTCATGAATACGATAAATCAAGAGAAAGGGAAGTGCAATGTATTAACCTCGCGGTCCTCTCGAGCTCGGATCCTTCCATCAAAGCTGGATCCGCCTTTTTGTTCCCAATGCAAGAAAATACCCCCCTCCCAGCAAAGAAAAATGAAATTAAAACCAAGACCGCCTCCATCATTTTGTCTAAAGACCTATTCCCAAAAACACGGGGAACAGTGTGTAAGAAAAAGCCACTCTGGCTCCGTATGAAAAGCTGGCCCATGAAATCCAGCCTATGATCAACCATGGGATGCAATGATGCAACTGTGTCCTGGATCGAAAAGCATATAGCATCCCCCTCTATGCAAGATGTTCAATGGCCGAGACCGGGTATCGCTTGCCGTTGTTCCAGAAAAGTGTCGTAGTAATTAGTCGTGTCTCCTCAAGATTATGTGCATGTTGTGTTGGGATCGTGTCAGTGTCACGGCGACCAAAGTCTCACATGACGATGCAATCTTTGTCATCTTTGCCGGCCTTTTGTATCTTGCCGTTCCTGGGAGGCGCCACTTCCATGGGCGTACCCTCACCACTCACGGCAGCTTGGATGATGGCCAGTCGCTGCTTGGCTCGTTCGTCTCCGGCATCGGCTGCCTTGACGTACCATACGTTGGCCTCCAGGATGTCACGGCGGCATCCTATGCCCATCTCCGTGAAGTAACCCACGGCATACTGTGCCTTGACGAAACCTATTTATGTCATGTCAGCTTGCCACAGTCAAACACATAAACTCAAATCCGGGATGCTTACCCAGCTCAGCAGATCGGCGAGCCCATTCGTAAGCTTCCTCCTCATCCTTCTCTAAAATTGGGGCTGCTCCAACCATGTACCAAGCACATAAGCCCATCATTGCAGCAGCATGCCCGCGTTCCGCGGCACCGGTGTAAAAGTGTACACTGAGGGCAGGATCTCGCGGGCAGCCTAGGTATCCGTGCTCATAAGCTTCTCCCAGTCGAAAATTCGCTTCGGGGTGACCAAGATCTGCCGCTTGTGTGAAGAGCTCCGCAGCATACGTAGCATCCTGGAACACATCATCGCCGTAGCCAGTCTCGTATAAGCAACCCAGCTGGTAGGGCGCCGAGTTGTACTGAGCATCAGCAGCTTCAGTGGCAAGTTTCATCCACTTGATACCCTCTCGGTACCTCTTCTCTCCCAGATCACCAGACAAGCAAGCTTTTCCGAGACGAGTCATAGCACCAGGGTGTCTCTTTGACGCAGCGCTCCTCAAGAACTGCACGGCCTTGGCGGGATCCTTGCGGCAACCCCAGCCAAACTCGTAGCACAGCGCAGTTCGATAAGCAGATTCTGCATGGCCGTGTTTGGCAGCCAAAACAAAGAGGGGAAACGCCGAGTTGTAATCTTCCTTTCCTTTGTTGAACAGACCCGAGGCGTAGCCGTCTGCGAGATAGTATTGAGCGAAAGGATATCCGCCACTAGCCAGGCGCTGAAGAATCTGTCGAGCTTCTCGAACCAGTTCGTGGGGGCTCGAGACTGTGCCTTCAACCGTCGGACTATCACGCCCCTTTTGAGGCTTAGGACTATTCTTCCTCGCCTTGGGGTCGGTAAAGTCGAGTCCCTGCTCCTGCGCAGTTGATATCAAGAATATCGCAAAAGAATACTGGATAGAAAAGTCGTTTGTCTTCTTAACATTCATCCGATACATATCCAGAGTCTTTTGTGTACTCAGGAGAGAGGCGTTGTTACCAACCACTGTACGCAAATTCGAGTTGTCGAGAGCAAGAGGAGCAGGAGCTTGCTGGGGATATGGCACGTTGAGCAGCTCGGCGTATGACGAGGGGCGCACATCTGGAGACTTTCTATTCTGCGACGGCGTCCGCATGTGAGAGCCGCCGGGCATCAGGCCAGGGGATCGACCTCGAGGGCCCATATCGGAATAGGCGGAGTATGATGATTGAGGTCTCGGAAGAGAGCTGCGACGGAAGTAGGTGGAATTGGGTGTCAGATGGCGCCGAATATTGGAGGCATTCTCAGCCAGATCTGGGTTCGATGCTGAGCGGGCATCGTCACTCGGAACACTGGACACCCGAGGCGGAAACTGCTGCTGGTGGTGATACTGAAACTGGGGGACAGATTGGCTCGAATGGATGTTGCCCTCGATTACGGAGCTCTCGGGGGAGTCTCCGATTGTCTGACACTCGACATTCTCGTTGATACCTGACAGTGAGCTGGCACTGGTAGTAGCCGAAGATTCAGCGGACGCGTGTTGCTGGTGGGTGCTCGTAGTTTCGTCCGATTCGCGGCTGTTGCGGTATGCGTCTTGATTGCGCACCCTATCCTGCGGGCTCATAGGATGTTGCTCATATTGCTCGGGAGTCGCCGTCGCCGTCGGTGATAGACTCAAGTCCGGAGCTACTTGAGGGGCTCTGTTGGCAGAAGCGGCCGGGCTCGGAATCGCAGGCAGAGATGGTTGACCAACGGATGTGTCAAGCGGCGGAAAACGGTGGGCGTCATCTTCGGGAGCATTCGAGGCAGCGTTGAAGGAGTCGGCCCTGCTCGACTGTTCATAGCCAGAACTTTGTGCGTTGTGGAAAGGGACTTTGGGCGGTGCTGGAAGCTGATACTCCCGAGTGCGGTCGACCAACTCAGCCTGGAACTCTGGGAATTGCGAGTGCTCAATGTTCGCGTTCGACGGCTGTGCCCAGTTCTCGTCTTGAAAGTTGACTCGAACAGGAGAAACAGGGGCGTCCCGGAGACGAGGCGCCCCCATGATGTTCCCTCCCGTGCCAAGCTCGTCAGGTCCGGAGAAACCTTGCATGGAAACCGTCTCTTGGTGCTTTGCGCCCGTTGAAGCTGAAGTCGGAGGCGGCGATGTACTGACTGCAGCCATAACACCGTCACGACTGGCGCAAAGACGGTCGTTGGAGGTTGTCAAAGCCGTCGGCGAGACCAGGCCAATATTTCAGCGGTTTTCGGCGAGGTTTTGTGTGTTCGAAAGACACAGTCTCGAGGCGATTCAATGCCGGTAATATGTATCTTGACAGCCGTATTCTTGTTCTTGACAAGAACAAGCGCCGCTGGCAATCGCCGGTTCGTCGGTAGCAATATGAAGTAGGGATGCGAAGTGGTCGGAGGTTGGCCGCTATGGGGAGGTGGTTGATGGAGATTTGTCGTCTGGGGGCCGGAAGTCCGATGGTTAGGTGGTAGTGGAGGCGGGAAAACGAGCGACGCGGGGCTGGCGGAGAGCAGCAAGCAGCCTCGAAGGATGGATGGAATGCGGCCGGATGCTGGGAGAAGGAATATACTTCAGTCAGCTCCAGCACGAGGAACGGAGAAGTCGCAAGAGGGTGTCGACGAGCGAAAATTCCATACAAATGGGATGGGATGGGATGGGATGGAGGAATTGGCCAGGGAGTGGAGTGTCAGTCTGGCGGCGGCGGCGGCGCGGCGCAATGCGGGTGCGCAGCGCAGGTCTAGCGGGTGGTGTGCAAATCCGCGCGATGGTGCCTGTCCTGTCCTGACCGTACAAGCACGTACTGTGCGGCGATGGTTATAGGTTAGTGTCCTGCACTTTATGGGGGAGCCAGGGCTTCCCGTCCAGTGTTTCTCTGGCATGCGACAGAGCTGAAAGACCTGGGGCAGGGATGAGAGACCGTCAGAGTCAGGCAGGCTTGGGGATGTGACACCGCCAGACGGCCCAGACGAGGCAGACTCAGACTCAGGCTCAGACTCAGGCTCAGACTCCATTGCTTGCGCTGGCTGGCTGAAGTACTTTTCCTTCGGGGCTCTCGATCCTCTTCAGCTCCGCCTGCCCTGTGCGTTGGGTTGATACACGCCGCCGCAGTGCATCGCGAACAGCCACCACGGCTTTCACCAGGGAACCCGGCCAACGTGCCCCAAACACTCACTCACCTCAACAACGCCCCCCGTCAGCAGCATCATCAGGGGACCAGCCCAGCCCAGCCCAGCCCAGCCCTCTCCAGTAAGGTAGGCGCTCGCTAGCACACAGGGCAGGGCGGCCGAAACGACAGTAGGCTGGGGTGGTCGTCGTTCCGAGTTAGCACCCCTTTTTTTTTTATGTCCGACGCAAGGGGTGGGGGAGGGGCGGCAGCTTGACGGGGGGGGGAGAATAAACGGGAGGGTCGGCCGGCCACAGCGACTTGAATGCTCGGGATGACGATATATTGCGGGTGCAGCAATGACGATGCCAATAACCGGCCCGCTTTACTGCCACGACGACGCTGATGAATCTCGACAGCAAGCCCCGAGAGATGGCAAGATCCAGCGCATGCCGGCAGCGCAGCGTGAGGTGGTGAGCGCGCGAGGTGAAGCAGCGGTCGGTCGGGCTCAGACGCAGTCGAAGGGTCCGTCGAGTCCAGCGAGCGAGCCCGTTTCTGCACCGTTTTTAGCACGGAAGCTTCCAAGGCTGGCACGACAGGGCTCCAGCTGCCCGTCTAAGCCCATCCAGGTCATTAGCGGTCCAGCGCGGGCTGCTGGCGTGCTTCGCCCAGCCAGTCCGTCCATCACGACACCCCTAGGCTAGGGCAGCGACGAGACCCTGGCACAGACACAATTACAGATGCCAAGGCCTTGTTTCATTTGCATCAGACACCCGGCCACACTAGAAGCCTCCTCCGCGACGCGATGCGGCGTATTACCCGCTCACGGGGTCTCCAATGTTACCGAGACCTCCTCGTCCCAGCACCCGCCCGCCAGCTTAAGGTAATATCAGGCTGTCTCTAGCGAGTGAGAGGGGCGGGTTGTTTAAGCCATTATTCAAGGCGGTGGCCAATCCGTCCTCTTTCCGCCCCAACCTGCCCTGACGATGAGTTTTGAGAGAGTGCAGCGCAGCGCTGGTGCCGCCGAGATCAACAAGTCTCTGCAACGGCTTCCCCCGTATTCTCTATCCCTTCTGGATCTAGAAGGGCCGTTTGCTACCTTGTTGATGTTGATCTCTTACTCCGTACTTGCGTCTCCTTTCGTACTCTGTATGATACCGGCCATCGGGTACGCATTTCCAGTCACTCCGTACCCTTGGTCCCCGGCCCGCAGCAGGGCTGAGCGGCGGCGGCCTTGGCCGTCATCCATCACAGACGCGGACGGCCAGCGAACAGTCTCAGCTCTTGGACCCCAGTGCCAAATCAACCCAATCTGACTGGCGCGCCGAATTCCGATCCAAGCATCGATGGCGTCGCAGGGCTTCCCCCATTCGGCAGCGTGTTCATGGCTGCTTCGGCATCCTGGGACTTGCTTGGCCCAACACACGCGGAATTGTCATTCGATTCGAGGCCCCCGCGTGATTAGCGCTGTATGTACGAAATAGCGTTGCTGTCAACCCGCCCCAGAACGACATGACCCGCAGGTCGAGCGGCTGAAATGAAGGTGAAGAAACTTGTGAAGGAGTCGGCTGAACGAACATGGTCGAAAATGGCCACCACTCGCCTAAACGGGAGAGCCAAGACAAGTAGTGAGCGACGTGCTCTCCTATTGTTTCCGCATCTTGCGATGCTCGACGATCCCGTTTAATGGACCCGCCAAATTCTTTACGAGACTCGATCACGAGGACTAGGTCCCCTTAGCTCACTGCAACCTCGTACAGCTTTGCGTCGCTTTGCGTAATTCGACCAACCACCGCTGCTCCGTTCCGCTGCCGTCCATTCCCAGCAACACCCTTTGCTCAATTCGATCTATGACAGGGACGCCATCCCTGCAAGCTTCCGAGATGTACTCCATACGGATTATCTGATGCGATAATCGTTCAGGAGAGTTCGTACATAGAGTCTTTGATATGATGCCTTGAGGCTCCGCTGCGATGGATAGGTAGTACTAGCTCTGCACTGTTGTCTCAGGCTGTACGTGACTATTTGAGCCGATAGCTCCCTTCGGCTACCCGCAGCATCTTGAACGACTGCTTGCCAGTAGGCTTTCTAGAATGGCGGAACGTCGTACAACAGAATCACTTGTGCGACTGACATGCTGGAATCATCTATAGGGCTGGAGCCGCTGTTTCTATTCCAGTCTCTTTTGCGCGACTTCAAGCAATATTTGGCAAATGAACGATCCCCAAACTTCACCTGGACAACTGTGTGTGCCCGAAGAGTAGGCCGAAGACAAGCCATGTTCCAAATAAACCTTGTCTCCTTGCGTACCTGTATGTGTTGAGGCAGCAGAGTGTGTGCGGTTTTTTCATTCAGGCTTGGCCGGTTACAGGCAATGCCAATTTTTATAGCATGGGTAGACAAAGGGTTGACACGGTGAGTATTGCAAACCACCGACCGAACTGATGGAGGCTGTCGGAGGAGTGGGTCTGCTTCCCGTCCCTTCGCGGCCCCACCATCACCGACGTTGCGGTCCCAAGGTAAGGTGCCTCCCGGATAGGAGTATTGTAAAGCGGAAGGTGCCCGGAAACCACCTGTAAAGGTCAAATAGGTGGTATTTCCAAACGGGGAGGAAGGAGACTCTCGGGTGCTCTTTCCAGTTTCCACGGACTACCACCCCCCCTTGTTTTCCTCATCTCCGCCCTTCACTTCCTCCTCCCTTCATCTCTCCCCTTCCAGTCTTCCGGGCAATTCATCTTCATGTCTTCCTCCCTGTTTTCTTAGTGTCTCCAGGGCACCTTGCTTCGTTCTTCGGTTAGGTTGGTTCAGTGAGCAATCGACGATTGGTGTCGTCGTCCATCTATTGCTGTGCCTAACCTTGGTTGTCCTAGTCGGGATGCTCGCATCTTGGCTGTAACAGCACAGTGTGGGCATCTCCATCAAGATACGTCTCTATCAAGCAACAGGAAAATGGGGCGTTTAGCGAGACTTCTTTGCATCTCTAATCGTACATGACCGTCGTGAAACCCCACCCTTCCTGATGGTGTTGTACGCGGCTGGTGGAGCATTGGAGCAAGATTCTGCAATTCCTGCACATAGATGCTTTGAAACATCCGCCAACGTAGATGATGACGACTCGGGACCCAGTCCCGACTCACCAACATCCGGGAAGAACCCACCTGAAGAGGAGATGTTGATAACGCAGAGATTATTCTATAGGGGTGCCGTAACATGGACAACCTTATCTATAACATGGACAACCGCTAACCCTACTTCAGCCAGTGTTTTCAGAGAAGAATTCGATTTTTCCGCCCCAAGGTTATGGTTCAGTTTGTGGTTAAGTGTTCGGGTTATGGTCAGGGTCTGGGTTTATGGTATATTTCCTGAAAAAATGTGATGTTGAAGCATCTCAAAGCTGGCACTCACTGGGCGTATTAGGCTCACTATATTTCGCTGGTGTTGGGTTCCAGGAACTGCTGTATTCGGGTTAGTGGTTATCCATGTTATGGCACTCATTCTACTCCGTATAGAATGGCTTCAGCTTCCTTGCGTCGGAAAGCCTACCCTACACCGCAATGAGACATATCGTCGACTGACGCGAACGCCTTTGCTTCTTGGCTATTTCGAATCGGCAACGGAAAATATTGCTATCGGTGTTCATACATATCGCCTAGATACATTGGATATCACACCATGAAGTGACGTCGTTGTCTGGAGAAACGCCAAGAATGCACATACCTACCATCTCGGTAGCAACGGTTGGTCCCGACGAGAGTTTCGGTATTCCGGGCCACGTGCATGACGACTCGAACAAACCCAAACACCGATCGAGAGTTTCCAAGCCCCGAGAGCATGAGCCACAAAGTCTATGAGGCGTCCGTGGAAAGAGAGCGGTAGAGGAGCCGGATGATTTACCTTTGAGCGCTGAGTGTCTCTAGCGTGCACCACGAACGAAGGTATCGTTCTACCCATGTCACGGATGTAAACACGTGCCAACTCACATGCAAAGTGTTACCAGCAATAGGGTCAACAATAAAAGTGATTATCTTGCATTATGGAGCTGTCTCTCGTATTTCAAGGATGGACATATCACCAGATGAAAGGGGCAGGGGGATTATCCCGTGTGCCCCATATGTGCAACCTTCTGGAATGCAAAGTTCCATCTTGCCCCGATCTAAGAACCCGTGGTTCACACACTCCGTGTTGCCAACCAAGAATTTCAGAGGCGAGCGCATATCGCATCTCTGTGAGCCAGGGTCGCCCATTCGACGCATGGACAGCCTCAGTGATATGGAACTTCGGCATCGAGGAGTTTGGACGAAACCAGGATTCTGCTCCGCGACTTGCAGCGCGAAGTGTCATCGCTGTAACGTTCATAACTGTGCTGGGCCAAAAATTTGCTCGGCAGCACAGCCCAGGCTAGAACCAGTCGGGCGGCCTGGCTGATTCGGATGAGCGTGGTAAGCGGGGGTGCTGAAAATAGACGCCAAGTCCACTGGAAGTACAACGGGCTTAACGACCCAGCAAATATGGCCAATTAAAAGGGGGCCAAACTGCGGCGGCCAGGGCGTTCTCTGACGCCATACCTGGGGAGGAGCGGAGGCGGTACCTCCAAGATACTCCAAGATACCCGGCAACCGGCTCGTCGTATGGGGCAACCGAATGGAATCGGAGCCAGGGCGGGCAGCGGGAGTGCGCGCTATTTTTATGCACGTGCACAAACACGCAACAGTTTTTGCACGAGGTCAGACAGGCACAGGTGCCCTGCCACGGACTGTCTGTACAGTACAGTGCAGGTTCGGGACAGTTACAGTGGAGCGGAGCGTTGCGCTGGCGCTGGCCCTCCCTTTCCCCCTTCGCATGGCCAGGCCATCTCCCACGCAAACCATCTCGCGATCCCTCCAGAAGCGCTGGGGAACGCTGCCTCAACACATTCGCTGTTGTTGTCTCTCGCTTCATTCGTACGATTTCCCGTCGTTCGTTTCTCCCGCGCCATCGCTGCCGTGCTTATTGCTTGCTTGCGCATTGCAGCCGGTTTTTTTTTCGGCTCGACCTCTCACGGCCTTGGCCCCTGACCCGCTCGAAAACTGTCACTCGTTGTCCAAGCAAAACTCGCAGCCAGCCATTCAGCTTGTGCGTGGCTTCCAGCGATTCGACGATCATCAATTTCAAACCACGGACCTACGCCTGCAATCTGCATATCCCCAGCCTCGAATTTTTTCCCTTTCTCCAGGGCTTGGGGTAGTTCGTCCATTTTACTGCGAAATCCTCGATCATCTGGGTGGAATTCAGTGGCGCTGCGCTCGAAACGCCGTACCGCTTCAGCGGTCTTCCAAGAAACTCTGCAATAGCAGGGGTGTTCCTGACCCAACAAGATCCTGACCTTGGAACTTGGCAGCCATAACCAGTCCCGTGAGTCCTTGTTCTCCTCTCGTCTCCTGTCGGAACGCACGTTGCCCGACTGGTTGATCTTCACCCTGCCACCTGCAAATCGCCGTTGTTGGCATCTTGACCTGAGTCAAACCTCCCGCCCTCCGCTTCATCTAATTCCCGACGTCTCATTGTCCTGCACAAGGGGTGAAGTCTCCCTGTCTTGCCTTTTCCGTCTCTCTTGCGTCACCGAAAGCTGTTGTCTCTAACATCAAATTCCTAGGACCATGTCTCTTCCCGAGCGGCCGGGCGCGAGTCCGCCGTACGACCAGCGCAATGTTTACCGAAACTCCCCGTCCCGGCGATCGCGCCCAGCTGACATAGAATCTGGTGGTTACCATCCCGTATCAGGGGCTGGGCATCAACGTGGGAAATCTGCTTCCTCTTCGTTCGCCGAGACCATCCGACCTAATTCCAATACAGAGAGTATGCCTCTGTCGCCGACCGACCCCCAAGGCCATCACAGGCGCGGGAGTTCCTCAGGCCAGCCGGTTTCCCGAAAGCGAAGCTTGATCCGACCCGAGCGAAACCGAATCGACAAGGACCACCGCAACTATCACTACCACAAACATGCTGCGCACATGAATGTCCTTCCCTCATCGACCGGAAACGATGCTATCATGGAGGATCTCGAGGCGTCGACAGATCGCTCTGGCGGCTCGCAGATGAACGATGATATTTCAAACAGCTCTCCCCCACGTGGCACGAGGCGACACACCAGCGGCGAGCATGAGAAAGGAGCCAGTTCGCGCGTCAAATCACACCCCAAACGGACCAAATCCGGCAAAATCACCAAAAACAACAAACGTAAAGGCAAGGCCATGGAGGAGCAGCTCCGGCCCCTGAGTTTTTGGAACGTATACTGTGCCATTGTTACGTTTTGGTGTCCCGGGTTCATGCTGAAGTGCTGTGGCATGGGGACGAGGGCACAGCAACGAGCCTGGCGAGAAAAGATGGGACTCATCAGTATCATTCTTGTCATCATGGCCATTGTCGGTTTCCTCACCTTCGGATTCACAGCGGCTGTCTGCAGTTCTCCCCCGGAGAGATTGCGAGTCAACGAGGTCGGCGGCGGTTACATGATCTTCCACGGTGTCGCATACGATTTGTCTAATTCGCACCACCCGGTTGCTGAAGGAATCCCCTTGGAATCTGATGGCCTGGGCGCCAACGTCTTGTGGGACCTGCCAGAGAAGCACGCTGGCCAAGACGGAAGCTTCTTGTTTCAGAATGTCAACGGCCAGTGCAAGGGCTTGATCACGCTTGCTGAGGGCTCTGACGTGCCGACGAACGATGACGACGATCTTGCTTGGTATTTCCCGTGTAACACTTTCAACCAGGACGGTTCATCCACACCAAATCTCACCATCCCGTACTATCTCGGTTACGCGTGCCACACTAGCACGGCTGCACGAAACGCTTTCTACTTGGATCTTCACGGTACGGCAGACGTCTATTTCAAATGGGAGGACATTCGAAACAGTTCCCGCAACCTCATCGTCTACTCTGGCAATGTTCTGGATCTTGACCTCTTGTATTGGTTCAACGAAACCCAAGTTTCCATACCCGACCGCTTCAAGGATCTGAGAGACACCGACAATGATGCTAATAAAGCTATCCGAGGTCGAGACGTGACTCGAATGTTCCAGTCATCTTCGGACAAGCAATACGCTCAATGTTTTGAGGAAATCATCAAAGTCGGGTCGATTGACACCGAGACTGTCGGTTGCATCGCGTCCAAGGTCGTGCTCTATTGCGCCCTTGTTCTTATCCTGTCGGTCGTTGTGGTTCGATTCCTTCTGGCCCTCATCTTCCAATGGTTCATTTGCGGAAAATATGCTGCTGCAAAGACATCTCAGAGCTCAGACCGTCGAAAGCGTAACCGACAAATCGAGGACTGGTCGGATGATATTTATCGAGCACCGCCAAGACTGCCTGGCGATATTGGCAGCACCGTGGTGTCATCCGACCGAGGCAGCAAACGCGGATCGTCTTTCCTCCCCACCACCTCTCGCTTTTCTACTGTATATGGCGCCGAAAGGACCACTGCCCAACGTCGAGCTCCTACCACCATGGCAAGCCAAGGAGCCCCTGGCCAGCTTCTCCAGCCGGGGTCAATATACAAACAGAGTAACGACAGTCGCGCGAGCTTCCTTCGGTCAGACCCATATGCTTCTGGTGCCCCCACCGAAGGTCCTGGACCAGCCGGTTTCATTCACGATGCAGTAGTGCCCCAGCCTCCGTCAGACTGGATGCCCTTTGGATTCCCATTGGCTCATACGATGTGCCTTGTCACGGCTTACTCTGAAGGAGCGGAGGGTATCAGAACTACTCTGGATTCCATCGCTATGACTGATTACCCCAACAGTCATAAGGTCATCGTCATTATTTGTGATGGTATCATCAAAGGAAAGGGAGAGAAGGTCTCGACCCCCGATGTGTGCTTGTCTATGCTTAAGGATCACTCCACACCTCCGGATATGGTAGAACCTTTCTCATATGTTGCTGTTGCAAGCGGTGCCAAACGACACAACATGGCTAAAGTCTACTGCGGATTCTACGATTATGGTAACAACTCGGCTATCCCGCTTGATCGCCAACAGAGGGTTCCCATGATGGTTTTGGTCAAGTGCGGTACTCCTGATGAGGCCACCAAGTCGAAGCCCGGCAACCGAGGTAAACGAGACAGTCAGATCATCCTCATGTCGTTCCTCCAAAAGGTCATGTTCGATGAGCGGATGACGGAACTTGAATACGAAATGTTCAACGGCCTCTGGAAAGTCACTGGTATTTCGCCTGACTACTATGAGATATTGCTCATGGTCGATGCGGATACCAAGGTTTTCCCTGACAGCTTGACGCACATGGTTTCCGCAATGGTCAAGGATCCTGAGATCATGGGTCTTTGCGGAGAGACGAAGATTGCCAACAAACGCGATACCTGGGTTACTGCTATCCAAGTCTTCGAGTACTTTGTCTCTCACCATCTTTCCAAGTCGTTCGAATCAGTCTTTGGTGGCGTTACTTGCTTGCCTGGCTGTTTCTGCATGTACCGAATCAAGGCTCCGAAGGGCGCAGCTAACTACTGGGTCCCTATCCTCGCCAACCCGGATATTGTGGAACACTACTCTGAAAACGTGGTTGAGACTCTGCACGAGAAGAACTTGTATCTTCTTGGTGAAGATCGCTTCCTCACGACCCTGATGTTGCGAACATTCCCCAAGCGAAAGCAGGTCTTCATTCCTCAGGCTGTGTGCAAGACGACCGTTCCGGATAAGTTCATGGTTCTCCTTTCTCAGCGACGCCGTTGGATCAACTCGACTATTCACAATCTCATGGAACTGATTCTCGTACGAGACCTTTGTGGAACCTTCTGCTTCAGTATGCAGTTTGTCATCTTCATCGAACTGGTTGGAACTCTTGTTCTTCCCGCTGCTATTGGATTCACTTTCTATGTTGGTACGTTACTCCCAGCTTTCTCAAGACTTACTTGGGTGCAATTTACTAATAATCGTGTTAGTCATTACCTCCATTGTTCATTCTCCACCGCAAATCATTCCTCTTGTTCTGCTAG
This sequence comes from Xenoacremonium recifei, assembly GCA_012184525.1. Taxonomy (NCBI): domain Eukaryota; kingdom Fungi; phylum Ascomycota; class Sordariomycetes; order Hypocreales; family Nectriaceae; genus Xenoacremonium; species Xenoacremonium recifei. The sequence goes on along the minus strand of WOFQ01000008.1, from coordinate 651,602 downwards.
GTTTGATTCTCGGCCTACCTGGTGTCCTTGTCATCATCACTGCCCATTCGTGGTCTTATATTGTCTGGATGTTAATCTACCTCCTCGCTCTACCCGTCTGGAACTTTATCTTGCCGACATATGCTTTCTGGAAGTTCGATGACTTCTCGTGGGGAGACACTCGAAAGACGGCAGGCGAGAAAACGAAGAAGGCTGGTATCGAGTATGAGGGTGAATTCGACAGCAGCAAGATCACCATGAAGCGATGGGCCGAGTTCGAGCGTGACAAGCGAACCAAGAGCGCCTACTGGGGATCAAGAGAGAATGTGGTTGGCGGCGGAGGCAGTTGGACCAGCCCGCCAGGTCACCAATATACTGAAGAGTACTACTCAGATGCTTAGAGGTGGAGGCATCGCAGAAAATAGTTTTCCGTCAATATGAGGGTATACGGGACGGGAGTTTGCTTGGATAGGGGAGCCACTGCGCATACACGAACGCTGTTTTAATATGGGAAGCCCCCGGTTGTTTACTTTATTGTTTTGTATAGGCATCGTTTGGTATAGGTCACTCTGGACGGGAAGCAGCGCATAAATTGGCGCCACGTATCCATAGCCTTGTATATATCAGTACTTGAACGAAATCCGTACTTTAATGAACTTACCCGCCTACTTCTGAGCGTTGACTGCCTATGAGCAAGATAACCTACACCATCTGAATTGAAGACACGCCGTGGTTCTAGAAACAACCTGGGAAGCAATCTGGATCTCTCTGCGCACTTAGAAAGGAACTATCACCATCCAGGCCACGTCAACGTATTGCATTGCCAGGGGAATCCATGTAGGTGATTTACAAAGACCCGGAAAACTTAACGACGCTCAGCAGGCATCACATCTTGTTTCCCAAATAAGGCGACACGCGAGCAACAGTGCGTAATGAAATTGTACTTATTAAAAGCCTTCCAAAGCGGCCGTGAAGAACCTAGAAAGAGTATCCCATAGCCTATATCCTCATGCGCCGTGCCAGATAGCCGCAATGCGTGCAGCAACAACAAAAACTAGCCCTTCTGTACATCGAGTGCATCATTGCTCATTGGGGAATCAGAAAAGAAAAGAAGACACAAACGAACGCCTTGTCCCTCGGTGTCCAAATGTTCATCGCTTCGTACTATCCACATCCTCGCCTAGTTCCCAAGGCTTGCGCGGGTCGACAAATGTCGACAATCGTTGGTCTCCCCATCGTGCTCCAACAGTAACCCAGACGTGTTTCTGGGGTGCATTCACATGAGCTGTTTCTCGGAAGCCGGCCCAGCGGAGTCTTGACTCTCTAGCCATGTTGCTGTTGCCAAGGCCACCGTTCGTTGCCCATTCCTTCACAACGTCTTTGATAAATGTGATCTTTCGGCGGAAGTCGTTGGCGGCAGGGATTCCCTGAAGCTCGGGGTCGATCTCAGGACGCCTTCGGGTTGTCGCCGTTCGAGTGGTTCGGGCAGCAGGTGATTTGGTTTGGAAGTTAAGAAGAGTCTGTAAGGGATACGAGAGCACGGCACGGTCGTCCAATGCCGCCGCCCCAATTGTTCCTGTAGCCGCAAGTCTTTCCGCGGCCTCTTGCGGTAGATGCCAGAAGTGACACCACGTACCAGTGGCGTCTAGGACGATCTTGGTATGATCAGGGAAGTTGAACTGTGTTGATTAGTTATACGCTCAACTGTCAGTGGAAGTTTCATGAGTAGCTTACCTGGAGATGACCGTCACAGAAAGCCCAGCATCCCACATCCCCAAATCGTTGGTAAAAAGTGACCAGTTCAGCCATTGTGCCTTTTTGCCCTGGGGACATAGCACCAGCAGCACCGGTCTCTTCAACCGGCATTGCATCATCTCTGCCATAGGCAATCATGTAGTTGGCGAACTTCTTCCATAGGATAATTCTTTCTCTCTTGCGGTGTTGAAAAATGTCCTTTCCAGGCTGCATCTTACCAGCCGTTCCATCTTCGTTTATCGACACCCGGAATTGCTCAGGAGAGACCATTGTCTCTGACAAGCCAGCTTCGCCATTGTTTTCGAAAAACTTGATAGGTTCCGTCATTGGGAGGGGTTGCGCCCTATCATAGTACGATTCGTCCTGCCTTCGCAGAATGTGCTTCTCGGCTCCTCGAACAAACATGCCCGCTGGAGGGAGAAGAGTGGTCTTGCTGCCCTCTGCTGTTGGGATGTCTCGAAGAATACAGCCCACGCTTCCATCATTGAGGATGTACCCCAAGCCAAATTTGTTGGTATAGTCGACCCATTTCACAACTACATGAGGGTGAGGGGGCGTCACAGTCTTTGACGAGATGATGGCCATTGACCTCGAGTTCAAAGCCCTCTCAAGCTCCGTCTGTAGGCGGCGGAGACGGCTGAGGATCAGTTCTGGCTCCGTTCCAGCGATTTGATCTTGTCTTTCGTTGGGACCGAAGAGGGTCGCAGGACGCAGCTCTGCGTACTGTCTCTTCGGAGGAGCAGCTGGCACCGACGTGATTCCCGATCTTCGCTCAGAAGCTTCCGTGTTCGAGAGCTTGACCGATGAAGCTGACGAAGGAAGGGTGGTTCGAGTTGTTCCACGCACGCTCTTGTAAGTAGACTCAGATGGTTTTTCGACGGGAGTGTCTCGGGTCAAATCCTTCACTCTTGGCCGAACGTTTTGAGAGGCTGACACAGTAGTCTCCTGGACCGATCTGGGCTTGGCAACTGCCGACATCGTGGAAGGCCGATTTTGCGCTCGCTGCTGAGCGGCAAAGCTCTGAGGTGGTTGACGGAGAAGCCCTGCTGGAGCTCTTTGACTGGCTGAAAATGACTCTTCAGACGAAGCAACGGGCTTCGAGGCGGCGGCAGCAGCAAGCTTAGCTTTGAGTTGTTGTTGCTCTTTTAGCCAGTCGTCGAAGGGCTTGTAGACAATGTCTTCCTCTAGAGGAATCATTGGAGTGAGCCCCGCCTTCTCTTCAGCAGCCATTTCCTTCCAGATCTGGGTATGAATGACCTGGGTCTGACTCCACGACCCTAGACAACATTCCCGGCACATGGCCTTGAGATTCTTGTAGGACTGGGACTGCAAAGCAGGTGTCATCCGGGTAATATAGAACTCCTGGCGGTCTGGTGGAATCTCTCGAAGTCGCGGTGTCATGTCCGTCTCAACCGGCATGTATCCTGAGGTGAAGAACGGATGTTGAATTATGGCATCAGGGTCTGGCCGTCGGTCTGCGTCCTGGAGCATTGTGGCGACGAGGTCCTTAGCGTCTTGACTGATGAATCGCTGCGATGTCTCCAATGCTGGCCATTCGTAGTCCCTTTCTCTAGCGCGACGATAGATTTCGTCCGTTGTGGAAGATTGAAAAGGCGGTTTCGAGGTAAACATGGCAAACCTTGGTTCTGTTAGTTGCTTAAGCCAAATCAGCAGAAATCAAACTTACATGATAATGCCCAAACTCCAGATATCGACCATGTGGTCATGTCCCTTCCTGCCCTTCTCCAGAATCTCTGGAGCGATGTAGTTGGGCGTTCCGCAAAGAGTTGTTCGGCGGATTGTCTGCATGTCCCTACCGGTCACCAACAGTGCGGCAAGTCCGAAGTCACCAATCTTCGCGTTCATTTGCGAGTCCAGGAAGATATTGCCCATTTTGAGATCCCGATGAATAATGCCTTTGTTGTGCATGTACTTGATTGCGCCGGCAATCTGAACTGAGTAGAAGCGAACTTCAGGCTCAGTCAAACCTTTGCGGCGCTTGACCATGTCCATTAGAGATCCGTTTGGGCAAAGCTCGAGGACTAGATAGGTAGAGTTCTCAAACGAAAACGCCCGGAAGAATTGCACAATGTTCTTGTGCTTCATCTTAGAGTGGATTTGCAGCTCTGTTTGGAACTGGAATTCTCATTAGCACCAACACGTATCTAATGTGGGATAACCAAGCAACCTTCTGTTCCATCTTGGACGGCATACGGCTCTTGACAATTTTCAAGGCGAATTTCTCCCTCGATGGCTGTAGTTGGCCATTGTAGCAGACAGCGAAGCCTCCTTTGCCCAAAAGTTTTCCGACGGTATATGTGGCCCCGGTAGGACGATCCGAACTGGGCGGCTCGATGACCTCGGCAGGTGGCGGTGGAGGATGTTCCTTCTCTTTGGCAGCCTTCAGCTGAGCAGCCGTCTTGGTCTTGATATCCGTCGTTCTGGGGAGTCGCTGGGCGTTGGCATCTCTAGGCGACAAAGCTTCAAGGTCGACGCCACCTCTGGCTGCGACCAGCCTGTGAGCCATGATCGTCGGTCGTGTTCCTCAAGCCAGACTCCCGTGAGTTCGTGAAGGGGCAGCGAATGCACGATTCCGGAAGGGAGGCAAGTCGCAAGGTAAGCAACCGCCGTAATCCGTTGAGAAGTTCAGCCTGAAGTCACATTAGCTACCGATTGCCTTGAATGCGTGAGAAGCGTTGTCATCTCCTTCGCACTGCTAATGAGTTGGCGGTTCTCGCAGCTACAACAGGGGACAAGATTGGTCGATCGGTTGAGGAGGTCTCTTACAAGATGGCAAAGAAAACGGCATGCGGCGATAGAGGAAGTTAATCGGCAGCCTAAAGTGAACGCGCTGGGGACATTTAGCAATGCTGAAGCTGAGTTTTGGTGAAGACGGGGTTAGTACCGAAACGACAGAAAGGTGAAGTGTGAATAGCAACTTGCCCACGGAGGAGAGAAACGGTGTTTCCGCGTCAATGCTCCGGGCGTTTGTGTACTTTCCACCCTAGCGTTGCCGCTGGCAACCGCCGAACCAAACCAGCCGTCCGCGCTGTGGGTCCCGCCTGCCTTCTATCTCAGGGTCCACCGGGGGGACTCGAGGCGCCGGAACATCGCGGCCTCCGGGCTATGACGGACTGCGACGGCCGGTGCTAGAAGCCTCTCAGGCAGCATTCGACTACCATGACAGAGCGTGTGTGCGTTTGAGGATGTGCGCATATCCGATAACGAACCCCAGACTTCCTCCTACGATTTTCATGTGTTGATACCTCTCCAATTCATCAGTCTCGCCACGGGATCAAGCCTCGCGCGCCCTGAACGGAGCTTCATCTGGATGCTGACGGGCTCGGCACTATCAATTCGACAGACAACATGGTTCCTCTCCCTCTCTTCAAACTCGCATCGTTGTTCGTGCGGCACATCTCAAAATATGGCGCGGTAGGCAACTCCTCGGACCCAATTGAGTACTTCCGTACTGACTTGGTCGCAGAATCAAATAAAAGCTCAAGCGCATGACCATCCGCGATTCCGAGCCTTTGCCGCCAAATACGGCCAATCGATACATCAACTAAACATGCGACTATCCGTTGCGCTATTACGGAATCCCGAGGCAGAGAGACGAGCGAAAGAACAGGCGGAGGCGCCGACGGTCAAGACACAAGAGCAGACGAAGCATGAAGAGGAGTTGAAGCAAAAAAAGGGCCCGGCAGCAACTACTCGGAAGATACCCTTCCAGAATGTGTGGAAGCGGAAATTCCGCCCTCTTCCAGAAGCAAAGGCAGTCGACTTATTCGCCGATGTTATTGGAGATACCTTTATATTGAGTGTGGCCGGAGCCCTCATCCTGTACGAGTATTGGAAATCGTCACAAAAGCCCGATACGACCAAGATGCGGTTCGAAGAACTCAATCAGAAGTTGGACGAGCTGAAGCAGAGGGAAGCAGATCTTGCAGAGGCTGAAGAGAAGCAGCGCCAGAGATTCGAGAGCTTGGAAGAAGCTTTACGCGCATTGAAGGATCCAAAGACGAAGCAGCCCTTGCTACCCAGCTTACAGCCTCAAGTGGCAGCAAGTTGACCTGCGATTTCAACAACCACAATCTACGAAGATAAATAGGACCTGTGAGAACTTTTACAACCTGGTCTCGGCACGTCGCGTCACTCGATACCTACAAAAGATACCAAATCTGCTTTTGGATTCTAGACTTTGCACATAGACATTTTGCGAGGAGAGATTGGAGGCGTCGGTACTGGTTGGCCGCAACCAAGCGAAATCAGATGTCGACGGTTGATGGCTGCGTCGATGGAGGACTATACTACCTGTCATGTACAATATTTTGTCCATATGGATGCACTACACTCTGCGGCAGGATATATTTTACTATTTCCCACTCCGAACATGAACAACGCCGACATGATTTTTTGAACGTTTTCCTGATGGAGGCTACGGCAAGGTGTTTCAGGACTCATAATCTTTGGCTTTACGTCGCGTGTTGCACAACCGCACCTGCCTTACGGAAGGAGGGACCCGCCAAGAAGCCCTGGTGCTTGCCTGTGACGATGAGGGTAGGCCTCGACGTCCAAGATCCGACGGGTTTGATACGCTGGCGGAAACTTCCTTGAACCACAAGATAACTCCCTTTCAAGGACTTGCATTGTTGCCGCCCTCATAGGCAACATGATTAGTTCGTCTCTGCGCACGCACAAATATTGGGGGTCGGTTGTTCCAGCACTTCTGAGAGCTCGCACAACAGGCTGGAAAGGTAAGACGACATGCCCTCACAGATAATTGCCATATTTTTATTCACAACGTGATAGAGACGAAGCTAGACAATCACGATATCTCTTTCCCGGTTGCAAGACCAGGCCGTCCCACTAAGAACTTCCGACTGCTTCTCCTTTCAGCCGAAGACTTGGAAAGCCAGGAGACGAAGAACAAGATAGAGAGGCTCTCCATATTGAACGGTGGTCAAGACGTCGCGGTTATCTTGCTATTGGATGGCGGCGACTGGATGGCCCGTTACAGCCAGGTACAAATGGAGTACGGCGCTTCACACTGACTGTTCATGGGAGACACACCTGACAGCGCAATAGCTTCATTGGCCAAACTTCATTGCAAATAATACCGATACCATCAGTGGCTGACTTGCCAGCTTGCGTCAATTCTCTCAGACGACAACTTTCGGCAAAAAGCACTGCTACGCAATCTCATGATGCTGGTCGAGAATTGGTGCGGGGCTGTGTCCGAGGACTCCCCTTGTCCAAGCATCAGACGAACATCTTGACAGGAGTGATCAGTGGGTTCAAAGACCTCACCTATCAAAGTCTAGTGCCAGAGCGCTCGGAAACGCTTGTCGACTACCTGGGGAAGAAAGACGCCGACCGTATCGTTGAGTTCTTCACTTGTGGCCCTATGCCGGTTAACCGGTGACGAAGACATCAAAAATCGAGGTTATGAGCGACAAACCACCATCTTTGAGACGACACCTCATTGGTATCTTATGAATACCATAGTCACTGTGACGGCGGATGCATGGAGGAGATGTATGGCCCCATGAGGACGAATTGTGAACTGATGAGGAGCGGTAACCGTTATCGGCGAGCACGACCACGGACGATGTATCGTCACCCTGACAGTTGGGACGTAGCCCAAAGAGGAATTATTCTGAATGAAATTATGCCCAGCCACGGAGCACATTTGTGCACATCGCTTGCGTTGCGCCACCGACGTGATGTTCCTGTGTGGTTGGCTAGGGTCCGAAAATTGAGGAGGGGCTGCACCAATCATCACAGCAGTACAGCCGCTGAACGGGAAGCGTCACATTAGCTCAAGTCTTCACCGACGTGAAAGCTCTCGCTATCACGCACTATCGAACGGTAGAGAATCTACTCCTGCGTTGACAGAATCACTTCTACTAATGCAAGCCGCATCACAAGTGCATGGAAGCGAACTGCTCGAGATGCAGTCAGCTCTCTGGTCACTTTGCATGAGCCCAGATTTCACAGTTCTAGATCCGGCATCACAGTGACGAATACAACTGTGATGACAATGCTCAATTCCTCCCTGGATGGCGCCTACAGATGAGTAGACAGCCTTGGAAGTGATGGATCTCATGACTGAAATCAGCCAACAATGAAGACGGGCGAGGGTTCGCAAGAAATTGGATTCGATCTTGCTCGCGGTTCATCTCGATTTATAAAAAGAACGCCCCAACCTCTGGCGCCTCATTAGGTAGCGCTAAGAAATGGCGGAGCGGAGTCGAGGCTACCCGTGACAAGGATGTTGCCGCTCGGACGCTACGCTTCCGCACCGCTCGAGGACGAGCATAAAACAGCATTTGCCTCAGTTGAGTCGCGGCAACTCTGGAACCAACATTGGCGGCTTAGACGAGTGTTGGGCCGACTCGAAACCCGAGGGGGCAAGGCTGACTTGGAAATGCTGGCGGCAATGACTTGGCCACCTACTTGTAATTCACGGATTCAACTCGACAGCGTGGGATCTCGAGGTAAAGAGGACAATGGCCTGCGGCGGGCGGGGGATGGCGCCGTTCGAGTCCCGTCACTAATACATACCGCCTGTTCAAGCACAACATGCCATTTCCGATGCATAAGCCTCATACGAGGACCGGAGTCGAAGCGGCTGGGCATCGGCCAGCAGATACCTGAGAGAGAAAAGAGACACTGGACGTTGCCATTGAGACCCGAGGCGGCCGTCCAGACCAGGGGCTTCGGCCTCGGACCAGGGGCCTCCCCTGTAACAAGTCCTTACCCCCCGCCGTCTCGCATGGTGATGGCCACTCTTGGAGAGACGGCTCTGACTTGATTGGCCTCACCCGCATCTCTAACCGCCGACCAGTCGCCAATCACCAGCCTCCAGCGCAACATCTCGACTGCTAGCTTTGGACCCCTCCCGGCGATGGCGCCCAGATCTGCTGTCGTCGCTGCAGGTGTGACCAGTGATCACAGCCAGCGATGGATCGTACTATCGTGTGCCTCACGCGGCCTCTCACAGGCTCACCGTCCGGCCAGGCGCTTCAAGAAGCGGGCCTCGTGCTGGGCGACCCCGGAAACCATGCGTGCATTTGCATTCGACATTCTTCGAGCGAGGCCCTTTCTTAAAAGTTGCGGATGGCGCCGTCGTCTTGCCCGCATCTCCTCCTCCTCCCTCAAACCCCCCTCCCCCCATCCTGAACCTCGTTCTGTCTGATCACCAGCTGCGGCTGCTCGTGCAACACCGAAAGCCTCATCCTCAATCAAGCTTAAGAGGGAGAAGCATCTGAGACTCGGCACTGGCCCTTTCCGAAGTCCACACACGCTTCGATTGATCTGCTCGCTAACCCTGGACGACAACCTTGATTTGCGACAACCCGCTTGCCTCGACCTCCGTGCGCATACACTTGGGGCTTGCGATACCACGACAACGAGTGTACTCCCCCTGCTGCAGCGGAAACAGCCGATGCTTTTCGGATGCTGGCGAGCGTCATAGACCGATTCACAAGGACGTGCATCTCCAAACCCGTGCCCACACCTTCGGCGGCTCGGCCTCTGAGCCTCAAACGCCTCAGACTCGGGTAGCAGGCCATCTGATACACCAGTCCCGGCTTCACTCCTCGGCGCGGCCGCCTTGGCCTCGAGGGTCCCCCCATATACCAGGCCATACCCTCCGTCTTAAGCTTTGAAAGCTTTCTTGTTTCTCTTTCATCCGCTTCCATTCTTTTCTTACGAAGTCGCCAGCTTGGGTCTGTCGACTATCGTTTCTTTCACTTCTTTTTTTTTTCCCTCTTCGTTTCTTAATACCCATTTCAACATTCTTTTTTACCTTTTCCTTTCGAACCTCGCGGGTCTGGCTACCCTTTTTAACCCTCCTCGACGACATCTTTGATAGAGTCGCCTTGTATTATTACGAAGAGTTTCGTTGGGACGACTGGTTCTTCGGCATACTTCGCCTACGAGCTCTCCTTTACGCAACGGAATAGATACGACAGAAGCGAGCAATCAGCTTTGGAAGAAGACGAAAGGCACCAAGAAGGAATATAATAGGAAGGACACAGAAAAGCAAACATGGGAAAGCTTATCAAGAACCACTGGGCTCGTCTCATCATCTTGACCGCAGCGGCCTGTGAGTTTCTGGCACCAAGGAGAGCCATGTCCGGCATCCACTAACGCTCTATTGCAGACCAAGTCGCTGCCGCAATCGAGGCCTTCTTCTGGCCCAAGATCTTCTGGGACTTCTTGACAAGAACACTCGACCCAGCCGTTCGACCTGTCCCGGTACTACAAATCATAAATTTAGTCTTCGGACTGTTTATGTTCGGCTTGGAGTGGCCGCTTCCATTCCTGGCTGGAACCGCCATCCATCGATCTCTCGAGTTTCGGTTGGCGATATTGCCGCTCACTTCCCTGAGCGCCATCCTCATCTACCAGGGCACGAACCCAGCTTTGTACTACCTGATAGGCATGGGAGCCTACTTCTGGGCGTATAGTGAAGGAGAGGTACGAATTTCTCACCCATGTCTCGTTTTATAGACGTATCTCTAATCTAACACCCGTATAGATCATCTGCGCAACCCCATGGACTCTACCCAAGCGTGGCCGTGGTGGCGGTTCACGCGTATAAACCTACAACGACACCCAGCTGCAAGAGCATCACAGAGGGAGTGCTCAAGCGCCAGGACCTTGTATATACGTGGAAAAAGAATCTAGAACACCAAAAACAAAGCTCTTCTTTTTTCAAAGCACCCAATTTTTCTTCTTCTTTTAACTTCAATACTGACGGAAGCAAGCAATGGCGTTGACACGGACTGTTTTCATGTAGCCCCAACCGGTTTTCTCTCCCTTCGGAAGGGTTCGGGAATATTACAGGGGGTTGACAAGTTACAATGCTTTGAAGTCACAATGCCGCGCTACAAGCGTTGATGACCTTGAACGTAATGGCGTTGGAATGGCGGGAATGGGAAGAGAATTACTCTGTATGACAGGCCGTCCACTGAACATGTTCTTTGGCGTACCTTAGATTTGCACAAGCAAACACACATAATACCAAATACCCTTCTAAGAACAAGCAACTGAGAAAAAAAACGGCACGAGTGCTTTGGAAACGCTGGTGACGGACTGTGCGGTCTCAGAGTGTTGAAGGCCCACTCACCGTCGGCTGAGGTTCCGAAACCTGCGACGTCGGATCTACACTTGACCAGGCACTGATGGAGCTTGGCACTACAGAGTAGTATTGGGGTGCGTGCTTCTCCTGACTTCAGCACTCCTTACTAGAGAAACGAGATTTAATTGTCAGTGCACGGCGGTTGAGAAAAGCACGTGAACCACAGTTCGCGTTTAGAAGACGACTTCGGGTCTGCAACGAGGCGACCGAGGACCCTGATGTCAACAGACAGTTCCCACATTTACACAGTCCTGGTCATGATTTGTAGCTGGGGAAATGCTTCTTTTTTCTTGTTGATTCAATTTCACTCGTATTTTCAGAGCAATTGAATTGCCGAACGGGTCTTGCCTATCTGATTTTGATATGGATATCCGTTGTCCCGTGCAATATTATCTTAATGAATGCCTCGATTTAGGCCACAAAAAACGCCGTCTGCTTGCCTTGTCCCAAGACCCTTCACTGCTTGCCGAATTGCCAAGTCGAATGCACGATTGACCTGATGCTGGTTGCATCATTCACAGTCTGCTTCTTCAGAAGCTTGTAGTCTGTCGGCAAGGTGAGGGTCATAGTTGCCAATACGCTCTAGTGCGAGACCATCGCACCCATGGAGTCGTTCTTCACACCTTGGCGTTCGGGCATCTGTAAAAACAGGGTCAGCTCATTGCGTCGTCATATTGGTCGTGGGATGTGTTCTTACCTCCATAGTCTGCAAGCTGCCCTTCTCCAAGATAAACTTGATAGCCTCTTCCTCATCCGCAGTGTCGAACTCGCTCTCTAGGGTGCCCTTTGCGGCGGTGTCGTAGGTGCCCTGAGTGCCTTGCCTGCAAAGGAGTTAGATAAGCGGCCGGGAGAAGGAGAACATGAAGCTTACTTGTGTGTTCTGAAGACCTTGAAGGTGGAGACGAAGTGAGCCATGGGGACGCTCTTGTCCTCCTGCCACTTCTTGTAGGTCTCGACATCATCGACGAAGACAAGGAAATCATCCTCCTTGCCCTTGAAGTGAACCTTGGACTGGTAGGTCTCGCCGCGAGCCATTGTTGCTGAGATGTGTGGTGGGGTGGGTTGTGGTGTGTTGAGAGTAGGAGTGCGTCGTCGCTGTTCGTGAGAAGTTGGTAGAAGAGCTCGTGTTGTTGATTGTGAATTGATTGAGATGATGAGATGTGTGAAGAAAGAAAGAGGAGGGGAGCTGCGATCGGAAGGTTTAAAAGAAGCTCTCAGATGATGAGGGGAGCTTGCTCGGCTTGCTGCATCTGATCATGAAGCTACGTCATAGCGCTCTGGCTCTTTCCCCAAGTGCATCACCGGCCGCCCAGCCCGCTAATAGCCCGCTAACAGCCGCCTCAGAATCCGCAGAATCGGGGTAAGAGTGGCCTGTGCGTCCCCGCTACGTCGGCTGCACCCACCTGAGGTACGTCACTTGTTTGCTGAAGCCGTCCTCTAAGCCTCAGCTTGCTCAGGCACTGGCAGCTTTTCTTGATCGATCGCGTGCCATCACGTTCCACATCGTCATCTGTGTTGCCTTGGCCCTGGTTGACCGAATATCTCTCAGGCGGGAATTCTGGGCCTTAATTCTCAGGTACCGAATGTTGGGCACGGCACTCGGGGAGCTAATGCAATCGATCCTCAATTTGCAGCAACACTACTTATGCTATTGAGTATGAATGTAACCTAAAACCGCCGACTGTCCGCTGGATTGCTTGGAGGAGAGAGGCCGTCCAGCAATCTTCACTGTCCTGCCCCATCGCTTTGACCCTGACCTTGTAAGAACCGCATGTCGGCATGCTCAACATCTGAGACGCTCCGTACTGCTCAGCGAAGCAGACCTCGTATGCCTGAGCCATCGCTTTCACGCAGACTTCCAAACCTCGCCCATCGAAGACTGTTGCTCCGAGTAACATTGGATTCTTGTTGGCTTGTAGTAGTTTCGTTCTCCTTATCCGGCGGCGATACCGTGTCTCCCACTGCCGGTGTGCCTCGTTCACTTGCCACGTTTGTTGCAGATGCAGTCTTGTCGCTCAGCGCGACTCTGGAGATTTCCTCGTCCGAGGTGGTTGAGGTCTGCGTCTCCCCTTTTCGTGGTTCTGTAGTAGCTTTCTGTGCCGCATCATCGCTGGGACGAGTCGATTTATTGGTCTCGTTAAGCTCGTCTGAAGTTTGTGCCACCCTCGAGCTTCCAATTCTTCCAGGCATGCTATGCCTTCTTACTAGAGGATGGCCTGCACTGCTGAACTTGCGCATCGCGTTGGAAGCCGAATCCCTTACGGAACGCTCGCTCCTTGATCGAGATAGCATACCCGGGAACGGCAACAAGTCTTTGCTCCAGATATCAGACATGAGCAATTGTAATCGAGCTCTCTCGCCGCGGGACGGTACTAATACCGGGAAGCGCGCGTTTGTTGACTGCAGAGAGTGTGAGCGATTGACTGTCGACAATGAGGTGTTTCGAGTCCCTTGGCTGCTCGTGTTTCTAATGATAACCTGGCATGAGTTTGATGCCGATCCAACGGTCATTGCTCTGTGAATGGATTTTTGGCGAACAACGGTACCTGGCGCATTATCAGTATGAGCTGAGTATCTTCTGCAGGATAGTGGAAGAGATCTTACCTGGCCTCCCAACAACAGGCCCCAGACTACGTATATTCAGCAGAAGACAAGTAAAGAGATTGGGATCCGGTCCAGGGGTAGGTGAGCGAAACGGAAACGGTCGCCGTAGTTGCTCTCGCCATTGATTTTCTTCCTCTGCTGAGCAAGCAGACATGATCAACTCGTATAGTTGATCATCATTCTCGAAAACGAGTTTCCAGGAAAAAGGTGCGGTATGACATTGTAAGCCTACGCAATGACTATCACATCAGCGACTTCCCCCTCCTTCACTACTAACTTCAAGTGATGGCTTACCTCCCCGTGAAGTGTTGACTTCCTCAATCCAGGCGGTATTCAGATTGATCGAGGCATAGATACTGTAGATAGGGTCTACCATGGCAGCCGTTGCGAGACACAAAATCTCTCTATACAACAGACACATCATGTATTTGCCCTTGATTCTGTCACTGGTTTGCCAGCAGACGTAAAGCGCACCACACATTCGAATGTGTCCCAATGATCGAATTTTAGTTCTTGTCTCGGAATCAATTTTCTGAAGCGATGTAAGTATAGCTCTTTCAAAGGGGAGCACAACTTGTACCTGGCCTGGGAGCACCAGTCGATCCTGCAATAACCACGTTTTCTCCAACCGAGGCTTCATGCTACAGTCGCCTGTAGCTCGATTGATTTCTACAGTCGCCTCTCGAAGCCTGTTCAGAGCTGTCTCAATCTCCATGTGTGACTGAGGACATTCAGTAGCTGGTGTGAGCCTGATCAATTCTGCTAGAAGGAGTGGATATCGACACATTCTTTGGATTGGCTGGTTACCGTCAGATTGAGTGAGCTAGAGGTCAGAAGAAGGGAGATGCTGACCTTTACAAACAAGTCAGGGACCAATGAACTCTTCCTGCCTTCTCCCTCATCGGATCGTGAAGATCGGGTTGCAAACTGGAGGAACTCTAGAGCTTTTTGATGTAAACCCAACTCAGGCAATCCCTCGTGATCATCGATGTCATTTTTTATCATGGCTTCATATTTTGCCCCATACTCCTCATATATGAAGAAACGTCCCATCCACGATGCGTTAGCTAATAGTTCACTGCGTTGGGTTTAGAAACCGCAAGACTTACATTCTTGGTGAATATCTTGGCAACTTCACCAGCAACCTGTGGCTCGGATAACAGGCCCGGGATCTTTTTCAACTGAGAGATGTCACTTCGACATTTCCTGATGGCATCCGGGTCTGGGTTTGGCTTATGACCGGTACGTGTCCCCTTGGACTCAAGCAGTGGCAAAACGAAGTCCAGCTGAGAGTATTCCGAATCTGGAATCACTCGGTGTAGGTCCCCTAGTAAGTTATCGTGGAGGCAAATCATGTCATTCAGATTCGAGCAGACAGACTGCTTAAGTCGAGACCCAAGACAGGTATGATGGGCGAGAATGCTGGTATATATCTACTTCTGAGTGAGTGGCTAACTTCTAAGAGAGGACTGAGGAGAGGAGACTTACCTTCAACAGAAAACGGACATCTCCGATGTAATTCTCCTCTGTTTCGAGCAGTTCCTCAAGAACGTGGCGGCGCTGCAGGGCACGATGTAACAGTGCCGGAGAAAACGTCTTATCCTCGCTTTGAGTACTTTCTTCAGAAGTTCTGGGGCGTGAAAAAGAAGCCCAGCTACTGTGCTCAGTTTTTGAAAGTCGATTGGAAAGCGTTTGAATTCGTCGGTGTTTTGTCATCGCACTGGTGCAGGTGCTGACAGATGCACTCTGAACACCGGTCACAAACTGGAATGAAGACCTGGACCGCCGGTCAATTTTTGGAGACCTTCTTGAGAGCCGTAACCTGGTTGTTTCTTCATGACTATTAGGGTCTTGTGACGAACGAGAGTGCGAAGACTTCTGAGTCTTCTTGAATTTGACCTGACGGCTTTGGAGAGACTTCATCCAGCTGTGGAATGTACGTTTTGGCTGCTTAAGAATCTTTTCTTGATATTGGCGTGAAGATTCCAGTGAGTCCCCAGTCGGCGAGAAGGTGGAAACGTTTCTTTCAAACAAGGATCGATTCGGCTCGTCAAGATTTCTCGTTTCTTGGATGGGCTGAGGTTGCAGCCAGGCTGGCCAAGACGGAGGGCTGGCGAGAGCCATGACAGCATCTTCATGGAAAACCCTTGAGTGACTAAGGAAAAAAAAATGTAAAGGAAAACACGATGCAAAACTGATCCCAAGAAACCAAGAGAGAAACCAAAATCGGCAGAGAGGTGAGCCCAGTCGAGCTCGAAGAGCACTGGCGAGGGCAGGTCTAGATATGGAGGGCAGATCAGGGAGCTCTGCTAACTGGATGCCAATATAATTGTCGCTTATTGCATTTCATAGGCGGGCAACTGCCTCGATCGAACTTCGCGTTGCAACTTCCTGATTGAACCATTGGACAGAGTCACGAGCAAATGGCGGGTCATAGGTGGAAGGGCGAGCCTGACATAGCAGCATTTCAGGATCATCTATCCACGGGCAGTGATGACCCCTGACATCTTGACAATTTCAGATCTGACTGCCGCGTCTAAAACTTCTTGTCTAGGCTCAGTCAACTTGGAGATTCAAGCCTCACCAAAAAGGAGGCAAGTGGATGTCTAGCGAATTCTGGGCGAAGTTGGGAAGGCGCCAGAATAAACCCGAAACTATTTCAGGGTATTCAAGGCCGCAAAAGAAAAGCAGTTGATATTGCCAAATGACTTTGACGAGAAAGAAATTGGGTTAGAACGTCTACTTATGAGCGGCGGCGCAGCAAAATGTGCGGACACCTTGATGGAATCTCGGCGGAGACATTGATGATGGCTTCAATCGTTTGATGCCCTCGAGCTTCCCTGGGGTTGGGGAAGCTACGTAGACGACCTGCCAATGAGCTTCGATGTCTTGTCAGAAGGGCCAGACCAATTACAGAGATCTGTACACGTTTCAGAGGCGAATCTAGTATATGAGGCTAACAGCGAGAAGAGGTGAGCTGCTTAATAAACGGAGACTTGAGGTGGTGATGGTGGCGGGGCTGGGAGTTAGGAGAGCGGGTTTGCGGGCCTTACAAGTAGGTCCCCGACGTAGGCGAAGTTCCTCCCCTGTTTAGGTGAGTTGCCCTCTATTATTCAGCGGATAACCTTCCCTGACTGTACTAGAGCGGACCCGGAAGTCGGAGCGGCGGCGTGAGTGGCCAAAGTCCCAGTGGAATTGTAGCGGATTACAGGTAAGCGCGCCCGTGCCTAATAGGTGCCTACCTGGCGAACTACTATCGGCTGGTGCAGAAACCGCCCAGTCCCCGAAACCAAACGAACACGTTGAACTTTCTGGAAACTCGGACTTGAGACCGGCGCGACTTCCACGGAGGAGCGACTCTTGGCGATACCAGTTCTCCTTCCTCTTCCTTCTCTTCCCTCAGTGACCATCTATCATGATAGGCAGTCACTAACTGCATTCCTTCTTCTTCTTTCTCCCTTCGATTCTCCCCTTCCCTTGCAGCGCTCTTACAGGCAGTTGCTGCAGCCACAAACCCCACGGCTGCATCTTCCTGGTCGCAACACCAAAAAGTCTCCGGCCTTGATCCCAGTCCAACTCTGTGCCCACAGAGCGCGCGCGCAACCCCAGCCATGGAGAACGCCTTTGCGCATTCTGTTGACGCAGTCCTCGCCAACTTCGACGTTGACCAAAACGCCGGGTTGAGTGACGGACAGGTCAACGAACTGCGCCAGAAGCATGGTCGCAACGGTACGTTGATTCCAGCTCTCCGAGAAATGCCCGCGGCAACTTGGGACTCAAACTGATGTTTCTCCAGCAATCCCGGAAGATCCCCCGACTCCCATCTGGGAGCTTGTTCTTGAACAGTTCAAGGACCAGCTCGTGATTATCCTCCTCGGTTCAGCTGCGGTATCGTTCGTCCTCGCGCTCTTTGATCAGGAGGAGGGATGGAGTGCCTTCGTTGATCCTGCTGTTGTAAGTTGCGCCAGAAATTGGTCCCTTGTTGTGTCTCCTGCTCGGTCAGTGGCTAACGTGTGCTTCTGGTGCAGATTTTGACTATCCTCATCCTCAATGCCATCGTTGGTGTCTCCCAAGAAAGCAGCGCCGAAAAGGCTATCGCGGCCTTACAGGAATACTCCGCCAACGAGGCCAACGTTGTTCGAAACGGCGGCCATATATCTCGAGTCAAAGCCGATGAGTTAGTCCCTGGAGATATTGTTACGGTAGCTGTTGGAGATCGGATTCCGGCCGACTGTCGAATCATCCACGTTGAGAGCAATAGCTTTGCTGTGGACCAGGCCATTTTGACCGGAGAGTCCGAAAGCGTTGGCAAGGATGAGACCGCTGTCTTGACAGATGAGAAGGCCGTTCTGCAGGATCAAGCCAACATGCTCTTCTCCGGAACTACCGTTGTTACAGGCCGAGCCAGGGCGGTGGTCGTCCTCACTGGTGCAAGCACGGCTATTGGAGATATTCACGAGAGCATCACGGCACAGATTTCGGAGCCTACACCGCTGAAGCAGAAGCTCAATGATTTTGGTGATAGCTTGGCAAAAGTTATAACTGTCATCTGCATCTTGGTTTGGCTTATCAACATCCCTAACTTCAACGACCCGAGTCATGGAAGTTGGTCCAAGGGCGCTATCTATTACCTGAAAATTGCCGTGTCCCTGGGCGTTGCGGCTATTCCGGAAGGCCTTGCTGTCGTCATCACGACATGTCTAGCACTTGGAACGAGGAAGATGGCTGCTAAGAATGCCGTCGTCCGAAGCCTCCCTTCTGTCGAGACGCTTGGGAGCTGCAGTGTTATTTGTTCGGACAAGACCGGCACCCTCACCACCAACCAGATGAGCGTCAGCAAGGTTGTTTACCTCGACGAGCGCGGTTCCGACCTCGTGGAATTGGACGTCGAGGGAACTACCTTTGCCCCGAGGGGTGCAATCCGGATGAATGGACAGGTCGTCAGCAATCTTCACGGCTCCTCAAGCACGATTCGCCAGATGACCGAGGTTGCCGCTCTCTGCAACGACGCAAAGTTGGCATACGATTCCAGAACGGCTACTTTCTCCAATGTCGGTGAACCAACCGAAGGTGCTTTGCGAGTCCTCGTCGAAAAGATTGGTCCCTGCGCGCCGGCAGATATACACCCTGAAGATTGCGTCCACTATGCCAGCGCAGAGTACGAGAAAGCGCTCCCCCGGCTCGCCACTTACGAGTTCTCTCGCGACAGGAAGAGCATGTCTGTGCTTGTCAGCGAGGGCAAGGGTAAAAAGCTGCTGGTCAAGGGTGCCCCTGAATCTATCATTGACCGTTGTACCGAAGCCCTCCTTGGACCCAACGGAAAAAAGGTGCCCATCACAGAGAAGATTCTGGATCTCCTGATGAAGGAAGTTGTTCATTATGGTAACCGAGGCCTCCGCATCATTGCCTTGGCCAGCGTCGAGGACATTTCAAACAACCCTCTACTTGGATCTGCCAAAACAACGGAACAGTACGCTCAGCTGGAACAGAAGATGACCTTCCTTGGCCTTGTTGGCATGTTGGATCCTCCGCGAGAGGAAGTTCCCCGAGCTATTCAACGATGCAAGGATGCCGGCATCCGAGTCATTGTGATTACTGGCGACAACCGCAACACCGCTGAGAGCATCTGCCGTCAAATCGGAGTCTTCGGCGAGCACGAGGACCTGGAGGGCAAGAGCTTCACTGGCCGAGAATTCGACGAACTACCCCAGAGCGAGCAGTTGGAGGCAGCCAAGACCGCCTCTCTCTTCTCTCGCGTTGAGCCTGGCCACAAGTCTAAACTGATTGACCTACTTCAGTCTCTGGGAGAAGTCGTCGCTATGACAGGTGACGGTGTCAACGATGCCCCTGCTTTGAAGAAGGCTGATATCGGTGTTGCCATGGGCTCGGGCACTGATGTTTCCAAACTCGCCGCGGACATGGTTTTGGCTGACAGCAACTTCGCCACTATCGAGGTCGCAATCGAGGAGGGACGTTCCATTTACAACAATACTCAGCAATTCATCCGGTATCTGATCTCGTCTAACATCGGCGAGGTTGTCTCTATCTTCTTGACGGCGGCGCTGGGAATGCCCGAGGCTCTTATCCCTGTGCAACTGCTCTGGGTCAATCTTGTTACCGACGGTCTTCCCGCTACTGCCCTGTCTTTCAACCCTCCCGACAATGACATGATGAAGCGCCGACCCCGAAAGCGAGATGAAGCTCTCATTGGTGGCTGGTTATTCTTCAGGTACCTGATCATTGGAACTTACGTTGGCCTTGCGACCGTCGCTGGCTATGCTTGGTGGTTTATGTATAACCCTGAGGGCCCCCAGATCACCTTCCGCCAGCTCTCTCACTTCCACCACTGTTCGGCGAACTTCCCTCAGATTGGTTGTGAGATGTTCTCGAACGACATGGCTAAAGCCGCCTCGACGGTGTCGCTTTCAATCTTGGTCGTTATTGAGATGTTCAACGCCATGAACGCGCTGTCCTCGAGCGAGTCCTTACTCACTCTCCCGCTGTGGAAGAACATGATGCTCGTCTATGCCATTGCGCTCTCGATGGCGTTGCACTTTGCTCTGTTGTATACGCCCGTGTTGCAGAGTCTATTTGCCATCCTCCCCCTGAATGTCTTGGAATGGAAGGCAGTGGTTATCATCAGCGCTCCTGTCATGTAAGTTCCATGCTCTTTTCCCAAGTTTCCACAGTATATGCTGACAATGGCTAGACTTCTCGACGAGTGCCTCAAGTTTGTTGAGAGACAGCTTTTCCTACAGAAAACCACAGACGATTCGCTCGAGACCAAGAAAGAGCAATAGATAGACATGTAGAAAGACATATGCTGGCCCAAGCCAGGTAGACTTAGATCGATCGATGCAGCATCGCGTCGCTAAACAACATGAAATCTGTAAAATGAGACAACATAAACCACAGAAGTCCGTTATTGAGTGGGTTGCTCCGTGAAAACTTAGCACAAGTGATAGTCTGCCATGAAATTCAAATTGTGCTTTGTGCACATTCATTACCCGGCTGTAGTATCGACCGAATATCTATTCGTACAAGATACAACCCGACTCCCTCTAGCCTCTGTTTGCCGATGACCTCCCTTTGTAACGCCTTTAATCTTGTCGACCCTTTAGTAATCGCTTGGTAACCTTGTCCTTCTCGATGATGTACACGTGCGCTCCCCATCCGGAAAGAGCATCGCGGTCGACAGCATTAAGCAATGCTTGAGAGATGGTCTCGAACAAGGCATCAGGTTCCTGGTTCGTCCACCATCAGCTTTCTCGTCAATTCCCACATGTCCGTGAGATTACTCACCAGATCCGGCTCCCAAAGGCTCTCACACATGCCAAAAAGTTGCTCTGACGCCGTGCCGGAGACGATGAAGTCCTTGGCGAAGTCGATACATCCGATGCTGTCAAACCCACAGATGAACGGTTTCCCGGTCTTAGGCTCGAGCCCTGCGACAACAGGGGAGACGAAGTAGGGGCCGAAGCGTTTCTCGTACAGGGACGAGGACACCAAGTTGGCAAAGGTTCGGGGTGCAATCTGGCGTTCCTCGCGGAGGCGGTACATGTTGACCTTGTACCGGAAGACATCACTGACGGTGTTGACATCGGTGGCTAGACCAGTCAGGCCCAGGAAGACGTCTCCGTACTGGAAGATCTTGGGGAAGTTGTTGGAGACGGTGAGAGCCTGCAGACCGAGACGCAGATCGCATGCGATGGCCACGCAGTCCTTGCCGACCATGGCAACGCAGGCGCCGCCATCTGGGGTTATGTTAGGTTATTCGAACGAGATTGGTAGGGATCCGGGAGTTTGCGCACTTATCGAGAAGGGAGACGACTGCGGTTCGGGTTAGCTGAAGGTCACGACACCATGATACCGAAGGAGGGTCTCAACGACATACCATGACAGCGGCTCAAGAGTGACGAGGCGGAACGCGCCCTAGTTGGAGAGTCAAGACTGCGGTGTCTGCGATGGTTGGGGAATCGACAATGGCGCGCTATCCGGGCGGTTGCGGTGTGGTGGTCGGCCGGGTCGTGCTGGTGTGGATGTCGTCGATAGGTGGTTGAGGTTGATGATGGGTGGTCGATGGATGGAAGCTCCTCCTCCTGCACAGGCAAGCTCCAGGCGACGCAACCTAACGGGCGGGCTGGCTGGCTGGCTACAAGGCAAGGCAAACATGGCCTGCGCGGCGAGTCGGGTCGGAAAATCCACGCTGCTTCAGGGCCGATTGGTCCGAGCTCCGGTGGGGGCCCGCTGGAGCTTCAGCGCCGTTTCGACATTACCTCACTGCGAGGCTGCCTGAAAGCTGACCCAAGTCCAGTCCAGAGCACCCGGCCTCAGGTACTGACTGACTGGACCGGAGGCAAGTTGTCTTGTCATCAGCCCCGCGGACTGTTCGAGAAGACGGTTGACTCGTGGAGTTTCAAACGCAACTGGCCGTTTCGTCAACTATTGGCATCAGGATCCTCTTTGCTTCTTCTATGCTCTCGAGGCTACATCCTCTTGCTCCCCGCTAGATCTCCCCTCCCCCACTACACAGCGACGAAGCAACACACCTTGGGTTGACGACATCCCGTTCGTCGCGCCTTTCACAACTCCCACGGCCTGTCATCACGATCCAAGCTGGTTCATCATGGCCTCCCACGTCGTGGTGCTTTCTTCCGACCTCAAACGCACCACCGTCAAGGTGAACCCGGGGACATACCTCATCGATGTTCTGGAGGAAGCCTGCAAGAAGCTGAACCTCTCCAGCGACAAGTTCTTGTTGAAGTAATATTCCACACCATGCGAATCCGGTCCCTTCTTTACTGACCGTGACGTAGGCACAAGCAGAAGCAAGTTGAACTGGCTATCCCTTTCCGCGCTTCAGGCCTCAGCCCTGGTGCGAAACTCGAATTGGTCCAGAAGTCCAAGACGCCCTCGGCGATACAAGTCGCCCTTCAAGTGCCACTTCCCGAAGGAAAGGAGATTCCTGGCGGGCGTCTGATCTCAAAATTCCCCAGCGATCTAACCATTTGGAAGCTTCTCCGGCAATTTGAGAGTGGCAAGGCGAGCAATGGCCGAAATATCAACATCACCGCGCGGAGTGTCGCTTCCACCACCACCGGAAGCGGACAACTGTTTTACGAGATGCCTGTTTTGAACATCATGGGGAGAGAGCTGTCCTCTTTTGCTGGTTTTCAAAAGACCCTATCACAACTTGGATATAATTCTGGAAGCGTCCTGTTGCGCCTGTCCTACAGACAGACCGAGCAAACTCTGTATGATGCAATGACGGAAATAAGTCAGTATTTCAAAGACGCGGAGGAAGAGAGTAACCTGCAGGGACAAAAGGAAGACACAAATGACGCTGCTGTGTCAGAAAAGGCAACTTCTCTCGATAAGAAACCCGGAGTTTCTGACCCCATCGCGGCCAACCCTCCACTTGAACCTGGCAGCAGTGCGACGGACAACAAACAATCTGAAGACACCAAGGTTGAGCCTCCTCAGCAAGCAGATGCCATGGAAGTTGACGAGTCACAACCTGAAGATCCTCTCCGTCCTGTCAACGTCTTCCTCGCTCCTTCCAACTCAACCCCCGCTGCCGCTTTATCGAACGTTGACGAAGCCGATTATATGCCGACGATTGCACATGCACAACTTCACCAAGCCCAGCTGCAAGAAAGATCAAAGAACAAGCGCCTTTTGTCAGACAGGGAGCTCGAGGAAAAGGCCGCGGCCGAACAGGCCAAGATTAACGCCGTTCAGTCAGTTCTCGTCAAGGTTCGATTCCCAGACACTACCAGCAGCGAGTGGCGGGTGAGGTCCAGCGAGACTGGCCAGTTCTTGTACCAAGCGGTACGAGGCGTGATGGCATCTTCAGAGCAACCTTTCCGTCTGGTTATTTCTGGGACCAAGACGACCATCACAGACGATGGAAGCCCTAAAAACAGCCTCATAAAGGGGTACAAGATCTCCGGGCCTGTTCTCGTGAATCTGGTGTGGGACGACTCGGTGCCTCCCAAGACACGGAGCCAGCCCTTCTTGAAATCAGAGTTTGCGCAACGGGGCCAGGAGGTCAAGGTTCCAGAACCTGTGCAGCCTGTGGAAAAGGACGATGGGAAGGGGGCGGCGGCTTCACACCAAGTCAAGGCCGAGAGTAGCGAGACGGGTGGCGAGAAAGTTGCGAAGAAGATTCCGAAGTGGCTGAAGCTTGGGAAGAAGTAAGGAAACTAGAGCTCAGGGCGAATAGGCCTGTGGAAGACGGCCATGGCCGGATATGACCATGGTCTCTGTGATTTTCTAGGATGCGGCATCATGCGGGCGCAGGCAGAGGATTAGGTAGTTTGGAAAGATATGAGGCGTTAGGAACATACAAACATTCGTGAAACGTCACAGGGGCATTCATTCAGTTGCTTCACACCAAAATAGACATCACAATCATCCCGTGAGATCCAGAGTTTGTCATCAAGCCGTTGTCTTTTAACTTATTGGTATTCCGGTGAGCCGCAGCTATCCCTGCCACGGCGCATCAAAGCCGTTTTAAATTGATCAAATCGTGACCACGCCAATCCATGCGAAACCCCATTGCCAGATCCCAAATATCAAAAGATCGTTTAGTGAGCACGGCGGGCCTCAGCGATGACGCGCTGGAGCTCGTCGACCTTCTTCTTGGCACGGCCGAAGGTACCGAGCTGAATTTTGTTAGTCTGAACCCTGCGTCAAGTGATATTCACCCGCGACGTACTCTCTTCTTGGCGAGCTTACGGGCACGCTTGTCCTTGCTGTTTCGGAGCAACTCGATGACTCGGCGCTCATAGGGGGCGAGGCTGTAATAATAACCGTTAGCCTATTGCTTCTCGACTTCGACGAACGATGGCATGGCAAGCATTCAGGATCAGTCGAAAAGGATCAATTCCCTCATTGCGATCTCTCGCTTGCGAGGACAGACAATTGCTCTTTTCGTGTCGTTCCGTCGACTGTTCCGATCGCGATCCTGTTCACTGCCGTCGAAATTCGAGACGATTCGACTTACCCAGCAACCTCCTTGACGACCTCACGAACGAAGGCAGTTCGCTTGCTGAGGTGACCCTTGCTCCGGGAGATACGGGGCTTCACAACTCGGGGGGTGGTTTTCTGTATATCGAACACGCACGTCAGCGTCCATCGTCTGCAAAAGCGACCTCGTGGATGAGGGAGCGGAGCAGAGATCCTCCACGAGGTGAGACTGCGACAACACGTACGTGGCCCTTGTTCAGGCCGACGGCCAGACCGGTTCTCGCGGGGGCTTCCTTGGCCATTGTTGCGGTGGTTGTCGACAGGTCGGTGATAGTCGAGAAATTTCACACGAGGGGAAACGAAAGGAAAAAAATGGTGGAGGTTTACTTCCGCCAATTCTTTGGAGTTGTGGGTCACGTGCAGAAGGGTAAGCGAGCGCCAGGAATTTCTTAGTGTGCGGTGGGCAGAGTTCCGTAACGACCCGCTTTTCCATCTGTCTCGTCTTTCTGGGTGCAACGGGAGCAAGTTACTTGTAGGTTCACAGTAGCAGAACAGACGGAACTTATCTCTCAATGTATAGAACTACCTGTGCACTTGAAGTTGGCCATCGTCTATTGATATAGTATATTTGGTTTCTTCAGGATGAAGTCGGACTTCTTCGCACTTCTACGACACTGGTAACTTTACCAACCGGCATTTCTCGCTGCCCAGCGTTTGCGAATGTCCTTTCCTGACGACTTGCGACACTGTGTACATGCAACTTTGGTCGCCTTACCTTTCTGGGAGAAAGTTTCTTGGATCTGTAGACTCCTCGGTGAGGGCGCCATAGTTGGTTCAGCTATATCTTGCCAGGCTGTTTTGCCATATGCTGAAGAATCGTTCAACGTCACTAGGTATCCTTGCCAGAAGTTCAACAGGATGAAACCCCCATTCATCAAACTGCCCCTACTAGTGAATCCGACCTCGACAATCGCGCCCATCCTTTGCATAGCGATTCCGCAAAATGCCCGGCATTGGACAAGTCTGTATCCTCTCCGATGCCAAATCTAATCACAAGGCCGGCGGCATGTGTGTAATCTCCAGGATTAGAATCTCATGGATGTTGCATAGGTACCGAGAGCAATCTCCTTGGTTCAACGTGCCACGATACGGCATGGTAGGCTATGATGGTCACAGCCTCCCCGTGATGTCAACGGCCCTCTCCAGCAGCACGGCTTCTACGCGGGACGGCGCATGGATCGGCACTTGTCATACACCGTCACTGTGCAAAGCTGCCCTGGTGAGCAGTTGTCCGACCCTTCCAACCCTCGTACAGCTCCGACCAAGCGAGATCTGAAACAAAGCGTGCCCAATCACTAGCCGTGAGAGCCCATCTGTTTGGGTCGTTCCACTGACTCCTGCGCAAAAATAAGTGGAATGCGCCTGTTTGCGAGGCAGTGGCAATCCTTGGTTGTGGATTGCCGCCCTTTAGTCCTGGGATTGCATCAGGATCGACGCTGAGTCGGACTTTTTTAGAAGTCGCGTCTTGATTATCAGGGGAAGTGTTACTGCTGGGTCCTTCGTTTTTCGGGCACTTAAACCTTGAGCCCCTTCTTCTTTTCAACTCCCTTCGAACGTTGGGCCTTTGAACTACTTCACGAACATTCCCTTCTCACAACCTGTCAAATTCAACGCTCCATAATATGATGCAGTTCGGCCTTCTCGCTTTGTCGGTCATGCCGATGGCCTTCGCCGCTACGGCCTACTCGGTACCTCAAGACCTTGCCATGAAGGCCGCCGACACAACCAACGATTGTAATCTGCCAAACGACTATAATATCTTGGGGCTCAAGGCATCGAAGAATGCTGTAAAGAACACGACAAGACTCGAATTCACCTTCGTCGACGATACAACCAACATCACGACGGCCTGCCACTTGAATTCAACTTCAAAGCCCATTTCTTCGGGGAGCAGTGCGACAAGATACTCATGTGATGACGCTACGGTTGAGTTTATTTGGGAGAACGAGGACCGGGAGTTGTGGATGATCGAGCAGGTGTGCGCTGCGTCTGACGGGTAAGCTTTTCTATTCCAACTGATGCGGGTTTTCGAGAGATCTGTTTCTAACGTAGTGTCAGTACGGCCGAGTACGAGGTGTCTGGGAGTGTAAGGATCTGGCTGAAGTGTCCTGAAGCGTCTGGACCCTGCACAACGAACCAGACGGACTACACGGCTCTCTTCTCCAGCCTCAAC
Source organism: Xenoacremonium recifei (assembly GCA_012184525.1). Lineage (NCBI taxonomy): Eukaryota > Fungi > Ascomycota > Sordariomycetes > Hypocreales > Nectriaceae > Xenoacremonium > Xenoacremonium recifei. The sequence goes on along the minus strand of WOFQ01000008.1, from coordinate 624,909 downwards.
CCTATTACGCCCCCGACAGCATAGGCAGCTCAAGCAAAGCAGCCTGATAGCTGAAACGAACAATCATGACTTGCATATGTCCATGCGGCAGAAGGCGCCCTTGTAGCAACACCGGCGGCAACGGAGTAATTACATTTAGAGGATCGTTAGACACGGGTGCATTTGGGGACAATCATAGATAGGCATGGCGGTGTACTTGAAAGATAAATCTGCGATGAAGCATACATGCGAAGCTTAGCCAACTAGACACTCGGATTTCTCATAGAATTAATGAAATACGAAGCAAGCATTTCCTAAGCCAGAGGTCCTGCAGCCGAAATGCAGGTCGGAACGGAGACCAGGCGCTAGCTGTCAAAATCCGGGGTAGCAGTGAAAACGGCAGTCTCCACAGGCCTTCATTGGCTCCCGCTTGGCATATGACCTCAGAGATTCTCCTCCCACGAGACCTTGCAATCCAGCGCTTCGCCCATTCACGACAATCCCAACAAACTGCCTGTCCTCAACAGGGCGCTAAAACCTGGCCAGGGCCCGCGGGCGTCTGAATCACCAACTTGCGACATACCTCGCGGCCATTGCCACTCCTCATTGCCGTCTTTCCTCTCGCGAGTGACCGCCTCTCCCAAAGCTATGCCTCTCGAGCTTTGAGGCAGGCCAACGCGATGAATTTCTAAAGCGCGACCTCTCTTCCCGAATACCTGCCGCAATGCGACTAAGCACCTCTATGCTGAAAGGTGTCTACCACCTCCAGCTAGCCCTAGCCTCCTTGGGCGCCGCCTTGGGGCAGCAAGATCAGCAAAGCCCGCTCTTGGATACGACGAGATCTGACGCAAGAAGCAACGCTATAACGACACCTTTCTTTGCGGAACTTGAACGCCTGGCCCGGCTAGTAGACATAACCTACTGCGTTGGCACCACGGGAGTTTCCAAGCCGTTCCAATGCGTTTCCCGCTGTAGCGAGTTTCCGTCACTGTCTCTTGTGACAACATGGAATACAGGCGCTCTCATGAGCGATAGTTGTGGCTACATCGCCGTTGATCATGGATCCGAACCCGGCACACCAACAGAGCCCGATCAAAACACCTTGGCTCATCCCATAGGTGATCCGGCCATCGTCGTGGCTTTCCGTGGAACCTACAGCATCACCAACACCGTCATGGATCTCAGCACCGTTCCGCAAAAATATGTCCCATACCCATCGCCCGATGATGGTAGCGATGCCCCTCCTGAGAAACCCGAGCACGAATGTGCAAACTGTACTGTGCATATGGGATTCATCGAGTCATGGAGAAATGCAAGGCAACTTATAATACCAGAACTCAAGACGCTACGAGAACAATATCCAACATATCCAATCCAGCTCATCGGACACAGCCTTGGCGGAGCTGTAGCTTGTTTGGCAGCATTGGAACTGAAGGTCTCTCTGGGTTGGGAGAACATTGAAATCACGACTTTTGGAGAGCCCCGTGTCGGGAACTACGAGCTCGCGCGTTTTGTTGACGAGGTATTCCACCTCGATGGCCAAATTAACTTGGAAGAACGCTCATATCGAAGAGTCACCCATACCAACGATCCTGTGCCACTGCTCCCGTTGGGAGAATGGGGATATAGATCACACGCTGGAGAGGTCTTTATCTCGAAACAGGATCTTACACCATCTGAAGATGATGTTACGACCTGTGTCGGTGACACTGATCCGGAGTGTATCGCCGGAGCGGACGATGATTTTCTAGAGAAGATACATCGATTTTCCAGAAGTCGAGGCGGTCTCCGGGGACACGTTGAGGATGTTGAGGCAACGGACTTGTTTTCGAGGTTCAAGTTATGGCAATTGTTCTTCGCCCATCGCGATTATTTTTGGAGGCTCGGCCTGTGCGTTCCAGGAGGTGATCCCGCAAACTGGGGCCGGGACAAGTACAGGAATTCGAGAATGTCGGAGTTATAGGTGTTGGTGTTGCTCATGGGCATCGAAGTTACAGAGCTTAGGTTGCATGATCTGGTTTTATGGACGGAGTGCCGACAGGTCCGATGGATTATCCTTCTCAGTTACAAAGCATTAATACCTACTAATTAAGTTGAACTCGTTTTGGGTGAAGGATGCCTCATTCCTCAGCACATTGCCCATATATCGTGTGCAGGTAGATGCCTAATAAGCCGCCTGCAACAGAAGTCACTCACACTTTGAAAGTGTAAGAACAAGGGCCCATCCTTAACGAAAAGAGGCGAGATAAGGACCGTCGCAGGGTCGCATTGCGCCTCGAGAATGCAGATATGGGATGGTGGGGCTCTGAAGTCGCCGAATGAGACGGAAGAGGGCAGACGCTCCAAGATGAGGTCACCCCATTCTCCAGGCTTTCTGGGAGAAGGCCAATCCAGCTGGTAAGGGCGGAGTCAGACGGGAGAAGGGGGGGGAGGGGTGTGTGATGTGATAGAAGAATCTTGATGGACTCGTGACCAGCGACCCGCGGTGGATGTCGGATGCCAACTCAGAGGTCCGCACCGCCACGTTTGGGGGACCAGAAGGGACCAGAAGGTGACAGCCCCTCGAGTCCGGGCCACGCGATAATAATGAGGCCCAACAAGGGATCGCTGGACAGGTGAGCAGCACGAGGGATACCTGATACCATACAAACATGCTGAATGGGCGTGGTTGGGCCTCGACTAATGAGCGCTCCCGATTAGCATGATGAAACCGGTTTCTCCATTGGACCTGTGCCTTGGGACGAGTGGCTCGGGTGACTGCAGAAGGGCCTGACCTGGTCAAGCGAAGCAAATTACCGTGACGACAATGTGAAGATCGTCACTAAGAGAAGAAGAAACGCGCTGGACCCCGTTTCCAAGACGATGTGGTTCAGTGTGTACATTTCACTTGTACAGCGATTTTGTACCTCGTTCTATCAACCGATGCATCTCGGAGTAAAAACGTCCCCCCGTCTCGAGGTAAGCTTTCGACCACGAATCAAACGGGGCTCAGGATGCCGAAGATGAGATGGCCAGATCTTGGAGACGAGGCAAGAAATCCCATTTCAGGCATCTACCGTCGTCAACTGCGACTCACGAGGGGTATATTGCTGACTCATGCCATTCTGCGTGTTCCTCAGGTACCTCTATCGGGAGTTCTTCGTCGCCCAGGAAGCGTATCAGTCATAAATAGGTACAGAACAAATACCGTAAACGCACTATATCAAAGAGCCTGAACCCATCCTACGGTGCATGCAGACTCCTCGTTTTCCTTCGCATCCTGTGATGTATCGTGGACTTGTATGGTATCCTTCTTCGTCTTATCTCTTCGCCTCAACGTTTTGTGGCGATGAGCTGAGGGAAGGTACGTGTCTGTCTACCTGGTAGGTAGCAGGCGAAGGCAGGATGTTTCCATTAGATTCGAGAGGTCGCTCCTGTTGGAGCATCACACCTTGAAGCCGCAGTTCCCGTGGTGCTAGAGAAATTTATTTGCGATGGCAGCTCTGATTCTGAAGGAGCGGCAGGGACAGCTTCACATGCCTCTCACCTTCCCATCACCTCACGGCTGATGCCTCCCTCCTTCGCATTGGCCTGGACTGGATTGGATAAGAGCGGGGTCCGGCGGGTGACAGCTTGCTCTGTCCCAATCCACCCACTGTTGGGACGTACTAGCCTAGCCCAGCTGTCTGTTAGGCGCTGGCTGGCCCTGCTGGCGCCGTCCGTAACGGTCCGTTCCCCCCTCTGACCACTGTGAGGCGAGCCCAGTGGAAGCGCCTGAGCGCCTAAGCCACACAGCGGGCGAGGAAAAAAAAAATCCCCCTACCTAAGGTACTCTGTACTGTACCAGCCCGGGCCAGCCTGGCGTACCTACCGTCTGAAATATAAACACATAGCGCTTCTTCAACGCCTGACCCGCGTCCCACCTCCACACTCTCGCATCAATCGTCCTCCCTCTTTTTACCTTTCTCAACCTCTCCAACGTTTACGACTCACGCGCCTGTTTCCCATCTCGACCTCGACATTCCTCCCTCCTCCGTCCTCGCCATTCAGCCACCCCAAAGCACTTTTTGCTGACCGATCCATCTCAACATGACTTCGGAAGTAAGCTTTCCCCTTCCCCTCACCCTGGGCCCATTCCCTCGTCTCTTCTCGCCGCCGTTCCCTAGTCCTCCGCCAGGCACGCACGCACAACCCCTCAGCTGCCACCCCCTTCACCACCACTGCCCAGTTACCATGCACCCAGTGACGCCCTTGATACGAATAAATGCTGACTTGTGTTCCTGCATCTAGCGTGAGAGGTATGTGCAGATTGCTGTGCTTTGCTTTGCGCGCGGGCCTTCGAGGCCCTCTCCTCATCATGCTCGCCTCATCCTGCGGACCCCACCGAATTTCACCGTCGCTGACCTCGTCTGTGATCAACAGCAAGACCTTCCTGGCTCGCCTCTGCGAGCAGGCCGAACGATACGATGAGATGGTTACGTACATGAAGGAGGTTGCCAAGCTGGGCGGCGAGCTCACTGTCGATGAGCGTAACCTCCTGAGCGTTGCTTACAAGAACGTCGTCGGCACTCGCCGTGCCTCGTGGCGCATCATCTCCTCCATCGAGCAGAAGGAGGAGTCCAAGGGCTCCGACAAGCACGTCTCCACCATCAAGGAGTACCGTTCCAAGATCGAGACCGAGCTCGAGAAGGTCTGCCAGGATGTCCTCGATGTCCTGGACGACTGCCTCATCCCCAACGCCGCCACCGGCGAGTCCAAGGTCTTCTACCACAAGATGTACGTACAATCCCTTCATGTGCCCTGCTCCGATAGCGAAGCTGGGATCTCTTAATTTTCTTCGACACATGTGGCACAAGCTTTATTGCTATCCCACCTCGCCCCAGCAACGCTTTTTGTGCACATCAACCGTAAAAGGCTCAGCTGGCTAACCTTTGATTCCCATTTGTAGGAAGGGTGACTACCACCGTTACCTCGCCGAGTTCGCTTCTGGCGAGAAGCGCAAGGTCGCTGCCACCGCCGCTCACGAGGCTTACAAGGTGAGGCGAAATCCCCTCTTGCGTCACATGCCGCGCAATCCGGCCGTCGATTTCATGCTGACACGGGTGCCCAATCACAGAGCGCGACCGACGTCGCCCAGACCGAGCTGACTCCTACCCACCCTATCCGTCTGGGTCTGGCCCTGAACTTCTCCGTCTTCTACTACGAGATCCTGAACTCGCCCGACCGGGCTTGCCATCTCGCGAAGCAGGCCTTCGACGATGCCATTGCCGAGCTCGACTCTCTCTCTGAGGAGTCGTACCGCGACAGCACCCTCATCATGCAGCTCCTGCGTGACAACCTCACCCTCTGGACCTCGTCCGAGAGCGGTGATGCTGAGGCTGCCGGTGCCGCCGACGCTCCCAAGAAGGAGGAGACCGAGGCGAAGCCTGCTGAGGAGGAGCCCAAGGCCGAGGAGCCCGCACCCGCCGCGAATTAATTTTCTCAAATCACCCGATACCACAAACATCTCGGCATATGGGAACCGAGATGTATTCTTGCCCCGGCTAGTCGTGGTCTGCCCCCGGACACATTGATAGCTGGGCCTGTCTAGGGCGGGCTGGCTGTTGGTACGGGGCTTTTTGCGCTGTGCGTTTGCTTTTCGTGGCCAGGAAGGGGAGGACGATTCGATGGTTTTTTGGCTCAGACAAGGGAAAATGCGCGGTATGGATTTCATCTCCGTTTGTTCGTCCATTCGACCTCGGACATTCCCGCCACGATTGATGACGGGATATCTGACAGATAAATCGCAAAAAAACCCCTTCCGTCTATTGTCTACATAGTGTCTTCTCTTCTCCTTGCTGTTCTCGGAACCAACCACCAAACCTCCCTGTTTTTGACGGATCATGGAAATGTTTCTTTTTTGTTCCCTTACTTTTCTTGTTTCTGTTTTCACGTCTGTCGGTCCATTTGACACTACCCCTGCCCCCGTCGCGGATTTCTCGATCCCGAATTCCCCTTGTTCATACTCGTGGGAGAAGTGGCCACAACCCAAGAATTATGTTCAGAACGCAAAGAGAATGACCCGCCATGTCTTGAACTTTCTACGACAATGGTTCAGTTATCGTCTTCTCTAGACACAATGTCGATCCCCCGCAGCCTTATCCGTCTTTAGAAGCAGAGTCCTGCGTGCGGTCTTTAACCTGCTGTGCGAACGGCTACCACGGTTATTGTATGGGGGGTAAGCCTAGAAGTTCTTGGTCTCGTTTGTGTACATCTTCTTATGATGCTCATTAATGAACAACTAAATACAATCAACGACATAAGTCAATCTGCCAAAGGTTCCATCATTGCCTCCTGTGCTGTGTGGCTCTCTCTCCATCCTTCTGGGGTATAAATTACGACAAACTGTGCACATCCAGCATATATATGTATATATCTCAACGCCGACTCCAGTTTGGCTTTACGGAAGCGTAAGCCAAGGCAATTCTACGCCGTCGCATCTGCTCTCCGCGCATTGGCATTCAAAAGCCTCGCGGCTCGCCGCAGCCGCTCCTGCTTGTCCATCAGGCCACGAGCACCCTGCTCGCTGTTCTCGTCCATGAGCTCATCGATGCCGTACTCCTCCTCGCCTGTTCGCTGCTCCTCATTACGGTACATGGCAGTGCCCTCGACGCGAGCAGTGGTACGGTCGGGCGTCTTGCTGCGGAACCGCGAGCTGAGGCGCTTCCAGAGGCTGCTACGAGGCCGAGCGGCGGCGGCGGCGGCGGCGGCGGCGGCGGGCGAGGAGGGCGCAGCGGCCTGCGGAGACGGGTAAGGATACGACAAGCCGTCGTCCGGTTCTTCGGGGATGCTGGTGGAAAGCGAGGTTGATGTGTGTGAGGAGGCCAAGGAGGGGGCTGGAGCGATGGCGGACAGCGCAGAGGCAACCTCGTCTCGCCAGATGAGGATTCGCTGCTGCTTAGCTGGGGGCATCAGCTGGCTGGCGATGTTGGAATCCATGACGACAGCAGGTGCTCCCTAACGAAAGAGTGTCGTGTGATAACGTTGATTGGAGATGCCAAGGTGGACAACAGCTGAATGACCAGAGCTTTTTTGCCGAGGTTGGCGAGGTATAGACAGGGAGAGGTGTTTTCTCAATACAGTTCTGGAGATTCCAGTTGTCTGCAGTGGATGAGGTACTGACGTCGTCGTGCCAAGACTAGTCGTCGTAAGAGCACAAGGAGATCCGAGCCAGCCCTGCGAGGAGGATCTTCAGAAGACGAGGCTATAGGTATCGTGGGTAGACAATAAAAGAGGCGTAATTATAATGGCAACGGACGAGATATGCCAGACGATGTATGACAGAGGCTGTCTTATCGCGAGTCGTGAAACGAGTAACGTGAGGGGACGCAGCCGAACAAAGTACAAGGGAGAACAGGTCGTGAGAATGAACTTCAACGTAAAGAAGCAGTAGACATTAGCTAAGGCTGCGCGAGTCCTACAAAATGCAAAAGGGCGCAAAGAAGAGACAGAAAAGGCGTCAAGGGCGTTCGTATCGGTCGTAAAATAATCGTATTGCTTCGAAGACTCGAGGACGTTAGATGCAGAGGAAAAGAATGGACAGAGTCCGAGGTTTTGCGGGGGTGGAGGAAGACGAGGAAGAGCGGGCGGGCGGCGATCATGGCCGCTCTGGGCGCGACCAATTGTCCAGGGTAGGCCAAATCTGGACGGGCGGATGGGGTGCTGGGGAGGGATGGCCCTGGCAATCACCGCCTGGGAGGACGGGCTGGCATCCTGGTCTGAGGTGTCGCTCCGGCGTCGGCCTTTGCCGCGGGCTAGGTCAATGCGGGAGACTATTGGCTAGCTAATGAGGATCTGCACACGATGCACTGGCGTGCTGGGAGGGCGGTTGGCCGGAGATCGAGATGCTGGTTGGCTGGCTGGCTGCATGTGTGAATTCATGTTTGATATGTCTGCCGTCACCCATCGGACAACGAGCCTTTGCGGTGTGTGTTTACAATCGGGAGTAGAACATCGCCCAGAGTCTAGCTTTATGACGAGCTTCAGATGATATTTTTGTGTACGATGGGCACCGCTTTTTCCCACCCAAGAACGCCTTGCCCTGTTTCCTGCCCATCCATCGCTTCATCCGACATCATCTACGCCCGAGTGCTCGGCTTCAGTGTTTCCCAACCCCCAACTTCGTATCCTTCGTCCAGCGAATCTAGTAAATCTACAGGCCCTGAGCCTTGGTGTCGAACTTGAGGGTCCGTAGCTGGACCACGCCGATTTGGCAGTGCTGGTCGCGCCTCATCACCTATCATGCCGGGTAATCCAACGCCTCTGGCTGCTGACGAACCAATCGCGGGTTTCGGTGGTGCTATGGGCTTCCTCACGGTGGGCAGCTCTACTGTTTGTCTTGTGGAATGTATTGAAGCACCGGTGCCAGTCCGGATCGGAAGCGGCGGTCGAAAGTCGTCGTCAATGGACCCCCCGTTCCGAACAGTACTCGGAGTCGGACTTGAGGACGGCGAGAGTGCCGTAGCTAAGTGTGCCGGTTTCTTGGCCACAGGGGGGGGTGACTTTCCATCCTTCAGAGCTCTTGAATTCTGAGAAGAAAAAGAAGCCGCAGAAGTCGGTCGCAGAGGCGGTGGTAGCGGCTGAGTCTGTGTTCTATTAAGGCCAGGTCCAACAGCCGCAGCAGTTGCTGTAGCGGCAGTCTGTCGTCTGGGAGGAGGCGGCGGCGGAGGAGTGTCGGCCTTGCTGCGTCCGACCTGATCTTCGCCAGGGGCTTTGCGTCCAACCTTGTTTGGTACGGCAGAAGGATCGTAAGGAGGCGGGAGTTTCCGAGGCGTGATGCTAACTCCTGAAGACATAGCCTGAGGCAGATTGACTTTCTCAAAGGGAGAACTCGACATGCTCGAGAGAGAAGCCTTGGACGACGACCTGGGGATAGATATCCAGTCGGATTCATCTGTCATGCCAAATGGATTTGATGGCCGTTTGGGATTCAACGCAACTGCCTGGCCAGGGTGGCTTTTAGGCACAGATACTGCAGCACGAGCAGGTTGCTGATTGTCCAACCACCATTTCTGTCGATCGGAGCTCGCCGGAGGCAGACCAGGCTCGACGGCATCATATCCGATCAGGTCTTCGTCGTCAGTATCATCGCCGGCACCAAGATGGGCCGACACGTCCCCGACCTCGGCTTTGCGACGCCTGTAGAGTTCCTGGCTTATGGCTTCTCGCACAGCTTCGTCAAAGATACTGACTTTGCACTCAAAGGCGGCGAATACTGGACGATGGTCTGAAAACTTCAGTGGTGCCGAATCATATAAGAATTGCTTCAGATTAGAGCCTTTTCGAAGGATTCGATCTGTCCAAGCAGGGATACGGGCTTTCTCGCTGTGACAACAGATTAACAAGAATTCTCAAGCAATGGAGAAACTTGGGAGCATACGAAGTATCGTACTCGTCAGTACCAATGTCGAATTTATACGTCGGAGGGAATGTAATCCGCGCTTCCGAGTAGAAAGGAAACGACAAGCCTGCGACCATCTGGAGATTCAACTGATCATTCTCGTAAAGAGTCTCGAAGTCTCCCTTCTTGACCAAGGCCCGGGCTCTCTCTAGACCCAGTCCAATTCGATAGTTGAAGTCCCCGAGCCAAATCACAGCATCTACAGAGCAATAAGATAATGAGGATCAAGAGGTATGAGTAGAGCTTACCATGATCATCGATGCTTCGATTACGCTGAAAGCGAAGTCCGTGATGTATTGTCGCATAATCTCTGTTTCGCTCCTCGTAATTGGAGAACCCAGCCGCCAGATGCGCCGTCACAAAGCAGATATGTGTGTTGGCGTAGTCGAAACGGATAGCAACCGCCCCTTTATTCCCAGCCATCCCAGACATGCCGGTCTTCTTGACGCTGCCCTCAACATTTTTAATGTTCGCCAAGGCCGACGTCTTGACAAAAATGCACAACGCTGCACCAACTAGCTGTCCACTTCGTAGAAGCACATATCTGTCGCCTCCAAGTTGAGTTTGGCGGTCATTCAGATTGCGTTTGACAGCCTTTTCCCACATGTTCTTTCTAGAGGGATCACTATTCATGATTTGTTGCGGACTGAGTTCGACTATCTCCTGGAACCCAACCACATAGATATCTGGTTGGATTTCCCCCAAAGATTCTGGGAAGAGCCAAGGTCCCAGATCGTGATCGATTCCGTCAGTCCTGCCGTTGAGGTTGAAAGTCCCGACCCACATAGTGATGCTGTTGAAGGACAGATACTCTGCACTCCGTTTATTAAGCTCAACAGAGACGTAGTCGCTGATAGGGTCGAAGAGATGAACTGGAGCTTGCCCAACTAACCGTCCTAACAACATGTCGATAGTGATTTGTCGAGAAGGATCAAGGAAGTTATTGTGATAAATTCTTTGAACCGACTTTCGCACATCAGCCACTGCCCCAGACAACGACATCTTCCCGTGCCGAGTGAAGGATGATTTTAAGGCGCCCGTTCCAGCATATATCTTGGAGAGAGCATCGCCATTGTCTGCCCAGATGCTGGAGTGTCTCATCCAGAAATCGCTGGTGGCAAATATGCCCCGATGGCCGAGGAAGGCTTCAACAGCCATCTGGGAGATTAGAGTCTGGATCAAGTTGGTGCGATCCAAGCAATCGAGGCAGTTCGTCCGGAACACCCCCTCCTGCTGAAGCACGACTATCATTCGTCCATGGGAGCTCCCCCGGGAATATTCGTTGGCATCGTTTGCCTCTTCGGCGAGATAGTACGCAAAGCCGTCTATCGAATCCTCAATATATCGGCGGATTTCACGAGCAGCCTCATAGCCAGCAGGTCCTTTGGTCTCGGCATGAAAGTCATAATGAGTCTCCCGTAAGAGAGCGTGATCCCATGATCCGTCCACGCCCGGGCGACTCAGAGGGCAGTGCCTAATGCCGTTGCTATACAAGTTACTGAGCTCAACCTCGCCAGGTTTGGTCTCACTCAGAAGGTTGATGACGTGGACAGCGCCATATCCATGTTCCAGTTCCTCAAAGTGCTTGTTGAAGGCGGGTTGCGTCCCATCGGGAGATCTGGTCACCGTGATTTTCTGCCTCCCTGGTATGAGATCTGCTGCTTGTTCCCAGAAAATAGGCACAGATCCTCGAACTTGGGCATAGGAGAATAGTGTGCCAGTCGGGCTCCAAAAAGTCGTCTCTGTTTCAACAAAATTGGCCACGTTTCCGTCATCGTCAATGCCTCGCGCGTTGAAACGAGTTCCAGCTCGTCGACAAGAGAGCCGAGAGACTAGAGTCATGAACGACGGCATACCCGTATTGGATGTCTTCAGAGGCGAAGAGCTTTGCGGTATGGTCATTGTCTTACAAAATCCTCGAATCGCAGAGGTGAGGATGCGAGAGGTATCAAGGGCTTCCCTCTCTTGCGGCCTTAGCCGTGATCGAAATTGAACAAGGGGAGTAATCATGAAGGAGTTCCACAAGAACATGTCGTCAAAGTTGTCGATATCGAAAGAATTAGAGTTAATGGGCCTTCCGCGCCGCTTGTCAGCTATGTCCTTGCCACGAGAGACTGATAACTTACCTATCCTGTACTCTATTGGTGAGATCAAAGTCCGTACTATAATAGAACGATCCATTGCTTAGAATATTGCGCAGATCATGGCATGGATGTTCTACAGCCACCTCACGACGACTCAATCCGGGCCCATACGGGCTGGATTGGGAGTACACAGAGGCACCGTCGGATAGGTCGGGATCCATAGACTCCAAAGGCACGACATCGTCATAGTTTGAGCTGCTAAGACAATAGAATGCCACGCCCGAGATGCGCTCTACAGATTCCCCTGGTCGCAATGTAGCAGCCCGAGAAGCGTGTGTGATGACAGATAGGAAAACCTCTCCGTTCACCGCAATCAAGCCCAGAGTACCATATATCGGTCGATGTGTAAGAGGTCGGTAGTCGCGCAGCAGGTTCTTTGATAACGGCACAAATTCCACCATGCATTTCGGCGTCACCGCCTCGCCGCCATTTCCGCGCGGTCGTGCTGACGCAACAGACGTGAGTGATCCGTTGGCGATAGCTTCGCTCGTCGAAGAGGTGTAGCGCAGAATCAAGGCATGAGAGGAAGAGACTATAGCAATGGATCGGTGTGGATAGTCGCGGATGTATAATTCGCTCGATTTCTCGGGTGAGGGACTCTGGGATCCCCAGGAAGCGGTGGGATAGTCCATCCTGTAAGACTTGGTTGGTGTTCAGGGATCCGGCGATCAGTATCTACCGTCGGTAGAGGGAGGAACCGGTCAACGGCGGGGTTTGTCCATGGCCGCGTCTTATAGCAGTCAGGAAATGCTAAGGCACGTGCACCAGTCAGTTGTGTTCTATTCGGGTCGCAATTATGGCTGGGAGAGGCTTTGGTTGACGTGTTGAAACGAACGCTGTGGTCAATAAGGTAGCTTTATTTAGGATGACGTTAGGAGCAACCCAACGGTGGTTGTGGCCTCCTCATGGAAGATCGGAGCCCCACAATAGACATGCCTCGCATGCCAACATGCCAAAAACTACAGGTTGGGCAACGGTGCCTGATTCAGTAGCCCAAAAAAAAGATGGTTGAACAAACGGCAATTATGTCTGAGCCCGTACCATCTGAGCGATGGGCTCATATCTACCTTATATACCGGACATATACCAGATCACACGAGGTCAGCTCCAAGACGTACGCCGAGTCTCGGCTACGTGCAGTCAACATCCCATACACCATGACAAGCGAAATCTTCACGACAAATAATACACAATTAGGGCCACACCCATGGATCCAATCCTTGGAGGGACTCGGGAGCCCTAATATGGACGAGTGTACAAGCCTGGTTGCTGCCACATCCGCGACTCTGTCCACATGTCTTCTTACTCTCTCAAAAGGACCAGGGAAATGAAGATCCAATGATAGGCCGAAGAAGGTGCTCCGAGTGAAGACTCGCTGAAGGTCGGATACACTCGAACCCAACCAGAACGGTATCATCAAACCAGCAGCATACATAAAGACAGTATTAAACAACCACGAATCTTCGAACAGACAAACCTGTGCGCTTGTGTGCCAGAACCAACGCCAACATGCAATCGAGATGATGGAGGTAAAGAATATTAAACGAAGAATGAAGAAAGCTTCAGATTCGAAATTGAGATCATGCTTTCTCTGTGAGAAAGCGTTCATTCTCTTCCTATCATAAATTTATGTGAGAATCATCATCAGCTCAATTTAGGATAGAGAAGAAGGGAAACCTTTCTCGTGGAGCACTCGCAAAGAAATTTACCAGGTCGCTAGTGGCTTAGTCATATAACACCCGGGAAATCCTTACCCCGAGAGCGGTCCTTGCGCACGTGCATACGAGGAACCTCTCAGATCTGTATTTTAGGCCTTTCAATTAGCACCTATCAGCCCCCACTTATCTTATCTTGCCGGGAATTCACAGTCCTGCTGCTAAATGATCCCTGACTTACGATAATGCTGTGACTCGCGTCGCAGGTTCCGATTCTCAATCCCTGTCTGTCATCCCGCCGAGCGCGCGCGCGAACCCAACCACCAAGGTATTCCACTCGCTGCTCGGCCAGAGCCTTCATTCTTCCCATCTCTACCTCCACCACCAGAAACATCTTCATCACTACGCGCATTCCGATTCATTGATCAATCGCATTACGCGACGCGATTACTCGGCTCAAAGAAGATATCATGAGTGACTTCGGCCACTTTGGGGGCTCTGAGGAGGAGTATGCGGCTGTGCGCAAGCATAACGCCGAGGTGGTGAGTCGCATCTTGAACTTGGCCTGCTCGGACTTTCTCGACTGACAGATTCATCTTACAGGAGAGCGATCCCGATAATTTCGAAAACTGGGAGAACCTCGTCAAGGCCTGCGAGACATTGGAAGGTGGTTTGAACCGAAATTCAAGCCCCCAAGCGTTGGCCACTTTCCGCGATGCCTACGATCGATTTCTACTGAAGTTTCCCCTCCTCTTCGGATACTGGAAGAAATACGCCGATATGGAGTTCAATATTGCAGGACCGGAATCTGCGGAGATGGTGAGAAGAGATGCTCCCTTTGTTCTGTCGCTGGTATTAACCGGTGGTAGGTCTATGAGCGAGGATGCTCCAGCATCACCAATTCTGTCGACTTGTGGACGGACTATTGCTCCTTCAAAATGGAGACGACCCATGACCCACAGCTCGTCAGAGAGTAAGTCCTGTTGAATGATTTTCTTCCCTCGCCCTTAACATAACGATACCTGCCGGTGCAGAAACTCACTTGACCGACATGGTCTCGGTCGACGTATTCGCCTTCGTTTCACACATCACTATCAACATGTCTGATGGTGAGATATGCCTGCAGTAGCCCCAAAATGCCGGGATGCTCTCTCACGCTCTCTGCCAGGCTCTGTTGATGTTCTTCCGTCTCGTTCCAAACCTTACGTCGCGTTTTTGCAATAATGCCCACGAAAGAACCTCATGTCGGTTTTTGCTCGTCACCCACACGACCATCTTCCCCTCAGTACTGATCCTCTCCGCCCCCAAAGCCCCATCCATCCCCAACGAGATGTGCATATCTAACCTAACGGACAGACTCTTCGAACGAGGTGCCATGTGTGTAGGCTTGGACTTCCTCGCCCACCCCTTTTGGGACAAGTACATTGAGTATGAGGAACGTCAAGAAGCACATGATCGTATCTATGCAATTCATGCCCGCATAATTCGCATTCCGCTGCACCAATATGCACGCTACTATGAGCGATTCCGAACCTTGTCGCACAGTCAACCCATCACCGAAGTAGTTTCCGCCGATGTCTTGGCCCGTTTCAAGTCCGAGGTCGAGGCCGAATCTATGGCTTATGGCGGCGTGCAGAAACCAGAGCTTGAGGTCGAACGAGAGATCCGTGGCAAGATTGACAATATGTACTACGAAGTGTTCACGGCGACACAGAGCGAAGTTTCCAAGCGCTGGACCTATGAATCCGAGATCAAGCGGCCGTACTTCCACGTTACTGCTCTGGAACATCCCCAATTGGTAAATTGGCGGAAGTATTTGGATTTCGAAGAAACCGAGGGCGATTTTGCTCGCATCACAGCACTCTACGAGCGTTGTCTCGTTACCTGTGCCTATTATGACGACTTGTGGTTCCGATATGCCCGATGGATGTCTGCACAAGAGGGCAAAGATGAGGAAGTTCGAAACATTTACATGCGCGCGTCAACAATGTTCGTCCCTGTCAGTCGGCCTGGTATCCGATTGCAGTGGGCATATTTCGAAGAGAGTTGCGGTCGTGTTGACATAGCTCTGGACATTCACGCATCGATTCTCCTAAAGCTTCCCGATTGCATCGAGGTCATCGTGTCGTGGGCCCATGTTCAACGCCGACAGAATGGGCTAGACGCGGCCATTCAGGTCTACAAAGATCAGATCGACGCACCCACCGTCGATATTTACACAAAGGCGGCGCTCGTGGCTGAATGGGCATTCCTTCTTTGGAAAGTAAAGGGTTCGGTGGAAGAAGCCAGGGCCGTCTTTTTGAAGAACGTGCAATGGTATGCAGACAGTCGGTTGTTCTGGGACAGCTGGTTTCAGTTTGAACTAGAGCAGCCCACAAGTGCAAAGCTCGAGGACCAGTCCGGGGAGCGGATACAAGCAGTGTTCGATGCTCTCCGAGACCGAAGTCGATTGTCGCCGTTGGTGAAAAAGGAGTTGGCCCGAGTCTATCTGGGCTACTTGGTGCAGCGCGGCAACAAGAATGCTATGAAGCTGTTCCTCAAGGTCGATCGAGAAATGTTCGGGTAAGCAGCTGAAGTTCAGGCTTGATCTTAATGAGATATGCTAACATCATCGTAGGCCTACGTCGGTCATGTCAATGTCCAAGACTGGCGACGCTGGAAAGGAAAATGGTGTTTCCCGCCCCGAACTTGACGGAGCTAGCAAGGACCGAGCTGAGGCAAGGTACTACAACTTTTATGAAATGCATACTGAATCGGACCCCAACGCCCAAGGGACTGCGGATTTCAATTAAGATGCAGTGACGGCGCCAGTGTCGACTAAAAGAATCGGCTACCAGCAAGCTCTGGAAACTTCAACAAAGAGATTAGGACTGTATGGGACTTGTTCAAACTTATATCTGTACGATATTTTGACGAAAGTTGGGGCAGCAATGCCAGTAATGGTGGTTGGATGGACAGGAAAGGTGCAGGGTGTTATCGTTTGATTCGGTGTTAAATTTTCACGTAGAGGTTTATATTATACCATGTCTTCTTGAGAGATGTTTTCCGAGGATGCACACAAAGTGAGCGACTTCAGAAGAGAGAGCAAGGGGCATTATTCAACCCGAAGTACACAGACCTCGATACGGAGTACGCCGCTCAGGGCGGCAGCATCCGAGGCTGCAATTCCCCGTGAAGGTATTCAATTACGAACCGAGAATGAATAGATAGCTGACAGCAACAATTCTCGTTGCCATACTGTGGTATCTTGTGTCGAAATCTTATACAGCCTTTTCAGGAGAAATTTGCAACACATGTCACAGACGGTTCAAGGAGTTGCAAAGGCACTGCCGCGGATATTTCCGACGAAATTCCAAATACTTAGCCACGGGTTGCGGAGGGACTGGGCTGCGTTCCACAATCGATATGGGGCTGCCGGTGCTTGACTCTGGTTTCTGGAGAAGGATGACAAATTATTGCCTGACCATTTGCTCAAGCGTGTTTCCCCGGCCGATGGAGCACGTTTAGATAAGGACGGGATCCAGCGGTTGACGAGGCGAGGGGAGATGTCGCGATAACGGGCATGGTTCGAGTCATTCCGGCGGAGGTTCCATACACGGTAAGATGGTGTCGTTGATTTGTATTTCAGCAGGACCCCGATGGATGTGCCCGACATCGCCACCGGCTGCTCGATGCAACACGGCAAAAGAGCCGCAAGGCACCGCAAGGCATTTGAGGGTGAATTCCGAGCTGTCAGGACCCCTGCCAGTAGCGCCAACCTCGGCCTCTCGGGTGCGAGACATCTGCCCTGACGACTGGCCTAAAAGCGGCGTCTCAGCTCCTTAGCTGCCAATTCCTGCCCCGAAACTCCACCGCGCAATGGGTCGTTCCCCCGCGGGTCTGTCGTGATGGACCAGTAAGCTGACTCGAATTTCAACGCATCGCCGACTAAACAGCATCTTCGGCGGGCTCAAGCACTCCCGCAATGCGCTTCAGTGTGTTCGGCGGCGAGATGCAGGGAGACGGCTCGCTTCGTAGTCGGGGGTCGGGGTCCAGGCTGCGCTGCCGTTCTGGGGCCTTCCATTCACTCACTGGAGCCGTCCCTTAAGGTAGGGTAGGTACGCTTCAGTCGCTCCCATCCTGATTACCTATCTTTCTGGCCTTCCTTCCCCTTCGAAACTCACTCTTCTTCTCAAACACACTCCTTTCGTCAATTCTCTGCTTTCTCGTTCCCCGTCTCATACACAGTCTTAAGACAAGGTAAGCACGCCACTTAGCATGCCGTGAGCCCTGGTTCAGTCCCTGTCTCAACTCAATTGTCGCGAACACTGTGCTCCCGCTCTTATCTTTGCGCGCTCCAATCCCCTGGTACTGACTGCGCGTCCTCCAGATGGCCTCAGCAACTCGCCAGTTCGCCCGCGTGGCCACTCGAACCACCACCCGCAGCACCTTTGCTGTTGCGCCTCGACACGCTCTCCGACAGCAGGGTCGCCGTTTCTACTCGTCCGAGCCCGCCAAGAAGTCGTCCTCTGCTCTGTTCTGGGTTGCCGGTCTTGCTGCGGCCGGAGGAGCTGGCTACTGGTACACCACCACCAACGGCGCTGCGCCCGCCGTCCCCAAGGTCTTCAGCCCCTCCAAGGAGGACTACCAGAAGGTCTACAACGAGATCGCCGCTCGTCTGGAGGAGAAGGATGACTATGACGATGGCAGCTTCGGTCCCGTTCTGCTTCGTCTCGCTTGGCACGCCAGCGGCACCTACGACAAGGAGACTGGCACCGGTGGCAGCAACGGTGCCACCATGCGATTTGCCCCCGAGTCCGACCACGGTGCCAATGCTGGTCTGATTGCTGCTCGCGACTTCCTTGAGCCCGTCAAGGGTGAGTTTCCTATCATCTCATGCTTGTCAGTATGGTAATGCTAAACGAAAACTCAAGCCAAGTTCCCCTGGATCACCTACTCCGATCTTTGGATCCTCGGTGGTGTCTGCGCCATCCAGGAGATGCAGGGTCCTATCATCCCCTACCGCCCCGGCCGATCTGACCGTGATGTCTCTGCTTGCACTCCTGATGGCCGCCTCCCCGACGCCACCAAGAACTCCAACCATCTCCGAGACATCTTCTACCGAATGGGCTTCAACGACCAGGAGATCGTCGCCCTCTCCGGTGCTCACGCCCTTGGCCGATGCCACACCGATCGATCTGGCTTCGAGGGACCTTGGACCTTCTCCCCTACTATCCTGACCAACGACTACTACCGCCTCCTGATCGAGGAGAAGTGGCAGTGGAAGAAGTGGAACGGTCCTGCTCAGGTAGGCTAAGATCCCAGCTCTATTTTTCTGAATCCATGTGCTAACTGCGACCAGTATGAGGACAAGACCACCAAGACCCTCATGATGCTGCCTACCGACATGGCCCTTGTCCAGGACAAGAAGCTCAAGCCCTGGGTTGAGAAGTACGCCAAGGACAACAACCTGTTCTTCAAGGACTTCTCTGCCGTTGTCCTCCGCCTCTTTGAGCTGGGTGTTCCTTTCGCTGAGGGCACTGAGAACTCTCGATGGACGATGAAGCCTACCTGGGACGAGTAAACTGGCCCCAAGTAGGTGAGCAAGGGTGTGTATGAAGGAAGGGAAATTTAGACTTTGACGAGGCCTGTATTGGTCAATGGTCAGCAGAATGAGTCTGGGAATGATATCAGGAGTTTGATCTTTGTCCGTTGAGAACAGGCTCGAATTGCCTTGTAGCTCACGGGCTTGCCTATTCAATGCAATCTGTATGCTGAGGTACTCACCTACGGGTGTGCCGATCTACCATATGTAGAACACCAAAATATAAGTATTGAGCAAAAGGAACTCGGACCATTCGGATGAGGTTGTTGCAGGTACTTATACCAAAGAACGTAACGGCCCGGGCCGTGAGACGTCGCATTACGACCCTATGACATTGACTTCATTTAACCATTCCCCCTCGGCCGTCGTCTTACCCCTCAGACTAACCTTTCATTGCGCCCTGTTGCTAACCCTTCCAAAACGCGGGGAACATCCATTGGCCGTGCGACTTGCTTCCCTTGTCCATGACAAGCCTGGGCATTGAGAAGGGGGGTGAGATCGGCGTCAACTTAACCGCAACCTATCAAGACGCTCATCTGCTGCCTTGGCTGACAGGACTAGGCGAGACCATCCCCAGCCCAGTACATTGTCTCCTACCCTAGAGGAAGCAACAGCGCGCATCGCATCTTGTTATCTTCTCGTCGGCTTATGGTGAGCGGATGTTACCGCTATTCGGACATGAAATGATGCACTATTCCTATTGTTGAAGGCTGTGGCTCTTCCGCGATACTCCGGCTTCTACGGGGAAATGCGTGCTGGTACGGCTTACTGCGGGGGTGCTCAATTGTATTCCTAAAGGAGCGAGTATGGTGTCAGTTTATTTCAACCTCGCCTCGTCAACGATCACTATATTCCAGTATAGGAAATCAATCCAAAATGCGTTCCTGCCTATCCGTCGGCTAGGCTTGTTTCTTCTCACGCCATCCCGGCTGGAGTTGAACAATGCTTATCAATCCGATTGAGAGCCCCGCCTGTGAACCACTTCAGGATGCCGAGTTCCATCTTCCCTACCCTGGAGAAATCTCTAGAAATCATGATTTTAAATCAACACATGATAGACAGCGTTGTTTTTAAAAGGATTGCAGGACCTGCCATTCCAGCTTTAACAATTTTCACTCTTGCGGCCACCTGGTTATTTCCAGAAACGAGTCATCAACTCACAGTTGCTTGTCACAGTTTCCAGTAGAGTCGTTCTTGCACTTCCAGCAGCTCAACTCAACCGCCATATTCAGAGCCGAGATTCCAACCCACACCACCGAAGAGCATAACAAAGCAATCAATCATGGGCAGACCTGATCTCGAGAACAAACCTGCACCGGGTGTACCGTACTTCACGCCGGCGCAAATCCCGCCTGCTGGCTCGGCTCTGGATCCAGACTCGGCCCCAACACTGTTCAAACCATTGACTATACGGGGCGTAACCCTGCACAACCGCTTCGTGGTATCGCCTATGTGCACTTATAGTGCCAAGGATGGCCACTTATCCGACTGGCATCTCGTCCATCTAGGCCAATTCGCCTTGCATGGAGCGGGATTGGTCACCGTGGAGGCCACAGCCGTTGAACCGCGGGGTCGCATCTCGCCGAACGACTCGGGTCTCTGGACTGATAGCCAGATAGCCCCCCTGAAACGCATCACGGATTTTATCCACAGTCAGGGTACAAAGGCATCGATACAGATTGCTCACGCTGGTCGGAAGGCTAGTACGCTACCCCCCTGGATTGGTGGTACTGTCAAGAAGACTCTGGCTCCCCCTTCCGTTGGTGGCTGGCCGGACGATGTTGTCGGACCGAGTGCCATTCCCTTTGCTCCAGACTATGGCGCTCCAAAGGCGTTGACCGTCGAAGAAATCAAGGCAGTCGTGCAGGCCTTTGCTGATTCCGCCAAGAGAGCTGTGAAGGCTGGTTTTGATGTCATTGAGATCCATGGAGCTCATGGCTACCTTGTGTCCAGCTTTCTGTCTCCCCTGTCAAACGTAAGTGCACTTTGAAAAAGAAGTTATTCATTTACTGAACCAGTATTACAGAAACGAACAGACCAATACGGCGGAAGCTTCGAAAACAGAACCCGTTTATTGAAGGAGATTATTGAGGCGATTCGATGTGTTATCCCCTCGGATATGCCTCTTTGGGTACGAGTATCGGCAACCGAGTGGATGGAATGGTCTGGTGAAGAGTCTTGGACCATTGAGGATACTATCCGACTCGCAAAGCTGCTGCCCGATCTTGGCGTGGACGTCCTCGATGTCAGCAGCGGTGGCAACAACTCCCAGCAGAAGATTAAGTTATCACAGACGTTCCAGACGAGCCTCGCTGGCGCAGTGCGCGAGACTGTCAAGGCAGAAGGCTCGAAATTACTAATTGCAGCTGTTGGTGCCATTACAAGCGGTGAATTCGCACGCTCGGTTGTGCAAGAAGGAGATGGAGTAACAGCCCAGGCAGATCTTGTACAAGCTGCGAGACAGTTCCTGAGAGAGCCTGAGTTTGTGCTGAATGCAGCCAGTGAACTCAAAGTGCCTTTCAAAGAAGCAAACCAGTACAGTCGTGTAGGTCGAAGGCCTCGGGGACAGTGGAACTTGTAGAGCATGTTTGATGTCGGTTCTTTTCGAGAAGGAGACGTAGAGGGGTGTGTTCTTAGAAATAGAAGCTTCGTTTAGATAGAGGTTTAATCGATGTGCATGTTCATCTGATCGCTGACCCCAGTGCTTCAGGGGCATGGTTCGACGCAAAAAATCAGGAACTTAGGAGCCGGCAACTATCCGCGGAAACAAAAATCCTCTTGAAGCAGTGAGTATGATCTTTCCGCCTTTAGAATCTCTGTCTGGCCTGGACTTCTTAGACGTCAGGGAGTTTCGACTTATATCACCCGGCAACAAAGTCCGGAGTATGGCGCCGATCATAATTCAAAGGGGTTTCACGGCGCATGAAGACAAAATCTTGGTGCTCTTGTCAGCATCATAGCAGTCAAGTAAATTAGAAGGCAACGTGAAAGTTTGCGCTGTGCATACCGTGGCAACATATTTATTTTAATCTATCTCCTGGCCACCCTTCGTACCTTAGTGATGGCGGGGTCTCAGACGCCCCCCACGAGGCTGACTCCATCGACGGGACGCCTGGTTCAACGTGGCCTCAATTCCGGATATATACCCCTGAAGCTATTTTTGCAAACTGAATAAGATCGAGGTCGGGGCGCAGCCTGTCACTGTAAGTATTACGCTCTAGGCTGGAGAGTAAGAGAGCTCAATGGCTGCGGTTCAGAGAGGCGTTGCTACCTATGCTGGAAAGTCGGATTTATAAGACGGAGAGCCGGGGATGATTGATAATGCAGGCGCCAGCTTCGGCTCCACCTCAGCCTATGATCAGCCGAGCTGCGCCTTTTGGTCTCAGCACTGCGGCGGCTGGGAGGGCGTTTAGGCCTTTAGGGGCCCTGAAAGACGGGGGTTTAGTGGAGCGGAGGATTTACAGAGTACCTCTTAGTGTCCAGTCCAGTCCAGGTACCTGACAGTTATAGTAGGCTCTGCGGGCGACTTAGGTAGGTTGGTGGCGGCTTGGCTGTGGTGCGGTGAACCTGGGTTGGTTGTGCTGGAAGGGACACTTGTTCAATTGAGCCACCTACAACCGGCCTCAGGCTACATAACCTCCTCGACCACCAGCCTTGCTCTGGACTACGCTACTATTCTCCCGCAACCCCCTCCATCCCGTCCGATTTATATATCAAGTTTATTCAGGATACCAGTGCATTGAGATTCACCATGCATCACAAGCGCGTTGCCTGCGGCCTGATGGCGGCTCTTGCTGCCGTGGCCTCTGCCGAGTCCGATGTCAATGTGCTGACCCAGGACACCTTTGACGACTTCGTCAAGTCCAACGACCTCGTTTTGGCAGAGTGTGAGTGCTCAATTCCCCCACCGACATTCAATCTGGTCTTGGCTGACGCAAAGCGTTTGTAGTTTACGCTCCCTGGTGCGGTCACTGCAAAGCGCTCGCGCCCGAGTACGAGGAAGCCGCGACGTCCCTGAAGGAGAAGAACATCAAGCTCGCCAAGGTCGACTGCACCGAGGAGGCTGATCTTTGCAAGACCTTCGGTGTCGAGGGATACCCTACTCTCAAGGTGTTCCGCGGCCCCGAGAACGTCTCGCCCTATACCGGCCAGCGCAAGGCCGCTGCGTAAGTGGACACGAATCGCAACCACCCCACGATCACAAAGCTTACATCTGTTCTAGTATCACCTCTTACATGGTGAAGCAGTCCATGCCCGCCGTTTCCATTCTCGACAAGGACACCCTCGAGGACTTCAAGACCGCCGACAAGGTGGTTGTTGTTGCCTACATTGCCTCGGACGACAAGGCCTCCAACGAGACCTTTACCAAGATCGGAGAGTCCCTCCGTGACACCTACATCTTTGGCGGCGTCAACGATGCTGCTCTGGCCGAGGCTGAGGGCGTCGCTGTCCCCGGTGTGGTTGTTTACAAGTCCTTCGACGAGGGCAAGAACGTCTTCGACGGCGAGTTCGACGCTGAGGCTATCACTGCCTTCGTCGCTGCTGCTTCTACCCCTCTGGTCGGCGAAGTCGGCCCCGAGACCTACGCTGGCTACATGTCCGCTGGCATTCCCCTGGCTTACATCTTTGCCGAGACCCCTGAGGAGCGAAAGGAGCTCGGTGATGCTCTTAAGCCCATTGCTGAGAAGTACAAGGGCAAGATCAACTTCGCTACCATTGATGCTAAGGCTTTCGGCGCTCACGCTGGCAACCTGAACCTGAAGACCGACAAGTTCCCGGCTTTCGCCATTCAGGAGACGGTTAAGAACCAGAAGTTCCCCTTTGACCAGGAGAAGGAGATTACCCACGATGACATCGCCAAGTTCGTTGACGAATTTGCCGAGGGCAAGATGGAGCCTAGCATTAAGTCTGAGCCCATCCCTGAGACTCAGGAGGGCCCTGTCACCGTCGTTGTTGCCAAGAGCTACAACGATGTTGTTCTTGATGACACCAAGGATGTTCTTCTCGAGTTCTACGCTCCCTGGTGCGGCCACTGCAAGGCTCTGGCCCCCAAGTACGATGATCTTGCTACCCAGTACGCTGGCAGCGACTTCAAGGACAAGGTTGTGATCGCCAAGGTTGACGCCACCGCCAACGATGTCCCTGATGAGATCCAGGGTTTCCCTACCATCAAGCTCTTCCCTGCTGGCTCCAAGGATGCCCCCGTGACTTACAGCGGCCCCCGAACCGTGGAGGACCTCATCAAGTTCATCTCTGAGAACGGCAAGTACAAGGCTGACCCGTCTGCCAAGGAGGAGGGAACTGAGGAGGCGGCTCCCGCTGCCACTGAAGAGACGGAGGAGAAGGAGGCTGACGATCACGATGAGCTGTAAACTTGGTATGATATATTAGTTTAAAAGGTACTCTAGTTATGATTTAACGGGCACGGGTTTTGATGGATGCATTCAAACGCAACCCTATGGGTTCTTCGCACACGGATTGTAGGCAATTGATTGATTGATCACTTTAGAGTTGTTTCTCTGTTTCCACTGCACGAGACTGGAATACCTAAGACCGAACCAAGGGCGCGGAGAAAGTTGAGGGCATTCAATCAATTTGGTAGAGATACCCGAATTGTGATGGAAATGCGCAACCTAAGCGTCCTGAATCTCGACTGGCTTGATAATACACTTCACGGATGTGCGCCACCCGTTACTAAACCATTTAAATCGCCTCGCACGCGTTGCGGGATGGGAATAAATCCCACTAGTGCTCAAGCTTTTGTACAGTTTCCTCGGCTATTTCGCATCTTATTTCTTGCCTTGCTTCTCCTCCAGGCCCTGAACGTAGTTGCTGAGACGAGTGACCGATGCTTGGAGCGTCTAATCGAGAATTGTTAGAACATTCGCTTCAGAAATCGCAGGCGAGGATTGCGTCGGAAGACGGGCATCGAGGGGCGCCGAGGTGACGTACGTAGATATCCTCGGTTAAGAGGTCGTTAGCCGTCTTGTATTCCTTCAGGAGGTAGCTGTACGCCGCGCTCCCGGAGAGGAAGCTTCCTAGGAGGAAGCCGAAGAGACTGGTCAAGCACGATCAATTAGCACGCCGCAACCTGGAGCTCAATCGGGTGTCAACTCACCCTCCTCGGAA